>JBAMMX010000020.1:8475184-8785246 GCA_037126225.1 Dillenia turbinata | reverse complement strand
TGTGTCGATAGTATCAGACAGACCAAGAGCCACCAGCATCTTCCAGTAGACCCAAATCAAGATCTTGCATGGCCAAGGGCAAATACATTCTGCCTCCAGCTCCTCTAAAGTTGGGAGGACACCTCAAGTTCCATTTTATGGAGCATAAGCGCAGGTCAAGAGTTCACTCTTCTTTTGTAGGTTCCTTCAATGTTACACGTTCATTTCACTCTCCTTCCTTAGCTCAAATGGTGCAAGACATGTAGAAACACATCTCTCAGATGGAGCAGAACATTCAAGCACTCACGGATTTTGTGGGATTTCAACTCTCATTCCCGTCACCACCTTAGGGAGTTCTTTCTCTCTTTTCTTTATTGACTTCATTTCTAGCATTTCATTTCATTGTCTTCATTTTTAAGTTAGCTTTTTAGTTGGTTTATCTCTTTTATTGCATAGAGTCTTTATTTTCTGTTTCTAGTTTTTGGATTAGGATTATGTTAGTTGTGACTTCTCTTTGCATTGTGCCTAGACTTTTTATTTTTGCTTCATTGAGGACAATGCCGCATTTAGGTGTGGGGGAGGATTTTATGAACCCATGTCATCTCTTCTATTCTTCCTTGGAACTTTATTACTCTCTTAAATTTTGTCTGAAAATGATTTTGAGTTGGTATGCATTGTTGATTTAAGTTGAAATTCATGAAAGAGACAATTGTGATTAGTTATTTTGGATAAAATATTTTAAGTATCACATTGACTTTGATGATTAAATTAGATAAAGATGAACAAGATTCGATACAACATTGCACAATTTTTGTAAGAATTTGAGCCTTAAGAGCACATCATCACATTTGCTCTAATCTTTCTTCATGAATGTGCATCAATCATAGTATGTTTATTCTAGAACTTGCTTTGTTATGTTTTTCAAAACCACATTCATGAATTCAGGCATTACTATGATGGAGGCAATTAAGTTTACACACTTTATCTATCTTAAAAAGACATTCTCGTGCATATTCATCCCCTAGTGAACCAATTTGAACCTTTATCCATTTTTCCTTGTTTATAACCGCACAAATTAACACAAAGCCTTCTTTTTTTTTTGCGTTTAACCTTATTTTTGTTCCTTATATCAAAGAAGCATGTGTTTGAGCTTGAATTGATGGTTCTTTGTAAAGGGAATGAGATAGTTTTATACTGGGGATTATTTTTAGAGATTTATTCATACAATTTGGGAAAATTTTTGTTAGTACTCCTCATTCATCCTCGAGATTGTCATTCACAAAAAAAAATGAAAAAAAAGCATTTTGGAAGGAACGAGCCCTGAAGACCCTTCATTGGCCAAACAACTGACCGAAAGCCAGCAGCTTTAACAATTCTAAAGGAAGGTCAAAACACCTTAACAGCTTTGATTTCCTGTTTAAGAATGGTATCTTTAGGATCTTTCAGTTAAGGAACAGATCTCCCCAGAAAGCGAAAGTTCCCATACGATAAAGATCACGATTAATTCGAAATATCTGAACTCCCGAGATTTTTGGATCGGTTCGATATGAAAAGTAGAGTGGAAGTACTCCAATAGCATATGACTCTCGCAAGTATAAGATATCTAAAAACCCTTCAAACCAGGTACGCTTTCTTAGTCTAATGCATTGGGCTCTCTAATCACAAGGGACCTATCCCTCTTTGAGCTCTCAGTCTGTTTCTTTTACACTCGAAAACCACTCTTTCTGACTTGAGTTTCGGAGTCTCTCCCATCGGAGCACCCTCCGACGATTTTTGCAGGTTTTACATCCCGTTGATGGCAACCATTCCAGTCAACAAGGAGCTGGAATCTATGGAGCCGTAACCGCTCTTTCTGAAAAGTATAGTGGAAGTACTCCAACGGCATATGACTCTCGCAAGTATAAGATATCCAAAAACCCTCCAAACCAGGTACGCTTCCTTAGCCTAACACGTTGGGCACTCTAATCACAAGGGACCTCTCCCTCTTTGAGCTCTCAGTCTGTTTCTTTTACATTCAAAAACCACTCTTTCTTACTTGATGTCAGTCTCCCCACCGAGCACCCTCCGACGATTTTGCGGAGTTTTCCATCCCGTCGATGGCAACCATTCCAGTCAACAAGGAGCCGGAATCTGTGGAGTCATAACCCACCTCCAATAGAAGTTATGGTTTTAGACAGAGAAATGAAACTAAAATTTAAAGAATAAATAAAAGAAATTGGGTTTAGAGAGAAAAAGATTGATGGGAGCTAACTATAAAATCATTTATTAATTTAAAATAGAAAAAGTTGATGATAGTTTTTTTATTTATTTTAAAAAAATTTTGGTTGTTTGAGCGGGGTACCATGGTTATTTTAGGAGTAATGAACGGATTTAATCTAAAAAATAAAAAATTTCTTAAAAAAATCGACAGAGCAAACATATTCTAAAAATGATTTAGATTGGTCGAGTTTTCAAAAAAAATAATTTAGAGTTGGTCCAACATCTAGTGTGAACAATGATTGATCATGAGTTAGTTAAATGAACACTCGATGACTTATGAGTGATCGGCACTGAACATAATCAACCGAAATGTTTGATCAGTGTTAAACACTGATCAACTTATGATGAACAATGTTAGTCGGTTTTCAAATGTAACACTGAAAATTCGGTATTAGAAAATTTTTATAAAATCTTTCTTATAATTTAATGGGAAAATTTTGTTATGATCGATTTTGGTTTATAAATAAAAATGTAACACCATAAAGACCCATCATAGTATGAACGCTAAGATGATTGTTTGAGATTCCTATATTTTATATATTATGGGAGAATAATTAATTTAAAATTTAAATGTGGATTCTACTCCTTGGGCTATTCAGAAACCCTTAGGTACTTGACTGGTAAATCGATAATCGTAAGTGATCAGTTGTTAGATTGTTAGTGTTCGGCACAACATAAATTGTACTAAGTGTTCGGCTATTAAAATGATAATATTCGGTAGAAACTCCTCCTGAAAGATTATTATTTCTAGACCAATTCTTTATTTCTACCATTCGGTATATTACCATCGGTCACAGTTGAATTCCCTATTGGTACCCACCTACCAGTGACTTTCACATGTTTCTCAATATTCTTGGTGTTGAACACTTTCATAGACTCATCGGTAACTTTGCCTCATTGACATATTTAAATATTTATTTTTCATCGGTCCATTGACCGAATAACATTTCTAATCTCCAATCGGCACTATTGGGCAATTTCTATTCGGCACTTGAAATTGGAAATTTTAAATAACTCTCATCAGTGCCTTCCATTTTTGCTCCTGCGTCTGTTCGGCACAATTTTCTTCATTTACCGAAAAGCACATTGTCTTTCTTATCTCTTCGGTAGCACCCAAGACTGAATAGCACATTGTCCTATTATCCCTTCGGTCACCTTCCATTTCACCGAACAGCACTCATTGCTTACACCCCAATGGCCGAACACAGCACTTCTCCAAATTTTCTTCCTCTTCGGTGAATATCAATGAAGATTATACTGTCGGTCTTGGTCTTCTTCCTCTTCAGAATAGATACATTTATTATCAATTGCTTGACTTGAGAAACCTCCCATTGGTATTATTAACCACCCGTCGGTTTTGTTAGAACCTTGAAATTTGGGGCTTTAAATTGTCGGTGTATTGATCAAATTTTCTAGATCGGTACATTTTATTTGTCATCGGTGCACCCTATTCTCATCTGTCATCGGTACTTAGTGCACCCAAATTTATTTGTGATCGGCTGAACATATAATCCCATTCCATGATTTCTCTCCGGCACATGCATTGATGGAACACTTGGTATTCTTTTCACTTCTCGGTGATTTTTGAGTGTGCATTATCTTATCGGCATTCTTGTGAAACTCATCGGTGCATTGTATATTTTACTATCCTATCGGTAGTGCACACTCCTTAATATATTTTTGCTGTTGGTGTGGAGTTACTTCCATTGTTTTTATATCTCCATCGATTTTCCAGTATTTCCTATCGGTTGGAGTTTTGTCCCATCGGTTGCATTCTTTCATCGGTCCTTCATCCATTGCCTCTACTAAGAACTTAACCCTACCTGCTATCGGTCCTCATGACTTGTAATTGCTATTCGGTAGTAAAACGACCATCAACCATGCCTCATCGTTATTTGTAACATCTCATTTGCAAATTTCCCCATCCCTTGTGTTTGCTTGACCAGGGTTGACCTTGACCTTGCTTGACTAGGGTTGACCTTGACCAGGCTTGATCGAGAGCCACTCTATTTTCTTCCACCTCCTCGGTGCTCCTTTACTGCTATCGGTCACCTAAGCTTCAGAGATGAGGCTCAAATTTCATTTGTAAATTGCCGTCACTTATAGCTAATGAGAATTGAACCTATGCATTCAAGCCTAGTCCAAAAAGTTATTGCACCACCAAACCATCCAAATACTCTAATCAAATTATGCACAATTTATATCATATCCTATATTGTGGGGTATTCAAAAAATTTAATAAATCTAATTTATTCTCCATAAGTTGCACTTTTATTCCAACTTTCTGGACTCATCAGCAAACAACGATTCCTCACCAGAACCTAACTTTCAATATTCAAATTCATAGAATGACTTTCACAATGACCCATGAGAATATATTGGATACTTGTTCAAATTAGAAATGTGAGAGGTTTCCTAGGCAAATATTGAAAATGAGTTGATTATAAAAGTAGAAAGAAGACTCTGGAATCCGCAGCACTTAAGAATTTCTCTCTACTCTCTAGACTATTCTCATCTTTTTTCTCTCTCTTCTCCTAAAATCCATCGTTGAGCTTTTTCTCTCCCTCCCTAAAAGTCACACAAATCATGCCCAAAATTAATTGTTGAAGCAAACATCCAGACATCAACCGTAGAACAGTACCCAATCAAGAAATCTAAGAAATTTTAGAGAGATAAAATCTAGGGTTTTGAGAAATTGGGTCGTGGACAAGATTGGCATATCAAATAAAGGTAATAACATATTCTCAACATATATTTGAGTTAATTATCGTCGTATTGATGATTTATACAATTTTTTAGAATTTTTGTAGAGAGAGAATAATTAGGATTTTATTGTGGCTCAATTTTGGGAACGAAATGGGTAACTCTATCTGAGGTTAAGGCATTTGAAACCCAAGGTGGGGTTGGATTTCATTTGCTTTGAAATTAGGAGTGGATGCCTTCCTAAAAGGTGAGTGGACGGACTGTTATACTTTGAATAAGAAAATGATTTTTATAAATTCTTTTATAAGTGATTTTTAAATGATTTTCTACAATTATTTGTGTTTGTGGGATGCCCTAAAATATGAGTTTGAATACACATGCATCCACTGCATTCGTGAATAAACATGTGCCATTGTTGTTGAGAATTGCATTTATGAATATTGTGATATGGTTTGATAACCATTTGCTGAATTTATGGCACATTGGAAAATATTTGGATATTGTTAAATGATGGTATTGGTGATGGTAAATGACTATAGTCATTCCCTCCACAGAGCGACCCAACGGGGTGACGTGTATGAGGGCTTTGTTTGGCAAGGGAGGTAGACACGGCCTCCTGCATCCCCATCGTACTATCCGGATAACACTCCAGTGAGCTACCAGTCAACGCCAAGGAAGGAGAAATTAGTGTTATAAAATGAATGAATTAGAAACTCCTTAGCGGGCTTTCGCCCACATTCGGCCAAACGTGGGTGGAAGTATTTTCTTTAGGGAGACCCCATGATTTATGAAAAGTATGAAATTTGTGGATGCATCTATTTTTATAATGAGCTGAATCGTATGATACTATTTATAAAATGATGATTTGTTGGAAATTGTGGTTTTGACATTCCCACATTCACCACTCATTTACTATCACAATATGTCATTGCACTCCACTTACTAAGTATTCTCATACTCACCCCTCTCTCTTTTTTTTTTTTTACAGAGGAAGGTTAATTACTTTGCAAAGTCGTTTAGAGGCAGAATTTTTTGGAAGACCACTGTCAGAGACTCCTTTTGGTATAGACCTTACTATTATCTTTAAGGTATCGATAGATTGACCCATGGAGGGCATTTTGTATAAGAATCTATTTGAATATTTTTTATACTCTGTATTTCGATTTCAATTGGATTTGGCTATGTGTAAACTTTTATCGGGGACCCTTAATTTCCTTTTTATGAAATTTTCTTGGGAATTATTGTTGATTTTCTTTTCTATCCCTAAAGAGGGAATGGTGTTCTGGTTGGTTGATGACATTTGATGGCCGGGATAGCCTATGGCTTTATTTGGTATTTTGAATGCCTTGTGATGTCTTGGAGCATGGGGTGAGATTCACACGTGTTCAAGGTAGCGCGGCGGTTGTCGTGTGCTCGGATCTACAGGTCAGGGTGTGGCAATTATATTGGTATTAGAGCTTAAGTTCGATGTTAAAATGTTTGAAGATTTGAAATGTCTCCAAATGTCCCCAATGGTTTTCCAAAAGTTTTAAGAACATTTTTCTTTTGAAAATTCAAATTTTAAAAATATTTTTCAAAAAATGTACAAAAGCCTTCCATGGATTCCTAGAGAATTAGGAATATTCTTTTTAGGGGGTTAAGCTCCTAGGTTAATTCGAATTACATTCATTAAGCCTAGATTTTCTATTGTAGAGGTTATAGCTCTTATACGCAAAATGAGAAATTCGAATGAGTTTTTTCCTCCTACCCTTCCTCCTCAACCTGAGACCATATTGTATATATAGGTGCCTCCTCCAACACAAATGCACCTACTTTTTTCCAAACCGGGATACCTACTCCTCCCTTAGCTGCCCTTCGACAGGTAATGGAGTTGTGGAATGCCTATAGAGCTTAGTTATAAGCTCTCGCCAAATTTTTAATTCCTCGACCAAATCCTTCTTCTAGGTCTACTGGGGAGGAGTCGTTTAGGGAATTCAACGAGAAGTATTACACCTGCTCCGATAAAGACCAAAAGCAGGAGGAATTTTTTTAGTTAGTACAAGGAAATAGAATAGTAATTGAATATGAAGCAGAGCCTAGGAAGCTGTTTATATATGTCCCAAAGTTCATCAACTCTGAAGAGTTCTTATGTACTAAGTTTAAAGCAGCCTTGAATTTGAAAATAAGAGGGAAGATGTCAATGACTGAAGCCCTTACATATAAGGGTTGCAAATTAGAGGTTGACGAAAAAGTTCTTAAGGCGAGTTTTAGATATTTAGGAATTTGATATCACTCTAAGCATGGATTGACTACGACTCCACTGGACATTCATGGATTACTTTACCAAGGAGGTAAAGTTTTAAAGACGAAGCTATCCTATTCATTCGAAACCTAACTATCAGAAGTTTAAGAGAGATGTGAGTGGTTACATGCTTGTACTTAAATGAGAAAAATATTTCCAATGGATTTTTTAAATGATTTTGAAACTTGATATTATATGCTTTAGTGTGTCTGAAGTATCTCACAGATTGAATTCTGAACTCTTATGCATCCTATATATTTCGAACGAACAATTGTGTCATAAGGATTTATTGAAGTTGAATACATCGGCGTAATGACTATTATTGAAAAATTTTTAAAATTCATGGCACATGAATTGGATTTATAAATTTTATAAAATAGTGCATTTGACTTCGAGGATAAGAGTCTGATCCCTGAGTAATGATTAAAGTGGGATAGGTTGGTTAACCAAATATCATTCCGAGAGCAGGCCGGTCATTTTGTAGGGACAAAATTGTCAATTCATCAAAACCACCTACTGTTAAAAAAAAGTCATGATTTTATCGTTTTGGACCTATGGAGAAGGATAGCACTATTATGAATATTGAATAATTTGGTAGATATCCATCGAAATATAAAACTTTATCAAAACACGATCACATGATGACTCAGCAGCTTACATAACACATGTCACCAACCAACCATTGTGAATAAGCACCAACCGTCCAAGACACGTGTCAATAATTGAAGAGATGACTTATCACTTTTCTTGCATCGAACCTAGAAACCTCATGCCACCATATGACATGTGTCTAGGATATGTGTCATTTTCCTTGCCAAGTGTCCAACAAGTGTCAACTTGATGCAACAAGACGTTAACTCACCACGCTGACTCACCACGATAACTCACCACGTTGACTTATCACCCAAACTTCCCTATAAATACCCCATCCCCTTCTCAATTCCCATAATCAAGTCATCCAAGAAAGGAGAAGGAATTGAGGGAAAAAGAACTTGAGGAGAGAAAGAAAGAATTTGAGAAAGTTTCTGTTCTTTGATATAGATCATTGTTTCTGTATCAACTTCAATTTTATAACACGTTATTAGCACGAGACTCTACCAAAAGCACAAAGCTAACATCAACCAAATACAAATCTACCTTTGTAGTAGAAAATGAGGTTTCATCATTCAAAGATTCTAAGGTATGTTTTTACTGATTTCTTTCTAATGATAAATCTTGCTAAACTTAAATTTCTGCCCCTCAATATTTCTGGAAATAATTATTTATCATGGGCTCTTGATGTTGAAATACATCTGAATACGATGGGTCATGGAGACACCATCAAAACAAAAGATGTTACTGTACAAGATTATGCAAAAGCAATAATTTTCATTTGGCATCATCTTAATGAAAGTTTGAAAACAGAATATCTTACTGTTAAAAATCTTCTCAAGTTATAAAAAAAATTGAAAGAAAGATAAGACCACCTGAAGATGGTCATTCTTCCTAAGACATGATACGATTGGATACATCTAAGGCTACAAGATTTCAAGTCCATTGGTGACTATAATTCTGCAATGTTCAAAATCACATCTCAATTGAAATTGTGTGGAGAAAACATAACTGAAGAAGATATGATTGAAAAAACTTTCTCCAACTTTCCTACCTCGAACTTACTCCTGCAACAGCAATATTGAGAAAAGAGATTCAGGAAATATTATAAATTGATTTCATGTTTTCTTGTGGCCGAGTAAAATAATGAATTATTGATGAAAAATCACGAGACTCGAACAACTGGAAGTAATCCATTCTCTGAAGCGAATGCGACTAAATATGAATATGGAAAAGGTCAAGGTCAAAGTCGTGGTCATGGCCGTGGTCGTGGATGCGGATATGGTCATGGACGAAATATCCATTACAATAATGATAATCGTATCAATGGTCGATCAAATCAAAAAGGTAAAAATCACCACCAGAAGTGGGATGATAGTGATGGAAAAGAAAAAGAAAAACTCTCAAGGGGTTCTGATAATGTCTGCTACCAATACGGTGCTAAGGAACATTGGTCACGTGTATGCCGAACTCCAAAACATCTTATTGAACTATATCAAGCTTCTTTAAAGAAGAAAAATAAAGATATGGTAACAAATTTTGTCAACCCATGTAATGATACTGATATAGATATAACCCATCTTGATATTGCTGATTTCTTTGAACACCCTAAAGAAAAAATTGATCATCTGATCAATGATGGAAATATCTAGATGTATGTTACAAATGAATAAGTTAATTTTAATGTTTTTGCAATATGATGTACTTTATTTCTTATTGATTTATTTATTTATAATTCTCCACAAGCAAATTAATTATCTCTTTTGTTTTCTTCATAAATAAAATATAGATATTATTGACAACTTAGAATGTATGAGAAACGAAGAAGATATATGTTTAATTGATAGCGCTACAACTCATACGATATTTAGAAATAAAAATTATTTTTCAAACCTGAAATTGGGAGAAACAAATGTTAATACCATAAGTGGTACTATAAAATTGATTGAGAGCTCCAGCAAAGCAAATATATGTCTTCCTGAAGGAACAAAATTAGTTATACATAATGCACTATACTTTACTAAATCTCGTAAAAATTTGCTAAGTTTTGGAGATATCCAACAAAATGGATATCACATTGAGACAATGAATGACAACAATATTGAGTATTTGTGCATTACAATTGTTGTTTCTGGAAAGAAACATATAGCAAAAAAAAAAGTACATCTCTTTCCTCTAACTTATATTATACTAAAATTAATGCAGTCAAAATGCACCATTTAGTACCAGAAGTTTACTAATCATAAACACTTTATTATTTGGCATGATCGATTAAGACATCCTGGATCAATTATGATAAGAAAAATAATTGAAAATTCTCATAGTCATATCTTGAAAAATCAAAAGATATTGAAATCAAATGAATTCAAATGTGCTGCTTGTTCTCAAGGAAAATTTATTACGAGACCTTCATTAGTCAAAGTAGTAACTGAATCTCCTGAATTTCTGGAAAGAATTTATGGTGATATATGTGGACCAATTCACCCACCTTGTAGACCATTTAAATATTTTATGATACTAATTGATGCATTCACAAGATGGTCACATGTTTATCTACTATCAACTCGTAACCTGGCGTTTGCGAAACTTCTTGCTCAAATCATTAAATTAAGAGCACAATTTTTGGATTATTTAATTAAGATAATTCGAGTAGACAATGCTGGTGAATACTCGTCTTATGCTTTTGATTACTACTATATGTCTATTGGTATTAAAGTTGAACATCCTGTAGCTGATGTTCATACACAAAATGGTTTAGCTGAATCATTTATCAAAAGATTATAATTGATTGCTAAACCATTATTGATGAGAACTAAACTCCCAACATCAGCTTGGGGACATACTATTTTATATGTAACAGCACTTATACTTTTAAGACCAACACACTACCATGAGTACTCCCCTCTACAATTAACTTTTGGTTATGAACCCAATATTTCCCATTTAAGAATTTTTGGATGTACGATTTATGTACCTGTAGCGACACAGCAACGAACTAAAATAGGGCCCCAAAAAAGATTGAGAATATACATTGGATATGAGTCACTCTCTATTATTCGATATCTTGAACCTTTGACAAGTGACATTTTTACTACAAGATTTGCAAATTGTCATTTTGATAAAACAAATTTCCCAGTATTAGGGGGAGGACAAGAACAATTGAAAAGGAAAATTATATAGAATGCATTACTATTGACATCTCTTGATCCTCGTATAAAAGACTGTGAACTTGAAGTTTAAAAAATAATTCATTTGTAGAAAATTGCAAATCAATTACCTGACGTGTTCATTGATTCTAAAAGAGTCGTGAAGTCGTATTTTTCTATAGAAAATGCACCAATTAAACTTGATGTTCCAGCTGGACAATCCTAAAATATTATAGCAAATGAGTTTAATACACGTTTGAAGCGTGGAAGACCTCTTGGTGTCAAAGATAAAAATCCTCGAAAAAAAAGAGGATCTACTAATCATGACCATTTAAAGGAATCGAATGATAAAAAGTCTCATGAAATTACTGATAACAAAACTCAGACTCCTGTAGAACCTGACATAGCTCCTGAAGAGTGTAAATTTCAAATTCCTGAAGAATATGTAAAAGAAAATTCTATAAACTTCACCACAACAAGGATATGTTGGGATAGAATTGAAATAGTTGTGGATGATATTTTTGCATATAATGTTGCACTCAAAATGATGGAAGAAATCGAGAATCTTGAATGAAAATCTATTGAGAAATGTCATAAAAGAGATAATTGGCCAAAATGGAAAGAAGCAATTCAATCTGAATTGGATTCGTTGACTAAGCGTAAAGTTTTTGGATCTGTAGTCCAAACACCTGAAGGTGTAAAACCCGTTGAATATAAATGGGTATTTGTGTGCAAACGAAATGAGAAAAACGAAATTGTGCGATATAAGGCACGTCTTATAGCACAAGAATTTTCACAAAGATCAAGTCTTGATTATGATGAAACGTATGCCTCTATAGTGGATGCGATTATATTACACTTTCTTGTGATCTTAGTAGTATATGAAAAACTCGAGATGCGTTTAATGGATATAGTCACTATTTACCTATATGGGATATTAGAAAATGATGTCTATATGAAAATCCCTGAAAGATTTAAAATTCCTAAAGTATGAGACCAAAATTCTCGAGAAATTTACTCCATTAAATTGCAAAGATCATTATATGGCTTAAAGCAATCGGGACAAATGTGGTATAACCATTTAAGTGACTGTTTGCTGAAAAAATGTTATACAAATGACCCAATTGTCATTGTGTTTTTCTTAAGAAATTTGAAACAGGTTTTGTGATCATTGTGGTATATGTTGATAATCTGAATCTTATTAGAACTTCTGAAGAGATTTTCAAAACCGCTGAATATTTAAAAAAGGAATTTGAAACCAAGGACTTTGGAAAAACAAAATTTTGTCTTGGCTTACAGATCGAACATCTGAAATATGGAATATTCATTCACCAATCAAATTATACGTCTAAAGTTTTAAAACATTTCTACATGGATAAAGCACATTTATTAAGTACTCAAATGGTTGTTCGATCACTTGATATTGAAAAATATCCTTTTAGACCACAAGGAGAAGATGAAGAAATTCTTGATCCTGAAATACCATATCTTAGTGTCATTGGAGTACTTATGTATCTTGCTAATTGTACAAGACTTGATATATCATTTGCTATAAATGTATTAACAAGATTCAGTTCTTCCCCAATACAATGACATTGGAATGGAGTCAAGCATATTTTCCAATATCTCCAAGGAACGATTAATCTTGGCTTATTCTACTCAACTAATTCTAAACCAGTATTAATCAGATATACTGATACTGGATTTTTATCTGATCCTCACAAAGCACAATCTCAGACTGGATATTTATTTACATATGGCGGTATTGCTATTTCTTGATGATCCACAAAGCAATCTATAGCCGCCACCTCCTCAAACCATACTGAGATCATAGCAATTTATGAAGTAAGTCGAGAATGTGTTTGGTTAAAGTCAATGATTCAATATATTTTGAAGAACTGTGAACTATCATCCAATAAAGATATTCCTACAACATTATTGGAAGACAATGTTGCATACATTACTCAATTTAAGGGAAGATATATCAAAGGAGATAGAACTAAACATATTTCACCAAATTTTTTTTTCACACATGATCTTCAGAAAAATGGTGAAATTGATGTGCAACAAGTTCGATCAAATGAAAATTTAATAGATTTATTTACCAAAGCATTACCGATTACTACATTCAAAAAATTGGTGAAAGGAATTGGAATGCATCGGTTTAAATGTCTCAAGAAATATTCTCAATAGGTGGAGTAAATACACTTAGAATAGTGTACTCTTTTTCCTTCACTAAGTTTTTTTTCCCATCGGGTTTTTTGTTAGTAAGGTTTTATTGAAACATATTATTTGTATAATGGATATCCAAAGGGGAGTGTTATGAATATTGAATAATTTGATGGATGTCCATCGAGTATACAACTTTATCAAGACATGAGCATATGATAACTCAGCAGCTTACATAACACATGTCACCAACCGACCATTGTGGATAAACACCAACCGTCGAAAACACGGGTCAACAATTGAAGAGATGACTCATCACTTTTCTTGCATTGAATCTAGACACCTCATGCCACCATATGACATGTGTCATTTTCCTTGCCAAGTGTCCAACAAGTGTCAACCTGATGCAACAAAACGTTGACTCACCACGATGACTCACCATGCTGACTTATCACCCAAACTTCCCTATAAATACCCCATCCTCTTCTCAATTTCCATAATCAAGTCATCCAAGAAAGGAGAAGAAATTGAGGAAAAAAGAACTTGAGGAGAGAAAGAAAGAACTTGAGAAAAAATTTGAGAAAGTTTTTGTTCTTTGATATAGATCTTTGTTTCTGTATCAATTTCAATTTTATAACAAACACCATGTTTTCTTCTTTTGGGGGGGGGGGCACAGGGTTGGGGTGTTTCATAACTCTTCCCCTTTTTTTTACCCCCTTAAACTCTCCTGACATCCATGATATGCTTGAGTGGTTTATTAAATTCATTAGAGAACTTTGTAAACACTAAATATATAAAGATCTATAGAGGAATATGGGCATTAAAGGAGCTCAATTGATATGTTAGTTCTTGTTGCAGGAGCAAAAGGACACAGACACACATGTAGAAGAACAAGAGGAAACTGAGAAAGAACGTTAGAAGGTCAGTCTGTCTTACCAACACCATCAGGTTGTGAAATCAATCCCTCATGCCCTGACCTGAACACACATTTTGCACCAGTATCTTTCTTTTCATCATTCCCAACCACCCGGACATGCAACCCATTGCCATCATTCAACATCTGTATAATGTCTTCATGCAGCTTTTCATTCCTGCTCAAAGCTAATGCAACCTCTTCTGGTCTGACATTGTTCACAAAGAAATACTTGTTATATAACTCCAAGACAAGCTTCCTAATAACCACCTCTCTGCACTGGATTTGGCCAGATTTCAGTTCCACAAACTTATTTTGTATCACATAACTATGAAAAATAGTGTTTTCTTTTTCAAAAAATAAAATACCTCAACGGAAAGCAGTTTCATAAACTTGCGAAGCCCCCCCTTCCTTCTATTTTCTGGAGTCGATAAGGAATTGCTGCTTAGATTTGGCAAAAGCCGGTATTCTTCTGGAGATGGTGTTTGGATTTGGAATCTGTTTCTTTGGAGTAGTAGACTCTGGCTGTTGCCACGGCTGCCTGTGGATGCTCTCATTGTTGGTTTTTGAGCTGACTTGCGGTTTCCAATTCTGGGATTTGGACAATGGGGGTTTGTGAGAGGGACTCGGTTATTTTGGTTTCCATAAGGATTGGATTGCGAATGAAATTCAGGTTGGAATTCTTTTGGACCTTTTAATGTAGTATTGAGTGAGAGAAATGAAGGGATATTTAAAAAGATTGGAAGACAAGTAAAAGGAAATGAAATGTGCTTAGAGACATTTGCATGGCTCCATATATATCTACTCTATATATAAAAATGTAAGTGGGGACGGGAAAGTGTGAGGCGGTGTCACCTTCGATGGGAACAGTCTGATAGTTTGTTACTATTTCCTTCTTCTTTTTTTGGGTTTTGTTTTTTTTTTAACTTCTTTCTTTTACCCTTCACCTTTTTTTTCCTCTTCTTTTTTTCTTCTTTTATTTTTTACCCTCACCACTCTTTTTTTTTCTTTTTACCTTTTTTGGATTTCTTCTTTTTTTTTTTTTTTCACTCTTCACCTTTCTTTTTTTCAATTCTTTTTTTTTTTTACTTTTTTTTACTTTCACTGTTTCCAATTTATTACTATTGCCTTTTTTACTTCTTTCTTTTGGTTCTTCTTTTTTTTTTCACTTCTTTTTTTTCACCCTTCACCTTTCTTTTTTTTTTTCTTATTAATCCATCTCTTCTCCTCTCTCTACTTTTTTCACTTCTTTTTTTTGTTTCACTATCTAAAAAGTTAAAAATTTTCTTCCATATTTAATCACATATTCTTCTTGGAATATGACACATGGCCAACAAGGTCAGAAAAAAAATGAAAAAGAGTTAAAAGACTTTTTTTTATCACTTTCACACTCAAATAGGGGTGTATTCGAGTCTAGTCGATATCGAATATCTCTATATTTGAACTTGAACTTGATTTTTTTTGCTCGATTCGAACTCAACGAATAGTATATAACAGGGGCTCAAACTCAAATCAATTATATAACAAAATGCACAAACTCGACTCAAAACTCAATTATCATATAATATATTAATATATTTTATTTTATTTTATTTTATTTTTTATATTATAATTATATATAAATATATATAATATATATTAATATATGTAATCGAACTATTCGTCGAATTTTCAAGTCTAAAATTATATTACTCGAACTCGACTCGATACATTACGAACTTGACTCGAACTCGATTAAACTTGAGTCTAGTCGAGCCATTGACCGAGTAGCTCGCAAGCAGCTCGAACTCAGTTCGGTTCGTGTAACAGATGTACACTCAAATGACTCGATAGTGACGTATGTTTTTTTAATTTAATTTAATATACAGTAGTTAGTAAATATTGAAATAAAATAATTTATTTTTTAACTCACCAAACTGGACATGTTTTTTAAAATATGTATTTAATTTGTTTTTAATTTATTTTAATATATAAAAACTAATTTTTTTAAATTTAATTTAATATACAATGGGTAGCAAATATTTTCAAGTTAATAATTTTATAAAATCATCATTCAACTGTAAAAAAAATAATTTCATAAATAATATTTTTAAGTGTTTAATTTGATTTCTTAAAAAATAAAATAAATAAATTTCCTTAACATAAATGTTGATTTATTTTTGTATAATTTAAACTATGATTGTTGTTAAATTAAATTTTGATGATAACTTATGAAAAGAAGAACTCATAATTGATTAATGTAAAATTTACAATTTAATATATGCTCTGAAAGTGTAAAAAAACAATTAGAACGACTTCCTAAAAAATAGCGAATATCGTAAATTATTAAATTATTTAACAAGAAACAAAAGCAAATCTCTACATGTTTTATCTTTTATGCTTTTTCCTGTAATACTTAAAACACCAACCATAAAACACTCAAATAGAGTATTTTAAAATTATGAAATACAAATTCAACTTTTATATAATCAAATCTATTAATTATCACTTTATCTACTTAAAAAAGCAAAAATTGAAATAAAATATAAAACTTCCCATTTGTATTGTTCCTCTAATTGTACTTGTACTTATGATAATGACTAAATGAGAAAAAGAGATGTACTATTAGAGATGTGGATAATAATTACAAACAAAAATATAAAATTTATTATCTTATGGTTTTATTTGATTAAAAAAAACTTATATCAATAAGTTTTTTTAATTAATAATAACTGAAGTTATGCTCTACAATAATAGCAGCAGAAAATAACTTTCTCTTTCCAAACAAGTTGCAAAATTTTAAAAATTTAAATCAATACACAAATATATATATCAGAAGTATATCAAAAATTTTTTTTAACAAAATAATTTTGAATCCTAATAATAATTATAAATTATTTAATAATTTTATGATAAAGTTCATTTTCATTGTGTAACACTGTACTTACATATTTTATTAATGAGTTATAATTCAATTAACACTATTTTTTTTCTCTTAAAAATTTTAAATTTGACTTATTTTCTAAAAAGAAATAGTAACTATAGGCTTTTCAATGAAAAAAAATTAAATCGTATTAAAAATTTTCAATAAAAATAATTTAAAAATTAAGAAATATAATAAATTTGTAAGAAAGTGCTTAAATTCAATAATTTAATAAAAATTCCAAAGTTATATATTATATATATATATGTATACGTATATATATATATTATTTAATTCACAGATAGAAAAGAGATTTAATTTACTAAAAAAACAGAATTGGTTTATATAAAAAAATTAAGATACGTTTGTTATCAACAAAAGATTTTTGACAAGAATTATAAATATTATGTAATTAGCATATTGTATAAAAATAATTATACTTAATAATGTATTATATAAATTTTAAATTTAATTATTTATTAGATGTAAGTAAAAATATTAGAAAATTACAGACATTTTTTGCTCTCATCCATACTTTGTGCGACCAATGCCCAACTAGTATATAAATAGACTGAGCGAGAGGGAGAATTAAATGGTAGGTAAACAATATCTATTTGTGACTTATGAATGGGTCCCCCTGAATTTGTACCTATCCTAGAAAAAGTAGTTGAGACGTGTTTTATACTTGTCAAGATTCTTCTCATAATTTTTATTTTTAACAAATTGATAAATTTTTGAAAAATTGGGAAGATTTATTGTATTTTCTTTCTGTTTATGTTATACCATTTTAAAAATATATTTGAAATATTAAAATTACTGATGTCTGAATTGTCATGTCAGCTTATAATAAAAATCGCACGGATTTAACATATTTTTTAAAAAATTTCGAACTATTTTATAATTTTGTTAATTAGGTACTCATATAGGAAAATAAACATAATTTAGGGACTAAACACATAATTTAGCCCTATATCAAATGCTACGTCTACACTCCAAATTTAGCACTTCCAAAATAATTTATTCAAATGGTCAATTAGCCAAATTTACATAATAAAAATATTTAAGTGATGGATTTTCCTAAGGGATGCCCTAAAGACACTTACCAAGAAGAAAACGATATTTCATATTTTCATAGTAACTATAATTATCTTATTTGTGGATCAATTATCCTACAAGTAAATGTTAAATTATTTAATATTTTGATAATATGATAATAACAATATTGTCTATAAATAGTAACTATAATTCGATGCCATATTTTGTAAAATTTAAAGCTTTTTTACTGATGATAAGATTATTTGCCACAATGCCAATAAGGTTCATCTCAAATGACTCTAATCTCTCTCCCTGTATAATAGGTTTAGAATTCTTATTAAAGAAAAAAAAAACGAAAAAGATTAATAATAGAGACAATCAAGTGCTCACAATGCACATGAGGGGTTAGGGGTCAATCCGCACAAGCATGTAGGAGGGAGTAGGAGAACAAGTAGAAGATTTAAATGTAACGGCTACTTCTAAAGCCTCAGCATCTAAAGCCTTGGTAGGCTCATTTCCAACTAATCAAATAAAGAGTTATAATAGGAAGTTAAGTGGTTGAAGTTTGTTGGGATAGTTACAAATTAGCTCAACAACTTGTATAAAGAAATGAAAAGGAATGAGAAATGGAGGATTTGCAGTTAAGAAAAACTTCTGACTCTCTCTCTCTCTCTCTCTATCTCTCTCTCTCCCTCTCTCTATCTTCTTCATATTCTTCTTCTCAACATCATAAAATAGTACTACATTCCTTACTCTTATCTCACCTAAACTCTGCAACCTGAGTATCTTCCATTCTTTTCTCAGAACTATTTCTACAAAATTGAACTCTAGCAGAGTCAGAGCTGGGAGTTGTAACAAACTTGGTATCAGAGTCCTTTAATCCTTGGATCTTAGAAGGTATCAATGGCAGAAGAGACTTGTCAGAAGGTGGTAGACGAGCAATATAGAAAATATGAAATCAGAATACAAGAATGGGCTCACAAAACTAAGGAACATCGTCTTCAGGTCAATAAACAACTAGAGGAGTTTCGCCTAAGCCTAAATGAACAGAACCAGAGATGGAAAATAATCTTGGCCAGTATAGATGCGCGATTAAATTCTATGTCGACAAGGAATAACAGAGTGAGGAACTTGAAGCAGAAATAATGATGAGAATACCAATCCTGCCTACTCCTAATGAAGGAAAGAACAAAGGGGAAATGAGATCAACATTGACTAAGAAAGACTCAAATTCAAAAGGGTTTTGTCCAAGTCATCCTAGAATCGAGCTTTCCATATTTGCAGGGGACAATCCGTGGTCGTAGCTGAGGAAATGCATCCAGTTCTTTGCTATATATCAAATTCCAAACTATACATGGGTGGATACCATTGAGATGTATTTGGTTGGGAAGGCAGAGGTGTGGTTTCAAGGTTTGAAGCAGATCAAGAAAGACATCCATTGGGATGAATTTGCTAAGCTCTTATGCTATCGATTTGAAGAGAAAAGTGTTAGAGATGTGGTGAAAGAATTCAACAAACTGTAACAAGATCGATCAATGCTAGAATGCCAAGAAAGGTTTAAAGAACTTTGGTTTGTTATGCTCCAAAAAAACCTAGCTCTAAATGAAGCTTACTTTATAGCTAGTTTCATTAGTGGGATTAAGGAGGAAATAAAACCTACGCTACAGACGCTCAAACCAACTTCCTTACTTCAAACTTTCGAAATAGCAACTCTATCGGAGCAGTCATTGGAGTTGACTAAAAATAGAAGAGGGGGTTTGGGCAAAAACTGGGACTCAAATGAAGCAAGGACAAGATAACGGAGCCTAGTAGGTAGTTACCAAAGAGAAAGAAGGAGTTGGTGGAGCAGTACCTGAGGACGGAACCATTAGAATTTCAACACAAGAAATGCAGTATAGGAGAGTTGATAACCTCTTCTATAAGTGTGGAGAGAAGTACTTACCAGGGCACCAATGTAAGCTTAGGGGACTGAACTTGATTATAGCAGCAGAAGAGGAGGATAATCCAAGGCCAGAACTGGCAATAGCAAGTGAAGAAATAACAGGTGACACATATGGTGTTCCCTTATATGTCTTATCCAGTTTATTAAAAAGAAATACCATAACACTACAAGGCACTTTAAGAGGGTTACTGATAGTCATATTAGTAGACACAGAAAGCACAAATAGTTACCTTAACCACAAAATAACAAAAGAACTTAAAATGAACCAAGAGGATGATGAGCCCTTACATGTTATGCTAGCTGATGGGAGTAAGGTAAGCAGCTATACACAAGTTAAGGGGTTAAGTGGAGTATACAAGGATATAGTTTTTCATTTGACCTAAGAGTTATCTAGTTAAGGAATTAGGATATCATACTAAGAGTTAATTGGATGTTTAATTACAACCCTATTACTTTCGATTTCAAACCATTACAAGTTAAGTTGGCCAGTGAAGAAGGAGAGGAAGTTTTGATGGGGGTGGTGGAAAACTCTCAAATAATACTAATCAGAGCTAAAACTACAAGAAAATTCAAAATGCAACAACTGTAGTGCTGTGCCACATTCACTATGACAAAAGAGGGATAGTAGCAACCAATACAGCAGGATATTTCTAAACTTTTGAAACAATTTGATGATGTATTGTCTATTCCCTGTGCATTACCTCCCAAAAGATTACATGACCATGCCATACCCCTCAAGCTAGATGCTCAACCCTTCAAACTCTATCCTTATAGATGCCCATACTCACAGAAAGCTGAAATTGAAAAACAAGTTCATGAGATCCCAAGCAGTGGTATAGTCAGACACAGCAACAGCCCATTTGCTTCTCCAGTGCTCTTGGTTAAGAAGAATGACAATTCATGGAGATTTTGTATGGACTATAGGCAACGCAATAGCCTTATGATAAAAGACAATATCCCATTCCCAATATTGATGAGCTACTATATGAACTTTATGGATCAAAACTCTTTTAAAAAATTGACTTAAGGTCAGGTTACCATCAAATCAAAGTTAGATTATCCCATTCCAAAAACAGCCTTTCAAAGACACCATGGGAATTTCGAATTCCTGGTTATGCCTTTTTGATAAACCAATGCACCAACTGCATTCCAATCACTGATGAACCAAATATTCTAGCCCTTTCTCAGAAAATTTGTTCTTATTATCTTTGATGACATTCTGGGGTATAGCTCAAATATGCAAACTCATGTGCAGAACCTTAAATGCGTTCTCTTAACCCTTTGGAGGCATCAGTTATATTCCAAGCTCTCTAAATATATATTTTCTCAATCATAAGTAAAGTATTTGGGGCATATAGTATCAAAAAAAGGAGTCATGATGAATCCGCATAAAGTGCAGTGCATTCTGAATTGGCCAGAACCAACTAATGTCAAAGCATTAAGAAGCTTCCTTGGCCTCACAATATACTATAAGAGGTTTATTAAAAATTATAGTCTAATGACTAAGCCCCTTAATGATCTACTGAAGAAGGAGAATTTTACTTGGAATGAACAAAACAATCGAGCTTTCAAACATCTTCAAGCAGCAATCAGTTTAACACCTGTCATGCGTCTACCAGATTTTTCCAAACTATTTATAATAAAAACAGATGCTTGTGTCAAAGTGTGGGGAGCTGTTCTAATGCAAGAAAATCAACTGATTGCATTTCTAAGCAAAGCTCTAGGACCTAGAGGCCAGGGACTATCCATCTATGAGAAGGAATTGTTGGCAATAGTGATGACTGTCACAAAATGGAAACATTACTTGGTGGGCTACCATTTTATAATCAAGACAGACCATCAGAGTTTGAAGTACCTCTTAGAATAGAAGTTAACCAATACTCTACAACATAAATGGTTAACCAAGTTGCTTAGTTTGGATTATGAAATTCAGTATAAATAAGAGGTGGAAAATAAAGTAGGAGATGCATTATCTCGGAGAGAGTTCCTTTTAGAAGAGCAACAGGAAGGAGTGTTGATAGAAATTACTATGGTTGAACCTGATTGGATGAATGAAGTCATTCAAAGTTACAAAGGGGATAAAGAGTGTCAAACAATCATGGCATAATTGGTTTTGTAGCCTAGGGAGTATCAGAAGTACCAATTACATGATGGGATTCTCAAATATAAGAAGAAGATCTACATAGGCACTGGAGCCCAACTCAGAACAAAGGTGATTCAACAAATACACAGCCTTATAATAGGGGGTCATTCAGGTCAGAAAGAAACATTGTAGAGAATCAAATCTATCTTTTATTGGCCAAACATGAAAGAAGTTATGATTAGATTTGTGAAGGAATATGAGGTGTGCCAGAAAAATAAGCATGAGAACCTTCCTTACCCATGATTGTTGTAGTCTCTACCTATTCCTATGTAGGCCTGGTCTCAAATCAGTATGGACTTTGTGGAAGGATTGCCTGAATCACAAGCGTATGATATAATAATGATGGTTATTGATAGATTGACCAAATTTAACTATTTCTTGGCTCTAAAACACCCTTACTCTATATTAGAGGTGGCCCAATTGTTTATAGATTTTATCTATAAGTTACATGGACTTCTAGATTCCATAGTGACAGATAAGGACAGAATATTCACAATTTTATTTTGGCAGGAATTATTCAAGTTGGTTGGGACTTAACTCAAGATGAGTAGTGATATCATTCTCCAACAAATGGACAGAGTGAGAGGTTTAACAAGTGCTTAGAATGTTATCTTAGATGTATGACTTCAGATAGGTCAGGACTGAGGTATAAGTGGTTCAGTTTGGCAGAATGGTGGTACAACTCTAGCTTCCGCTCAAGTATCAAGATGTCTCCTTTTGAAGCACTATATGGATACAAGCCTAGGTCTATTCCAACAGGGCTTTATTTGGATTTTAGTACACCAGCAACAACCAATTTTATCCAAAATAGGTAATCCATGATTCAAATTTTGCTTGAGCATTTGAGTAAAGTTCAAAATAGGATGAAAATTTAAGCTTATCATAACAGATCAGAGAGGAAATTTGAGGCTGGAGATCTAGTTTACCCAAATTGCAACCTTATAGGAAGCATTCTATAGAAGTAAGAAAGCAACTCAAGCTGTCTTTAAAGTAATTTGGACCTTTTTCAGTGATAGCTAGGATAGGCAAAGTAGCATATATCGACTGCAGTTACCTCCAAGATCAAAGATCCACCTTGTGTTCCATGTTTCTCTTCTCAAAAAGAAGATAAGTCCTACTCAAACTACTATGCCTACTCTACCCTCGGTGGGAGCTGACAAAAAGATCATGGTGGAACCTAAAGTAATCTTAAAAAGAAGAGTCATCATGAGGGACAACAAGCCTGTAAATCAGTGGTTGATCAGATGGATAAACCTAAGTTCAGAATAGTCTACGTGGGAGAACATGAGCTTCATCAAAGCTCAATTTCCAAATTTTCAACCTTGAGGGCAAGGTTCCTTTTCAAAGGAAGGGAAAAATTGTAATAGCAGATAGAAGATTTAAATGCAACGGCTACTTCTAAAGCCTTAACATCTAAAGCCTCAACAGTTTTAACCCTTGGGAGGCTTATTTCCAATTAATCAGATAAGTAGTTGTAATAGGAAGTCAAGTGGTTAATAGGTAGTTGAAGTTAGTTAGGATGGTTACACATTAGCTCAACAACTTGTATGAAGAAATGAAAATGAATGAGAAATGGAGGATTTGCAATTAAGAAAAACTTCTGACTCTTTCTCTCTCTCTATCTCTCTCTCTCTCTCTCTATCTTCTTTGTATCCTTCTTCTCAACATCACAAAATAGTACTATATTCCCTACTCTTATCCCACCTAAACTTCGCAACCTGAGTATCTTCCATTCTTTTCTCAGAACTATTTTTGCAAAATTTAATTCTAGCAAGGTCAGAGCTGCGAGTTCTAACAGAGGACATCCCAGCAATTCATGAACAAAAATCTCTGCACAATCGCAACATGACTCGGGGGTCTTGACAAACGGTGTATAGGATACAGATTAAACATGTTCAAATTAACTCCATGAATTCAATTCAGGAAGAAATTCTTCTAAGATATTTTTTATTTTTAAATTTTCAATTCGAGATTTGATTAAAATATCTAATATTCTTATCTATTAAACTGATTATCCATTGATGACTTATGATAGACGCAGTCACCCTCTTTTTGAATTCTCTACTGATTTGCTAGTCTTTTTGTTAATTTTTTTGGCGGAATATTTTCTAATTTTGAAATTTTGACTTTATTTTAAGGATGATATGGGCATAGTATAATAAGAAAATGTTTAAATTCACAATTTGTTTTCAAAATTCGTAAGTAATTATTTCAATCAAATAGTCACTACAAAAAAAATATACTTTTAGCGACGAATTTTGTGACAAACAAAAGTTTGTTGCCAATTAGCAACAAATTTTTTTAAAAAAAAAATAGTTTGTAAAAAAATTACAATAAAGTTACCAATAAAAAAAATTCGTTACAAATTAGCGACGAAAACACGTGTTCGTCGCAAAATTTGCAACGAACCTTTGAGTTCATCATAAAATTTGCAACAAATTCAGTGTTCGTCGCAAAATTTGTTGCAAATTTTCTAAACTTAGAAATTTTTGCTTCCTTCCTTTCCATTTGTTTTCCTTCATTTCCGCTTAGAAAATTTTTTTCTTTCTTCGAATGGATTCCGTTGCTCCACTCCACTTCATGGATAGAGGTAAGCTCTCTCTCTCTCTCTCTCTCTCGTGCAAATCCAGTGGCTCTCCACTGGATCTGTGGGTTGCAAAGCAGATCCGACAGTAAAGCCGTCAAATCTGCTGATGCCACCGTATCTGGCGCGGCGGCCCGCCATGGGCTGCGGGAGGGACCCCCTCCCTCCCTTTTTTTATGTTTTTTATTTGCTTTTTTATTTATCCTTTTGTCATTGACAATGTGTATCTCTATACTTTCAGCAACTTTTTTTTTTATGCAAGTATCAGTGTAGTGTAAATTCACTTTCAGTCCAGCAAATTAGTCCTTAGTCAATTGATGACATTGCGTTGGGTAGGTTGTTTGTAATCGGTCATCCAATTGAAAAACCGTTGAACTTGTAGCACTTAACAAGAATAATAGGAAAAAAGTAAGTTGCGATTCACCTGGTTACTGCCAAATGTTGAAGATGTATTATATTTTATATTGCAAGCTATTAGTGGTTAGAAACTGAAATTTAGGGTTCTACATTAAACAAAACTGGCAGTTCATATATTTGTAATTAAAGGAGCTTATTTTCCTGAACAAAAATTCAGCCCTTCATAATTTTAGCATCGGGTTTTGTAACACAGTCTGGGAAAGTACCCTTCTGCATTGATTTTTTTTTTAAATAAGTTTATGCTTCATGACAAACATGGCAGCTGCCCCCTTTGGATGCATTTGATAGAAAAAACAAATTTAAATTAAGTCACCTAAAACCTTTTTAAAAAAAAAAAAGAAAAAAAAAGCAATGTTGGAATATATTCAATGTATTTTTACTTTGTTCTCTTTTACTTAATGTGTACAATGGTGTTATTGGAATAAATATAATATAATTATTTATCATAAAAATCCTAAAATATATATTTTACAATAACTCACACACGGATGATAGATCATTGTACTATTTTTATTTTTTCTGTATAAAACAATAATGAGAAAATAGTCACATCCAAAAATTATTCTGATAGCACTTTATTCATTCTCACTTCAAATAAGCAATAAGAAAACAAAAAACAGGGGTGGCAAAGATAAAGAATATGCTAAAACTGTAATCAAACTATTGAATGGGACAGGACACCACCTTAGGCTCATTGTGTTTATCAGCATTACATGTTGGTCAGCAGTATCTCTGGTACAAAATAACATTAAATATTTATAAATAACATTATATATTTTGTATTGTAGAGATATTTGTTCCAGTTGCTCAATGAATTCAAATAGATGAGAGAAAAATAGCTTTCTAAACAGTTGAGGTATTTATTTTTCGATCATATTATCTTATTCTCTTTTGTTTCTTTTATATATTTATTATCAGTAAATACCATATTATATTAAATATTAATTGTTTTAATTTGTAATTTTTTTTAATATGCATTTGAACGAATTATTTTTTAAAATTTATGAATATTATATTTATTTAATTTAAATAATTATATTTAATTTAAATTTTTTTATTTAATTAAATTTTTTTGGTTGGATTCTAGAAAGATATTAGGTTGTATGTCATTTTAAAAGCAAAATTAAGTAGTTTAAATTTATAGAGTTAAGAAGTTAAATTAAGCAAAATTAAGATATAGAGTTAAGGAGTTAAATTTATATTTTTACAGAGTCATTTCATAAAAGAGTAATTTAATTCTTTTTTATCTATTTATTGCATCTAAAAATTTGATTGATTTGGTTACAACATGTTCGCTCTATCCAAAAAGGAAAAGGGGAGAAATTTTAAAATAGCAAAGATAGTGCCTTGTGGGACTTGTTTAACATATGTCATAGGGTTTTGACTGATCAGATTCATTATGATAAATAACATTTTTATTTCTAAAACCTAGTTGGTAATGTGTGTGTATATGTATGCACTTATTATAAGTTTATATGTGAAAAATGACCTTTCTCACACAATCACATATTTTATCAATGTAATTTGTTTAGATTTTATTAATGTAAATTTTATGACATGATTATTTTTCCCCAATCAAATACCCTCTCTTAATAGTGCATTTCATTGAATATTTTATAATTCTTAAAATTGTAAACAGAAAAAATGCAGAACGAAAGAAGTTAGATATATAAAAAGAACTTACAGGAACGTCGAGATTTAACTGATGAGTTCATTTTTGGGTTGAAATAATTTTTGGATTTTACTTGCAGTAAAGTTGAGTTTATGGATGGGAATAAGTTAAAATTTCCCTGTAGAAAGTGTAATAATGGTAAATTTTTTTAGTGTGATAAAGTGAGGAAACATCTTTGTAGATTTATTTTTATCCCGAATTATTATAATTGGACTTGTCATAGTGAACTGTTTGTGTCTGATAAAAAATATCGACGAAACATTCAATTTTCAGTTAGAGCGGATCAGAATTATTATGATCAATTCAATCCATATCAGAAAATTGTAATTGATGCAGCGGGTCATAATTGTATTCCCAAATCGAGCCATGAAAGTTTTAGTTTTGCTCCAACATTTGAAGAAGTATATACTACTTATGCACCACCCTTAAAAGAGACTGAAATTACAGGTATCGATGACAATGCGAATAATGAAACTTACCCAAGTCATTAATTTCAGAAAGTGTTGAGAGCTACAGATCAACCTTTATGGGGTGGTTGTGATAGCCATACGAAGTTATCTCTAACCTCAAGATTATTAAATGTCAAGGCGGAGCATAATGTGTCTGAGAATTGTCTCAATGATTTTATTTAACTTATTGGAGAAGTATTGTCTCATGATCACATAATGTCCAATGATTTCTACAGTATGAAAAAGCTGGTGAAAGAGTTAGGTCTTCTGGTGGAAAGGATTGATGTATACAGAGATGGCTGTATATTATATTGGGGGATAATGAAAATACAAAATTTTGTAAATTTTGTAACCAATGTAGATATAAGAGTAGCAGAAGGTCAGGTCATAATCAAAGACGTAAACCATACAGGCAAATATTTTATTTGCCTTTAACTCCTAGATTGCAAAGGCTCTATGCATTCAAGGCCACTGTTGAGTACATGGCGTGACATGCAAATCATAAAACAAAGGAGGGGTTAATGTGTCATCCTTCAGATGCAAAGACATGACAACATTTTGATAGAACATATTCTTAGTTTACAAAAGAGACTTGAAATATTAGATTTGGTTTCTGTGCTGATGGGTTTACTCCATTTGGTAAATCAGGAAGAACTTATTCATGTTGGCCAGTTATTTTAACTCTGTACAATCTTCTACTGAGTATATGTATGAAAACCCCCTATATGTTTTTGACATTGGTGGTGCCTGGTCCGCAAAATCCGAAAAAATTAATAGATATTTATATGCAATCACTGATTGCGGAGTTAAAACAATTATGGGATGAAGGTGTTCCTACATATGATGTTCATACTGATCAGATGTTAATAATGAAGGCTACTCTTTTTTGGACCATAAATAACTTTTCAGCTTACGGCATGTTATCGGGATGGAGTACTGTTGGGATTTTAGGATGTCCGATATGTATGGAGAGATTAAAGTCATTTAGATTGAAATATGACAAGAAGGCGAGTTATTTTGACTGCTATAGGTAATTTTTACCGCTATATCATAAATTCAGAAGGAATAAAGAAGAGTTCACTAAGAATAGAGTTCAGAAAATAACTCCTCCGTTGACATTAACCGGTGAACAAATTTAGTGTAGAGTGCTTCAATTTCCTTTTGTTATTAAAGATCCACATGGTACAACACACGGCTATGGAAGTTTGCATAAATAGACTAAACAGAGCATATTTTGGGATCTACCATATTGGAAGATCCATCTAATTCATCATAATCAGATGTGATGCATATTGAGAAGAATGTTTTTTATAATGTCATAAATACAATGATGGATGTCATTGGAAAAACGAAAGACAATTTGAATGTAAGGAAAGATATGCGCCTTGTTTGTAAAAGACCCACACTTGAAGTCAATGGAAGTAGTAGGGAACCAAAACCAAAGGCAGTTTATATGTTGAATAAGGACCAGAAACGGATTATTTGTGAATAGTTGAAATCATTGAGATTTCCTGATAGTTATTGCTTCAAATCTTGGGAGATGTGTCAATTTGAAGGAATGCAAACTGATTGGTTTGAAGAATCATGATTGTCACATATTTATAGAAAGACTAATTCCTATTTCATTTAAGGAACTCTTACCAAATTTTATATAGGGCGCCCTTACGGAGTTGAGCAATTTTTTTCATGATATTTACTCAACAGTGTTTAGACCATCACACATGGAGAAGCTAGAAACAGATATTCTTATTATTTTGTGTAACTTAGAAAGGATCTTTCCTCCTTCATTTTTGATTCTATGGAGCACCTCTTAGTTCACCTGCCTTATGAGATCAACGTTGCAGGTCTCGTCCAATTTCGGAGGATGTATCTATTTGAAAGGTGAATTTATTATCTTTTACACTTTATTTTCAATACACTTAAAACTTCTAATTTCGCGATTTTGAATTTACTAACATTTTATTTTGTTACAATTAGATTCCTATATCATTTATAAAAAAATGAAAAATAAGGCATGGTTGAAGCATTTATTGTTAATGCTTACATTGTGAAAGAAGTCATAATATTTGTCTCATTTTATTTCAAGCCTCACGTACAGTGCAAGAAACGGAGAGCGGGAAGAAATTATGAGGGTCCTATTGATCCTAATCTGAATTCATTCTCTATCTTTAGCTATCTTAGTCGACCAAGTGGAACATATAAGTTTAGAAATTTAATTGATAA
The DNA here is from genome assembly GCA_037126225.1 of Dillenia turbinata. Taxonomy (NCBI): domain Eukaryota; kingdom Viridiplantae; phylum Streptophyta; class Magnoliopsida; order Dilleniales; family Dilleniaceae; genus Dillenia; species Dillenia turbinata. Next base: position 8,755,838 of record JBAMMX010000020.1, on the reverse strand, counting down.
AGAATAGCGGGCAGCTCATACATATCTTACTGAATTATCCAGAAGTGACACCATATTTCGAGTTAGTATATTATTTGTCAATAGATGCATTTTTTGTGGATCGCAAATATCTTGTGACATAAATCGTCATCTTTTATGGTGGGATTTTTCAAAATTCATGGTCTAAACTATAGACGAATGAGTTCGATCGTCTATGTGATGAAGAATTTGTAGCATGGTTCAAAACATATATGAATTGAACATATAACAAATATACATCATTACTTAACAAATATTTTAACACATTTACTTAATTTTAGGTTCATAGTAATGAAGCTCAAGTTGAGCAAGAATTCCTACTCCATTTGTCTTGGGGTCCAAACTTAAGGGTACGAATTTGACTTGCATATTTTATAAATGGATATAATTTTCATACTCAAGTATATGGAATGGGCAAGTCTACAATGAATAGTGGGGTTTGTCCTCAGTCATCCATTGATGGAGGTGCAAAAAATGATTTCTATGATTTGTTGGATGAAATATTAGAGTTAGAGTATTCTAAAGCAGAATTGGAAATCGTTTTATTTATGTGTAAATGGTTTGATCCCATCAAATGAATGAAGGTGCATCCAACGTTTAATTTGGTTGAAATAAATCATAATAAATTATATAAAAGATATGAGCCATTTGTGTTGGTACAACAAGCGATTCAATTGTATTATGCATCATATCTTAGTTTTAAACGTGATAAAATTGACTGGTGAGCTGTTTGTAAAACGAAAGCACAAAAAAAGATCGAGAAACTCTAAGAAGATATAGCATATCAGCAAGGGAAAGTTGCTAACATATTTCAAAATTTTCTTATGGTAGGTCAATTTTCTTACGTAACTGTGTTATTTTTTTACTCGTTGGAGCTGTCATAATTCGAACTCGTAATAGTTGTTCAATTTTAATTCCAATGAAAGGATACCTTATTATTAAATTTGTAATGGGTAATGCATATATTAATTTTTGTATCATATTGTTAACTGTCAATTGTTTAATAATTAACGAAATTTTGTATTTTGATTTATATATATATATGATTACATTATTAAACTATAAATGAACATTTTGTTTTCTTTTTTTCGATATTATATATGTTATTCTAATTTCATTTAAAATTATGTAATGACAATGCAGGAAAGATATGATGAGTTACAGTGGAATTCGATCGGTAATGAAGATGGTAGCTCATCTGAGCCATCTATTGATAGTATAGTTTTATGGATTGAAATAAGTGATGGTACAAAAAAGGGAGAAAGAATACTTGGGATGGGCTCTTTGAGCCGGACTTGTAGAATCACTGGTCAATCTCCTTCCACTCTACCAGTTGTAAGGGAAGAAATAATACAAATGAACAATCAGATGAGCCAGTTGAAGGAGCTACTAGCATAAAAAGATAATCAAATTGAAGAATTACACGTACAGCAAAGACAAAGTGAGGACGTAATCAGTGAGTTACGCACAAACCAAAATTTCATAATGCACACTATAAAACTTCCGGAAAAATCGACGACCCTATCTCTATTTTCTTCTAATAATCCTAGATGGTGATAATGGTGACGATGGTAATGATTTATTTGATTATGATGGTGGTGGTGGTGTTTTTGACATATCTATATGTTATTTAATGATTACATTTAAATTTTTTTTTATTCAAACTATTAGTGAATTGTAATGTATTGTTTTAATTAATTTTTATTGTTATTTCATAGTTAGTAAATGATGATATTGACAATGTTGATAATGTAGTTTGTTGAAGATATTATTGTTGGATGGTTGGTTGATTGTAGTATTATTTGATTGATTGATTGAGAGATAAGACACAAGTGTCCCGACCCGGGAACAAGCGACCGCGCATTCCTCGAGGCATGTATGCCCTACTCCCATATCGAGACTAATATTATGACCTACTCGATATCATTATCTTTTCATAGTTTATTTTTCTATTTTTATACTTTATTTCTAATTCTCAATATTAATAATACAATACACTAATTTAAAAAATATATATATAAAATTTTATTTAATAATAACATTAAATTAGATTAAAAAATAAAAAATTATATTTAATAAAAACACAAAATTATATTTAATAAATAAACAAAATTAGATTTAATATAAACAAAAAATTATAATTAATAAAAACACAAAATAATATTTAACAAAAACAAAAATTTAATAAAAACAAAAAATTATATTCAATAAAAATTCAAAATTATATTTAATAAAAACACAAAATAATATTTAATAAAAATTCAAAATTATATTTAATAAAAACATAAAATTATATTTAATAAAAATACAAAATTATATTTAATAAAAACAAAAAATTATATTTAATAAAAAATAATATTTAATAAAAATAAAAAATTATTTTTAATAAAAAAATAAAATTATATTTAATAAAAACATAAAATAATTAAAAAACAAAAGAAAATAGAAAAAAGAATAAGGGCGGTTCCACCGCGACATATGCACGGTCGAACCGCCCTCCTATTTTTAATTTTTTAATTTTTTTACCTTTTTTATTTTTTTCTTCTTTCTTTTTTTTTGTTATGGTTTGTTAGGTTTTTGATAATTTATTGTTAATTATGATAGTAATAAAAAAATAAAAAATACAAAAATAAAAGAATAAAAAATACAAAATACAAAATACAAAATAATTAAAAGGAAAAAGCAGAAAGAGTAGTTCTGGCCTATTACCATGCGTGGTGGAACCGCCTCTATGTTTATTTTTTTTAATTTTTTACTTTTTTTATTTTTTTAATTGTTTTAAACTAATAAAAAATGGATAAAAGAATAAAAATGACAAAGAATAAAAAATAAATAAAATACAATAAAATGAATAAAAAAAATTAAAAAGAAAATTAAAAAAAATTCAAAAATAGGAGGGCGGTGGAACCGCCCTTTATGCTCATTTTTTTTTTTTTTTATTATTTTTAACTATAAAAGTTAATTATTAATATAAAAGAATAAAAGAATAAATAAAATACAATAAAATGAATATAAAACAAAATAAAAATAATAAAAATAAGTTCAAAAATAGGAGGGCGATGGAACCGCCCCCCATGCTTACTTTTTTTTATTTTATTAATTATTTTAAAATAATAAAAAAAGGATTAAAATAATAAAAATGATAAAAGAATAAAAAATAAATAAAATACAATAAAATGAATAAAAAAGGAAAATAAAAAAATTCAAAAATAAGAGGGCAGTGGAACCACCCTCCATCCTTTTTTTAAATTATTTTAAACTAAAAAGTTCAAATTTGAATAAAAATTGAAATAATAAAAAATATATAAAATACAATAAAATGAATCAAAGTAAATAAAACAAATTCAAGAATAAAGGGTTTTGGAGAACGGCCTCCATGCTTATTTTTGTTTTGTTTTTTATTTTTTAATTATTTTAAACTAATAAAAAAAGGGTTAAAAGAATAAAAATAATAAAAGAGTAAAAAATAAATAAAATACAATAAAATTAATAAAAAACAAAATAAAAAAATTTAAAAATAAGAGGGGGTGGAACCGGCCTCCATGCTTATTATTTTTTTTTGTTTTTTTTTATTTTTTTAATTATTTTAAACTAATAAAAATGCTAAAATAATACAACTCCGATTCAAGTGATAATTATCTCAAATTAAATGATAAACAGAAGCTAAAACTTTTAAGAAATTTAACAATTCTCCAAATACGAAGTGGAGAATACCTCCATAATTTATACAATTATTAAACTAGTCGCACAAGGGATGAAAGAATAAAAATGATGAAATAATAAAAAATACCAAAAATTGATAAAATTCATGAATAACATTCACATGATAAACCATTTAAAAACTTAGGAGTCTAGTTTGTAGATAAATAAATATTTTTGATTTTTTGATTTCTAAACGAATAGAGATATTAAACTAAGAAAACTATACAAGACTCAATCTAAAAATCAACATCTAGCATACTAGTATGGATACCAAAAAAAATAAATATAAAAAATTTAATTTTAGCATAAGTTAGAACCTATGTTACTCCTTTGTAAGATCTCTTACTAATAATATATATCACCTTTTCCTTTAAATTTTTGAATTTTATCACTTTAGAAAAATCAAATCACATTGAACATAAATTTCTTATACTATACCTCTATACTTCCAATTGAAATTCCAAGAATTCTCAAAAATATTCTTACCTCTTTGGCTTTATAGTTGAACTCGAAAATGGAAATAGACTCTATAAATTTCATGCAAGGGGTTTTTTGAATGAAGAAAATGAGCCAAACTCTTTTAAACAAATTCTTTTATAAACCTAGCCAAATATCCTTAACTATTGGATTATTCAATGCATCATCTTACCCTTCCATTGTCCAAACTCTTATACAATTTTTGGCCGACAATTCTTGCATTAAAATATCTTTGCACTAAATTAAGCAGATTAGGACGTTTATATAAGGCGGATTTATAAAACATCTCTAACTTTCATGCAAAAAATTTCATCCCATAAGCTTTCACAAATTTCATCAACTAATTTCAATGTGAAAAATCCTATGTGGTCACTAACCCTTTTCCCTCTTGATCAAGTCATTTGGCTCCAATTGGCAACATCCTTGAGTCGTTTAAATCAGTCTTTACATTTTTTTTCTTAATTGCATTTCAACCCTTATTGATAATTTACATTGTGATGATCCCTTTGATAATTTTGTTGTTGAAATTTTTAAATATGTGAAATTTTATTTAAATATTATTATTTAAATGTGTAGACCCTTTTCTTAACTATTTTTAACTTCTTTGAGTGTTGTGATTTTTTATTGTTTTTGTCGATAAAATTTTCTATTTTAGTGAGTTAGTGAAATGATGATATAGATAATGTTGATGATGTTAATAATAGCTAGTTAAAAATATTCTTGTTGGATATTTAGAATGGTGGTATTATTTGATGGTTGGTTGATACTGTTAAATAGCTGGTTGATTGATTATTGGATGAAAGACAGGAATAGGGTATACAGGAAAAATGATCAAATTATAGAATTTAATTTGATTTTTATTATAAAATTTTAAAATTTAATGCTAAATTTTCGCCCCCAAATACCAAAATTCGTTGCAAAATTCATTGCTAAATACGTTTGCAATGAAATTTGCGACCAAAATAAAAATTGCGACAAATTTGAGTTTGTTAGAGATCAGCAACAAAATTAGCGACGAAAAGAGTTCATCGCAGATTAGCGACAAACCGAGGTTCGTCACAGAATTTGTGGCTAATTTGTGATAAATTTTAATTTTTTGTTGCTAAAATTTGCGACGAGCTGATAATGATAAAAAATTTTTTTGTCATTAAATTTGTCATCGCTAAATTTTTTCATGGCAAAAAGGTGATTTTTTCGTAATGAGTGTAAAAAATATGAAAGGTGATGTGCATATTTAGATACGTCATTTTCAATTATCAACTGCCCGACTTATGCACAAATGTAAGTGCAGGGTGAATAATTTAAACATATATGATTCCAAAAGAAGATTCATGCAACGCCAATGCCAAACGAAAGAGGGTCCATAATCGCTACTCTTGGTTTTGCCTGTATTTCAATTCGTAGAGGACCCCAACTCATCCCCCAGCACAAAAAGAGAGAAAAGGAAAAGAGAAAGGGAATGAAGTTTCCTGTGAAATTGAACCATTTTGGGGCCTCTTTTTTTTCTATAGGATACCGAAATCAACTATAGCAATGCTTTCACTTCTTTTGTTATATATTGTTAGAATTCGAAATCATATTTCAATTAATTCATTTTAAATATTTATGACGTTCTATTTAAAATGACTCATTCAATATAATCTTTCATATTTATAGTTTCGTATCTCTCTCTTAATTTTAGTAATTGCTCTAAAAATTAATGCATGAAACACCGTGGGCTTGATTTCAGGAGATGGGGGTCATTTGCTTTTTGGATTCCCACACCCCAACTAACATTGATTTGCTAGTTCCTTTTTAAGACTATAATTGGTACATAGTTAAATAAAGACAGAGACCAATCAGCTTTAACTCTCCCATCTCTGATCTTGAGATCTCAAGTTCAAGCACCTTTATGTATCAAAAAAAGAAAAAGGAGAAAGAATCAAGAAAAAAATAGGAAACATTGGAAAATTAATCGAAAAACTAACCCGTCCACTTAGTTTTATTTTATATATTCATGTGTTTTTCCATATTTTTTTTGTATTATTATAAATTATCATTTGTTTATATCAATTTCAATTTGTTTTTGCTTTTCTGCGAAATCTATATGTCAAATATCTAAAATAAAATTTTAAAGTTTAAAATATTCTCCAAAGGGTCAAAAGAATATTAACTTAAACTAATTCTACAAAAAGTACTAAAATATTGATATAATAGGAAATTTTAGTTCAATTTTTTTTTATTTGGATTCATATTAAGACTCGAACTCAAACCTATTACAAGACGGAGAGGAGAGAAGCCACTTGAGCTGAATCTCATTGATAAAAATTTTAGTACAATAAAAGCACAACTCAATGCATCAACCATCATCCCCAACATTAAAGAAACAAACATTAAGGATCTTGATTTTGTGGTAAAATAATTCTAGTTTTGTCTTTCTTTTATGGAAAACGAAAAATATGAATTCAATCTTGAATATCTTCGTTAGTATTTGATTAATTTTACTAGATCACGAGATGCGTGAATGTTAAGTGGGAAATAAGAAATTAAAATTAGACATGGCAATAACTTTAAATCTTTTGTAAAGAAAAATTCAATTTATAAAGAAATTTGGATTATATTTTCAAAATTATATATTTTTATAAAAAAATGCTTTAATTAAATATTTAATGAACCAAATAAAAAAATAGAAATAATAACACAAGTAAAGTGTATATTAAGATATCATTTTCCATTGTCAACTGTTGACTTACACACGGATAGAAGCGAATTAAATTAAGTTTTTAAAATTTATAATTATATCACCAACATCTAACGATAGAATATTAGATTTTTTTTAATCAAAATTTTGAATTTAAAATTTAAAAATAAAAAAAAAATAAAGAGTCGATATCAAAATTGAACCTCACAATACTGAATAGGATTAATCTAGTAAGTTAAATACGGATTGATTAATAATATATACATATATACATACATACATACATATATATATATATATATATATATGCTTACATCAACACCAAACGTGAGGAGTACTAAAATTTGCTTACCTATAATTCTTTGAATTAAGGACATCAGAACCATAAGAAACCAAACATTTTTTTTTTTTTTGGATTATATGGTTTTTTGTCCCAAGAAGAAATAAAAGATTTTTTAAAGCATCATTTTTTTTTTTTTTTGGAACTGCAGTAATATGATTAAAAAAAGGTAATTATAACCAAATTAAAAAGGAACCCGCAAATATCTTGTCCAACTAAAATGCCTGTCCAAATATTATCAGAATAAGAAATATGAATAAAAGAAACAGTTAATACTAACAAAAATTTGATGATGCCACCATGGTCTAAGAAATAAAACTGACTATTAATTTTAAAACCTGCTCAATTCATGTGGAAAAAGTTAGAAATTTACAAAATGGATTATATCAGAATTACTACCCTAACGAGTGTAAAAAATATGAAAGGTGATGTGCATATTTAGATATGTGATTGTCTATTGTCAACTGCCCGACTTATGCCCAAACGTAAGTGCAGGGTGAATAATTATATGACTACAAAAGAAGATTCATGCAACGCCAAAGCCAATGAAGTTTCCTGTGAATTGAATCATTTTGGGGTCTCATTTTTTTCTGCAGGACACCGAAATCAACTGTGACAGTGCCCTCACTCCCTCTTTCCTCCCAAATTCCACATTTCAATCTACTCTGAATTAATCTCAAATTATAAACTTATTTTCATCTCTTTTTTTAGTTGATATTCGATATTCGATTAATTTGATTCTGGTGTCTACGAAGACCATATTTAAGAGCGGCTCTTCTAACTTAATCTTTCCCATTCATAGTTTCACCTATTTCTCTCTCTCTCTCTCTCTATTTTAGGTATTGCTCTCAAAATTAATGCATGGAACACCATGGGCTTGATTTCACAAAATGGGGTCATTTGGCGGTAAACATACAAAGTTGTGATCACAGAATTGCTTGCCCTTCGGATTCCAACACCCTGACTAACTTTGATTTGACTCTGTATCTATTTTCGTTTTCTGTATTGTTACAAATTATCATTATTCTATATCATTTTTTATTTTTTATTTTTTTTCTGTGAAATCTAGATGTCAAATATCTAAACTATAATTTAAAGTTTAAAATATTCTCCAAAGGGTCAAAAGAATATTAACTTAAACTAATTCTACAAAAAGTACTAAAATATTGATAAAATAGGAAATTTTAGTACAATTTTTTTTTTATTTTATTCGTACAGATACTTGAATCCAAACCTATTACAGGGGAGGGGGGTAGGAGCCAATTGAACATAAACTCATTAGTAGAAATTTAAGTACAATAAGAGCACAACTCAATGTATCAACCATCATCCCCATCATTAAAGAAACAAACTTTAAGGATCTTGATTTTGTGGTAAAATAATTCTAGTTTTGTCTTTCTTTTATGGAAAATGAAACAAATGAATTCAATCTTGAATATCTTCGTTAGTATTTGATTAATTTCACTTGATCATGAGATGCGAGAATGTTAAGCGGGAAATAAGAAGTTAAAATTAGAATTCGCAGTAACTTTAAATCTTTTGTAAAGAAAAATTCAATTTATAAAGAAATTAAGATTATATTTTCAAAATTATATATTTTTTTAAAAAATCACTTTAATCAAATATATAGTGAACTGAATAAAATAAAATAGAAATAATATCACAAGTAAAGTGTACATTAAGAAGTCATTTTCCATCATCAACTGTTGACTTACACGCTGATCGAAGATAATTAAATTATGTTTTTAAATTTATAATTATATCATTAATAACATAATATTAAATTTTTTTAATTAAGATCTTAAATTTGAGTGTCAAAAATAGAAATATAGAGATTAATCTAATAAGTCGTTGATGATCGGTTAATAATATATATATATATATATATATGCTTACATCAACACCAAACGTGAGAAGAGTACTAAAAATTTGCATACCTATAATTATTTGAACCAAGTACATCAGAACCATAAGAAACTAAACATTTTTTTTTTTTTTGGATTGTATGGTTTTTTGTCACAAAAAGAAGGATAAATTATTATAAAATATTTTTTAAAGCATCATTTTTTTGAACAGCAGCAATATGATTAAAAAAAGAAGTAATTATAACCAAATAAAAAGGAACCGAGACGGCAAATATCTTGTCCAATTAAAATGCCCGTGGAAACAATATCAGAACTAGAAATATGAATAAAATAAACATTATCAATCACTTGTGTTACACATTTAATATTAACAAAAAATCAACTTTTAAATTCAACAAAACAGGAACCCCCCAGAGATTGGCCATGACCCAAGTTTGCAACCAAAACAAGAGAAAAATCAGCGCAAATGTTGGCCTCAGGAAAGATGTGACGTATGAATATATACAAATCATCCACAGAAAGAAAAAGATCTGATGGGGAGAAGATGCACTCTAGGATTGCCGATCCCTGACATACAAATCTCTGTAATCATTTGTTGGCCTTTGTACATATTGTGTCCTCAAAGTCCACAGCTCAGAACGAATGGCAGCAATTCCTCTTTCGGTGTACTGACGAAGTGCTTGAAGCTCCTCCAAGTGCTGCTGATGCATGATCCTCATCTCTTCCATGAAGCCCCTCTGCACGCTCCTCATCATATCTTCAAACGATGCCATCTGAGAGGTCAACATCTTGAATTGGTAATCCATAGTAGTTGCTCTCATCGGACTGACCTTAGGGTTAACTGGGAAGGCATGCTTGGGCCAGGTTCACTAGGACCTCCCATCTCCATCCTCACCGAGGAACGTAGCTCATGAGGTGGCCCCACAGTTGATGAAGGTACATTCCTTGAAAGTCCAAAGCCACGAGGCTGCAACTGTGGATGCTCATCCTCATCATCTTCATCCAAAAATGGCTCTCCACCAAGTACAGAATGCCGGCTCCGCGTGTATGGCATACGTACCTTTTAGAATCACATTCTTGCTATGTTAGCTTTGACGATGCAATAGAATCATAAATCTTTACAATGCGTTTCAATTAGTCATTCAAAGCCTCCTAATATTGCTTGACTAAGAAATAAAAGTGGATGTTCAATTGCTTACAGTCTGAACCCCAAGTAAAAGAAAAAAGACAACTTTATCTACCTTTCAAAAAGAATTCAGCTCTCCCTAGAAAAAACATGAAGGTTGCAAGCTGTGGACTTGATTAAGATTGTAGAAACAAACCTCTGCTATTTTGTGCCCAAAAAAAGAATATCAATTTGTCTACAATTCTCAAAAAAATTCCTCAACTCTTTAGCTAGAGATGTTCGCGGTTGCAAAACACTGGAACCAACTTACCTCTATTATAGCAATATTCTTTTGCTATTTATAACTACAACTATTCTCATTGAATTCAATCATGTTGCCATCCATAACTCCCATGAGGTTCATCGGAAACAGGAAACTAAGGAACTATCAAATTTTGTGGTTCCAATAGAAATATGCTACGGGTGAGCAGCAAAATAGAGAGAGAGAGAGAACGAGAGAGATGTAGAAAGATTAAGGGAGTTAAAGGAGCGACCAATAGCTAGTCTGGGGGTGAAAATCATGGCACTGGGCAGCCAGGGCAAATCTTGCAGTAGGATCCCAGGCCCTTTTCAGTACCAGATCAGGCCTATCCGATGAAAATGCTTATATTGTTTTCCCTGAACCCTGATAACACTAATTAGGCTTTTGGTTACGAGTTCTTTAAGCCAGCCAAGGCCATATCATTGCTTGAAATCCAGGCCTTGCCCTAATTGTTGGTCCCCTTCGGGAAAAAATTGCCCCACCATGACAAAATCAACTTAAGAGCAACAAAAAAGATCAAGAAATAAGAATGATAAATTCAAAATGGTTCTACTAAACATGCCAATGTCCAAAGGTAGTACCATGACTACTGCATCATAACATGTTAGAATTACTTCCAAAATTGATTCTTTAGGAGGTAATGTAAGAGGTGTATCTTTTTGGGATCTGATTGTTGCTAGAATAAGCAAGAGGTTGGATCATTCAAAGCATGCTTTCTTGTTGCTAGCTGGGCGTATTACCCCCATACACACTTTGTCTTTCTAGCATCCCACTTTACTTGCTATCCCTTTTCAAGATCTCTGTTGGGGAGTGGAGAAGATTGGTAAGTTGGATGATAGTTTTGCATTTTAGTCCTTGAAAATTCATCTTTCAAGTATATCATTCCTCTACTTTGTTTTAAGGTGAAAGATTAGTTTCAAGTTCTCTTCTGGGAGGTTTCTTGGATTCATGATTTCACCCTCCATTATTTTCTCTAGACTTCATCAGTTATCCGTGATTCATTCCATCCCCATCTAAGATTTCTTCTTCTATGAGGTTAACGTGGTCTCTTGGAATTATCATTCTTCAGAAATCTTAATTATACAGAGCGGAAAGAGTTCAACTCCCTTATATCCTTGCTTGAAGGAAAAGAACCCTCAGTTTGGAGGCTTAGTGGTTCAGGTATCTTTTATAATCTTTTCTTTGATTAACTTGTTATCCCCATACCCCAACTTTCCCTTAACCAAGTTCATTTGGAAGGCAAAGTTTCTGCCAAAATCAAAGCTTTTTACTTATTCTATGGTGCTTCATAAATTATTACGAAGATCTGTTACAAACATGGAGGCCTTTTGAATCTAATTTATCAGACATTTGTATGATGTTGGGGGGGGGAATCTGAAACTAAGAGATCAAATGTTTTTACCTTACTCTTATCGCTCAGGAGATGTGAAACCACTTCTTTACCATATGCAACAATCAATGGGTTCATCCATCTAATTTGTTTATGACGAAGTTTAGAGGCATGGGTAGGCAAGAATGCCTCTTTGCTTTGGAGATGCACTCTTGTTGCTATTCATTTGGTGTAGCTGGAAGGAGTGAAATGTTAGAATTTTTAGAAACTACAAGATTGGTTCCTCTCTCCTTTGGGACATGATTGTTTTCTATGATTCGCTTTGGCCTTATGTTTTTCGAGTTCATACAAATTATAGGATTCAGGATTTGAAGAGAGATTCGACAACAATGTCATTGGTTTTCACCTTTGTTTATTGTTCTCTTTTTGACTTTCAGTAAATTTTATTATTTTGAGCCATGTATATTCTCTTCTTTGATACGATTCTTTTTTCAAAAAAAAAGACACATTTATACCCCCGTTACACCCATCATAATTCTCACGCACTCAAATCTTTCACAACTCCCTATTGGCATGCACACGTAACTCTCACTAACCATAACCAAATCAACAGGTTACACCCTCCCTGACATGTAAAACATGCCAAGAGCCCCAAATCAAAATCTCATAAGTCATCTAGCAAAAACACATTAGTCAGTACCACATAACTAGCCTTCTCAACACTCAAAACCACAGGATTTGCAACATAGAAGGTGACATGACCTGGTAATATTCTAACCCCTTAGGCAATTATCCTGTCACTACACTCCTACTCTCAGTCTCACATGGTGATAACTCTACATCTAGTCACACCCTAAGTCTTGGTGATCTCGTAGGGCCATTGACAAACCCTCCATTTATATAGATAACAGTCTTGCTTGCCAACACAATAATCATATCCAAACCACACCAAAAACTTTTCCACACAAATTTCAATTTCTTTCCTTTCATCACCTCATTAGCTGCTCATTCACATGTGCACTCCATGATAATGCAAATAATGCAAATAAATTTGATCTACATACAGGTTAGAAAATCAGCTAAAGCATCACAGAGAAGAGGGGAGAGGTAAAAAAATAAATAAATGTGACATAAAAATATGAGTGATTGAACAAGTGGAAAATACCATAGACCTTACAAGATGGACCAGATGGCATGTTCTTTTTTCAAAGTTCAAGGACTTTATAAAAACAAGTTAGAAATCAAAGGAGTACACCAGATTTTTCTCAAAACAGCAAAAGAATGAGAGAAGCTATCGACTGATGTTACCATAATCGTGGTTCATTATGGCATGGGATGTGGATATAGAAGAATGGTACGTTACCTCCCCCCCATATGCGGTGGTACTTGGGAGAAAGGCTTAGTTAGAAACTTAGACTATTATTTTTAAAGGCAGTTTGCTTTTACTCATAAACTTTCCATGTTTTTATTTATGGTTTCAACTTATAAATATATAATATAAATTTTAACTAATACTAAAACAAATGCAGAAAATAAAGACAATAATTGAATATCATAATGGCACATTAGATTTTAAAAAATAAATAAATAAATAAATCTTTCTATTATTTGATTTGTATTTTGTCAATTCTTTTTCGACCTTTATAAAGTTCATATTTTCTCATTTGTGCCCTGTAGTACCACATCTTTGATCAGACATGTTGGATCATATATCAGTAGGGGGTAGAGCGATTTCCTTAACTATTTCAGAAACAATTTCAGTAGCTATTGTATTACCCTTCAATTAGAGAAAAAAATAATAAAAAAGAACTTTTGACAATATTTAGCAAGATGAGGTGACTGAAAAAATAAACTACTACTGTGTCATAGTGATCATTTATGTTTCTTGTGCTGAAAATTTATGTTAAAAGGCTATTGCTATCGGTCAAATGAACATACCTGGAAGAAATTTGCTAATAGCGGTCTCTCCGAGTCCCTTTCTGCTCCCGGATAAGGCAGCCAGGGAGGTGGTATACCTCCTAGGCCAAGGTTATCAAGTTCATCGGCCTTGGGTTTCTTTTCCTGAATTTTCCAGTCTGAGTTTCCCAATGTAGAGAATACTGTATTATCAGTCTCCCCAATTTCTGTCTGCTCTGATGATCTTGATCCAAAGCAAGACACTTCTTCATTTGGCTGTTGGATTTCTATCTCCTGCTTGTTGCTTGGTGTAGTCTCTAAATGCAGAAGTCCCTCTTGCCTATTGGAAGGCCCAGCTAAGCTGTCGAAACTGTCCTGAGCCTCTTCAGGAACCACTCCTTCATACTTGAGACCACAAATCTCAACAATCCTCTCATCCTCCACATCAGTGCCGCTACTCGATTGGGCTCTTGCATTTTCACCTGCTTCATTGAAGTCAATTGTTGTTTGGGGGAAATGGGACCCTGGTTACAATATGCTTCATTCAAATCAATAAGACAATTTTATAATTCCTAAACTTTGGTGATCTAAGTAACTTCAACAAAACCAATGCCGGCCTCCAGGGGGCTATTTAGAAACATCTTTTGATGTAAAGGACATTTGGAATTTTCAAAGGTCAAAATAGGATAATAAAGTATTTTGCGTCCACTAAAATTTTCATTTTTCTATTATATTATAATTTAAAGAATTTAAAAAAAAAAAAAAAAATTGGCCCGCCTCTGACAATTTTTTGGGACTGCCAAAAAAAAAATGTATGTAAGTTTAAATTATAGGACAACAAAACAAAGATGCAAAATTTTTGTGTTGGCTACATGGTTTAGATTTTTGTTGTCAATAAGAGAATACAACTTCATTAAGTAGAGAGAGAGAGTGGGAGAAACACAATGAGAGAGATAACAGAAGAGGATGAGAGAAATCAGAGAGATGATCCAGTAGAAAGATAAAAATTATGGTTTTAGAGAGAGAAATGAAACTAAAATTAGAAGAATAAATTAAAAAAAAAAGGGCTTAGAGAGAGAAAAATTGATGGGAGCTAATTATAAAATCCATTATTAATTTAAAATAAAAAGTTGATAATATTTTTTTATTTATTTTAAAAAATTTGTGGTTGTTTGAGCGGGGTACTATGGTTATTTTAGCATTAAAGCGGGTTAGGTTAACCACGCTGGTCATTTTTTAGGGACAAAATTGTCAATTCACCAAAACCACCTGCTGTTAAAAAGGTCTTGATTTTGTAGTTTTGGACCTATGGAGAACGATAGTACTATGTTTTTTTTTTTTTTTTTTTTGGGGGGGGGGGGGGGAGGAGGGCATGATTCTCCCTAATTTTTTACCCCCATACACTCTCCCACTAGACATGTGCCCAAAGTTCACACCAGCTTGAAAGCACCCCAAAAGCAAAGGTTCATCAAACAACCATCCACAAAAGAGGTGTAAGCTTTCATTTCCATGAAAAAAAAAAATGTGTAAGTTTAAAAATCCTGTGTTGGATAGATGGTTCTAGTATGCACTCTAGAAAATTAAAAAATATTTTGTTTCGTTTGGCTGTTAAGAAAAGAATAAAGGAAGGAATTGACACCACGATATTACAAATCTACCAAATTAGTGACAACAAAAATTATAATATGGCCTTTACCATTAAATGATTCATTTTTTATAACACATTCTCCACAACATTGTCCCCTTCAATGGATGAGATTCTATCTTCTTTTCACATTAATGACATATAATCATCTAGTCATGGATGCATAAGGAGCCTGTAGATTACCATTTTGTCTTTGACATCCATGATATGCTTGAGTGGTTTATTAAATTCATCATCAAACTTTGCAAACACTAAATATAAAAAGATCTATAGAGGAATATGGGCATTAAAGGAGCTCAATTGATATGTTAGTTCTTGCTGCACTAGCAAACGGACACAGACACGCATGCAGAAGAACAAAAGGAAGCTGGGAAAGACATTAGAAAGGTCAGTCTGTCTTACCAACACCATCAGGTTGTGAAATCAATCCCTCATGCCCTGACCTGAACACAGATTTCACACCAGTATCTTTCTCTTCATCATTCCCAACCACCCACTCATGCAACCTATTGCCATCATTCAACATCTGTCTAATGTCTTCATGCAGCTTTTCAACTGGTATGCCAGTCCACCTGCTCACAGTTAGAGCAACTTCTTCTGGTCCAACAGTTTTCACAAATAAATAATAATCTTCATTTATCTCCTCCTCAAGCTTCACAATAGCCACCTCTACTTCCTGCATTTGGCCAAATTTCAGTTCCACAACCTTCGCTATTTCATTCTTTTCGGCTTCTCGAACAAGCTCCTCCCTTTGCTTTTTGAGCTGGCAAAGCTCATCCAACCAGTTACATTCCTCAGCATACTTCATTTGGAGTTGAAGGCGCCTAAAATACACCTGCAATGACATATTTTGAGAAACTAAGACAAGCATGGTTGTTGAAATCCAACTTCACACGTACAATATTTTATGACCAATTTGACTCAAAATTTTGTAGAATTGCAACCAGATTCCACAAATTCTCCCATTAGAACCAGTAAACAGGATCCTATTTCAAATTGACAGCACAAAGTAGAACATATTAAAGTAATACATTTACTCTAAGATGCCTCATCAAAATATAGTCTTGATTGAAAGAGCAGAATTACATTTTAAAGCCAAAGACTTATACTAACTTCAACTCCTGATTGTAAGATACATATTGTCCAGCTTGATTTGACATAGAGATTTGCAAGAAATAAAACGTCCCAAAAATGAGTTGCAACTTCATTACCAACTTAGCAAATTATGGTCAGCTCCTTTTTGCTAAAATTATTATTACCAACTTTAGGGCATAAATTATTTTGTTCATACATTCGATTGGCACATATATTTATCATTTTGATTGGTTTTAATGAATCACAAACAAAGAGTAGCCTACCTAGATAATGTTAATGTTGGACAATGCTGTACCTGATAATTAAACCTTAACTATTTTATTAAACTTATAATACAATAATAAGAAAAATTATAGTGAGAGAGAGAGAGGAATTACCCGGGTGAACTTTCACATTGATTTATACGATTAGCATTATTCTAATCAAACTTTGCAATAAATTTGAATGCAAGCTCTTCTAACACAAAGAAATGCTCGCTATGTCTCCATCCAACACTAATTGATGTGACAATTGAATAAATTCTGGGGGAGGATCGACTGGATGTTCTGGATGGACGAGCCATTTAAGAAATTCAAAAGTTCAAGCTCGGTGGGGGGGGGGGGGGAGAGAGAGAGAGAGAGGAGAGGCGCGAGACGCGAGACGAGAGAGACGAGAGCCGAGAGAGTGAGAGATATTCGAAATTAATCCAAATAAAAAAAAATTCTTAAAACAACCTATTTTTCAAATATATTTCAAAAATGATCTAGATTGATCGAGTTTTGAAAATTCGACCAACATTATTCATCTTTTGGTAGAAAGTTGGTCGACCAACCTTCTATTCCAAATGAATAATGTTGATCGAGTTTTCAAAACTCGACCAACTTAAGTCATTTTTTGAAAAATTTTCATGAATAGATTATTTTAAGAATTTTTTTTTTATTTTAGTATAATTTCGAACATGTCTCCAAGAGAGGAGAGAGAAAGAAGAGAGGCGAGAGAGGAGAGAGACAAGGAGGTTTGTCACGGAAAATAAGGGTATTTTTTTTAACAATAATTTTTAAGAAAATAAAATTATATTTATATACTCTAATTTTTAAATTTCAAAAAAATACAAATTTTTAATTTTATAAAAAAAATAATTCATAAGTGTTTTCTATTGTTTTTCTTTATAAATAAATTTGTATTTTTTAAATTTTTTTAAATTTTTAAAGAAAATTAAATATAGAAAAATATATATCTTTTAAACATATTTTTTAAAATTTCTATTCTTTTGTTTAAAGATAAAAAATATAAAATAATTAGAAATAAAAAACTAAAAAATGTTTTCTATAACTAAATGTGCCCGAGGGTTTTTTAAAATGCTATCACGTCATTTCACAAAAAATTTTAACTCTTGAAATATGGAAACATTTAAAATTTTTTTGAATCGTTTTCTCTCTTATTTCTTTCTCTCTCTAGAACAATATATGAAAATTAATACCAACACCTAACACCTAACTTTCTCATTAGCGGAACACCGATATCCATTAAAGAAAATATTAAATTTTAATTTCTATATGAAAAAATTAAATATTAAAAAAATTATATTTCAGGTTCAATCTAACTAAAACTGGATATAATCGTTTTTAAGATGATTATCAGATATATATAGTGTTTTCAAAATAATTAATTTCAAAAATATTTTCAAAGTGAAAATTTCTAATAATCAACCGATATAAGAAAAAAATTTAGTGATTGAAATTATTATAAAAATAAATTTCATTTCTAAATATTTAATTTTATATTACACAAATCAAATAGAGAGACTTTTCCTTTGGCACATGGACATTTCAAGCAAAGTAGAAATGCAGAAGGGTGTGCCTATGTGTGTTAAACGAGTAAAGTAGTTCATTTCTTGTCCTAAGGAGCCTGGCCACTTTTTGGTGTCTTAGCTATCTATTTTAAACCCAAATTTAGGTTGAATTAGAAAAATCTATGGGTTCTACTTGACAAAAAAATATCGTATTGAATATAAAATTTTAGCAGTTCCACCAAACTTAGCTCTACCTAAAAGTTTTTTTTTTTTTTTAAACAAGAAAATGCAATCAAGCGGAATCAAAATGAGGAAAGGAAAAATGAAAGTGAAAAGATTCTACTACTTGAACTGTTTCTCAAGAATGCTCCACCTAAAAGTTTTCAAGTCTACTTGAATGTCAATTTTCAATATAGATAAATTATATTACAAGGCTAAAGAAAAGATTTAAGGTTGAAAGTATTCTGCAGCTCATCGCGGATTAGAACTAACCCTAACTCCATCAAGGTTTTATAGCTTAATAACTTGAATTTTTCAAAAATATAATGTGAATCATATACTTACCTTAAGGATATTTGCTATAATAGGTTTCTTGAAGTCCTTGTTTGCACGTTGTCCCAAATATGTCCAATATGTCCCATTACGGCGAAAGGCTTCAATTTCTTGTGGAACAATGGTTTCAGGTTCCCCTTTTGGCATCTTCTCACCCCATTTCCGCTGCATGATATCCATGGCAGATTGTACGCCATGGTCGATTTCTCTCAGTTTTATTTGTTGAGACAGACTTGACTTGAAAGAAGCCTCTTCTTCCTTGAGTTGTTGCATTTTTATTTCCAAATCATCGATCCGTTCCTTTAGAATTCGTTCTATAACCTCTGGTTCAATTGAGGTTGGTAGCATCAATTTTTCACGCAAGTCTAGCTCTTTGCTAGCTATGGCAATTTCTAATCGTCGAATTCCTTGATCATGCAAGTTTGTTGTCCTAGCTAATTCCTCCACGTTCGTTTTAGCCTCTTGCAAAGCCAGCATCAGTTCCTCACGACTTTGTTTAAGAATTTTCATTTCACCGATCTTTTCTTTCACTGCGCTATACCTCACCATCAAGCGCTTGAGCTTGTCTTTCAACTCTTCTAACTCTTTCCTAACCTGCAAAACTTCAACGACTTTATAACAATTATGACTCTTCCATTATCTAGCTTATGCGGTATCATTAGAATATATTTAATATTTTTGTTTAGATTATCATATCTAGAGTTTCTCATGGATTCGGCTTAATAATAAAAGTAAAACATATTTGATAATATAAATATCAAAATTCAAAAAATACCATGAAGTGCATATGTTTCAAATTTCTACAAGAATACTAATTTTAAGAGATATTCGATTTTCATAGTTTTCGATAATTAGCTCTTTGATACTGGTGTAATTGATCGAAGCCTGTCGAAAAGCATCTTGACAATGCAAGTATGTCTTATTTTACATCAAAATTCAATAAATTTTATAACAATATCATATAAAACTGTAAATATATATATATATATATATATTTGATCAATTATTTTATATCACATAAGTATGAAAAATAATGTTTTCTTTTCCAAAAATAAGATACCTCAAAGAGACGCACTTTACTAGCCTTGTCATTTTCCCTTTCGAGACCAAGACGGTGGACCTCCAACTCCAAAATTTTTTGCTCAAGTTGCCGAATCTCTTGGGGTTGACTATCAAGTTGTTCTCTCACGCTTGCACAGGCTTCATCCACAAGGTCAATTGCCTTCTGTGGCATCCGCCGCTCTATGCAAAGCATCCATTGAAGCAAATCAATGTTTAACAATTAATAAATTATGATATGATTATCAATTAATATCTTAAAATTCTTAGAAATTTTGAAATCGTCGAGAATCTGATAATTTAATAATAAACAAAAAAATAAAGTAATAAATAAAACTAAGATTTTCCCCAATAGACCTAATTTGGCCGGCCGGTGGCTGCGTGGAACAAGCCATGCCAACATGCTTCCCTTGAAAAGTCAGAGAAAAATGGTACCCTTCCATAGTTCATGAATTTTTGCATAGTGAAAAAGAAGACTCCTGGAAAATAAAATCTATTTTTGCTTGAAAAGTAAAAATATTAGAAGAATTCAATACACTTAAAAAACTTTTTTTTTGATAAAATACTGATATCCGATAATCACTTTAAATTTAATTAAATTTGATTCGAGTCGAACTGAATAGACA
Source organism: Dillenia turbinata (assembly GCA_037126225.1). NCBI lineage: Eukaryota > Viridiplantae > Streptophyta > Magnoliopsida > Dilleniales > Dilleniaceae > Dillenia > Dillenia turbinata. The sequence goes on along the minus strand of JBAMMX010000020.1, from coordinate 8,735,355 downwards.
ACTTTTCCGGTGCCGGCCATTACACTTAAAACTATAATTGATAAGTGATCTCTATTTATATTTGATGGAGATTAGCATGCCCATTGAGGGTCACTTTGATTTTGAGGGAATGTATTTTTATTTAAATTGTGTTTATTTCTCAAAGAATTCATAAAATAACAAAATTTAAGATTTTGTTTAATCTTCTCAAACATTATTTTCCGAGCATGAAAATAAGCGAAAGGTTGAAGTTTTGAAAATAAAAGAGAATTTATTTTTAGAAAAATTCTAATTTTAAAAATTTGAAAAAAAAAATCCAAGTTGTGAGTAAAAAGAATTTTTGGAGAAACAAACTCAACAAGCAAGGAGTAAAATGCAAAATAAGTACTTCTCACAGCATACCGTTGACATATTTGTGTGAGAGATGAGCCGCAACAAGAAGACCTTCAATGTGGACAGGAACACCATGGCTACTTTCAAACACCTCCTTCAATCCTCTTAGTATACCCTCCACTTCTTCAAGACTGGGCTCTGCAACAGGTACCGCTTGCACCCTCTTCTCCAATGAACTATCACTCTCTATATACTTTCTATACATCTCAACCGTGGTGGCACCAATGCAACTAATTCTCCCCTTAGAAATCATAGATTTGACAAGCTCCGCCGAGCCACCACCACCACCTAAAACATGATGTATTTCGTCTATGAACACAATCACCTTCCCTTCTCCAAATCCTTCTATATCACTTAATATTGCCTTGAGTCTGGCCTCAACCTCCCCGGCCGGCGACCCCACCACGTATCTCTCATCTAAAAGCTTTATAATGTCCAGTTTTGCAAGCTTAACCACGTTGAGGAGATTGCTCGGAATGTTCTCCTTGAGGGCCATGCGCAGTGCCAGACCTTCAACTATTGTTGTTTTCCCAACTCCAACATCTCCGATGAGTATTGGGGTCTTCTTGTTTTTTGAGGAGAGTATCATTATAAGCCTTTCAATTTCAGCATCACGGCCTATGACAGGACGGGGTCTTTCTCCATGCCCGGCCATGAAAATTAGATCACAGCTATATTTTTTTAGAGCTTCATATTTGTTTTTCTTGCTACTTTTTCCCAACCCCATGAATCTTTTAAATCCAGTAGTAGCGGGAGATGGTTCGGTTGCACTATCTTCTACTAGATCATTTATGTCCCGGCCGGATCTGCCATTGGAGCTTCTGCTTTTTGGAGTTGATGAGGAATTGGTGCTTGGATTTGGCGAAAGCCGGTATTCTTCTGGAGATGGTGTTTGGATTTGGAATCTGTTTCTTTGGGGTAGTAGATCTTGGCTGCTGCCACGGCTGCCAGTGGATGCTCTCATGGTTGGCTTTTTGGGCTGAGCTGAGGTTTCCAATTCTGGGATTTGGACTATGGGTGTTTGTGAGAGGGACTCAGTTTTTTTTGGTTTTTATTTGGATTGGATTGGGAATGAAATTCATGGTTGGAATTTTTTAGGAGCTTTGAATGTAGTCTTGACTCGAGTGAGAGAAATGAAGGGATATTTAACAAGATTGGAAGACAAGTAAAAGGAAAATGAAATGTATATGGATTCACCTTCCATTGGCTTCATAATATATGAGAGAGAGAGAGAGAGAATTAAATAACATGTTTAGCTACGCGAAATTTCCTATGAAGTTCTGACTTATGAATGGGTTCTCTGAACTTACACGCATCATTGAAAAGTTGTTGGGTAGTTGTCATACTTGTCGAGATTCTTCTGACAAATTTCTTTTATTTTAGAAATTATATTTTATATATTAAAATTAATAAAGTCAGAGTTGTCATGTAAACTTATCATAAAATTCGCACCGATTAAGTACAATTTTTTAAAAAAATTTTGAACCATTTTATAAATTTTTAAAATTAGGGACTAATATGGGAAAAGAAACATAATTTAGGGATTAAATTATGAACCATTTTATAATTTACTACAACTTTTCATTAACTTTCAAATAATCACAATATAAGTTAATAAAATAATTTATGAAAATTTTTTCTTATACGTTTTTCAGGACCAACTCTTCAAATTACAATAATAATAATAATAATAATAATAATAACAATAGAAAAAAAGTTGATCTTTTATATAAGCGATTTGTGAATTAATTACAATCTAATCGTCTACCATACTAATTTGTAGATTGGTTATCTTACAAATAAATATTAAATTATTAATATTTTGATAATATAGTAACAATAATATTGTATATAAATAGTAACTATAATTCATTGCCATATTTTATAAAAACTAATAGTTTACTTGTATTCCTATTAGTCTATTAGTGAAAAGAAAGGGGTCCTATTGGAAAAAATAAAATAAAATAAAAACTAAAATACAAAACAAAAAAAAAAAAAGGGTCAGCACTCCCACTTGTCCTTGCTTCCAACCATGGGATCGAAACATGAGAGAGAGAGCGAACTGCTATTGCTTCCGATCAATGTGATAGAAACATGAGAGAGAGACAGATAACTGCTATTGCTTCCTACCAATGTGATAGGAACATGGGGAGAGACGATGGTTGATTCAGTTGAAAAGGAATTAAATTTTTTTAATTATAATCATAAATTTGATGAAGATCTTCTTCAAAAAAGGATAGATCGATCTGAATTAATCGAGACAAAATTTTAGATATCGAGTAAGAAACAAAAACAAAAAGAAACATGAGACAGAGGGGAGGGTAGGATCATGGATTGTCCATGTATAGAGTATAATGTGATATTAAAATTTGAAAATAAAAAATATTATATTAGAAGAATAATTTTAATATAATATTTGGAATAAATTATTATAAATTTTAAATCAAAGTATTCAAAATAAAAGAAAAGGCGAAGAGGCGAAAAGGCGGGAGGGAGATATGTTAGTAAATGACTTTGTAGTCGGCTTGACATCGCCAATGCCGTGACCGACTTAGGTTTGTCTTGTCAATTCAAAGATAAGAAAATGACGAGTGAGTAACCAAGACACCATGAACAAAATGACATCAACTAAAATCCACGGGACACCTTTGCAATTATGATGCATATGCCTTTACTTAATGGGTAATAAATTTATGCATTCGTATTCATCTAATATTTTATTTTAGAAGCTTTAGGATTACAAGATTTGAAGAAAATGTCAAAATGGAGTGAGTCCTGGTTTGAAGCATTGACTGGATGGGCTTTGTGCAACCAAATGTCTTCACATAATTAAAACTTGAAATGTTTGGTGACTGAATTTAGGTAGAAAGAATTTTACATTTCAAATATTCAATTTCATTCGAATCGAATTTACTTAGATTCAACGTGATTATTAAATATCGATAATTTATTAAAAAAAATTAAATCTTGTATTGAAAAGTTTAAAAAAGAAAATCAATCAATTTTGTGAAATAATTTACACTAAAATTAATTTTGTTAAAAATTATTTCAACATGGTGATGAACTATACCATAAAAATCTCTCTCTCTCTCTCTCTCTCTCTCTCTCTCTCTCTCTCTGCTGAATTCATTTTGAATTTCACAACTCTTTGTCAATAAGTTTCTTAGGCCAAACATTAAACCTAGAATAGGTTCTTTTATTTGAAGAGAACACAAGGTTGACCACCAAAAAACCAATTGTTTCCAAATTCGTACTTCCAAAATTCTAAGATTTTCACACAATCCTATCACTTCGCACAATGTTATTGTATTCTACTTAATTACCAACTTGTATTTTGATTGGTTGAAACTAACATATTTGCATCCATTGGTTTGCGATAACACAAAATATTCCAACAGCAAGACCACAAATGGAGAGTAATCAGCGCGTTGATAAGCCGATAAACCACCCAACACATGTTGGTTCAGTGAGTAAGTTATTAGGTCTCATCTAAGAGATCTCGAATTCGAGTCTCAGATGGAACAAATGTGTTGGGGAGAGGTTTAACCCCTCGAGAGATTTTAACGATTCGATCCGAAATAATCGAAACGAAGTTTCGAAAGCCAGATGGTGAACCAAGTTCAAGGCATCAAAAAAAAAAAAAAAAAAAAAACCGATAAACCAAGTTTTACCCCATAATTGTGAGTTCACAATGTTTCAAACTAAAACGATTGAATGAGGCGTAAAAAGACGAACTCTCAACGAGTAGTTTAGACTCAACTTGAGGAAATCATCGACTCGATATACTCGTTTATCAAACGAGTCAAGTTTGAGATTTTTATTATTCATCTTGAAAGCTTACAAGTGGGTTCATTAAGATAAAATAAATAAATACATTTATATAAAGTTAAATATATATATTTAAATATATATTATTTAATATTCTTTTTTATTAAAAAATCGACAAATCCAATGTAATTTCAGTTTCAGAGTCTGAGTTCAAATTTGGCTCAAGCTCAAGTTTGAATTGTATATCGAGTTTACATGAGTTGAAATCAAGTTTAACCCGATTCGTTGAAACTCGAGTTTACGTTTGAAAAGTGAACTCGATTCGAGTTTAAGTTCAAACTCGTGTTTTGAGTTTTATACCAAGTGAAACATAAGATTTTGAATATTCAGCTCCACTCGACTCAGTTATAACCTTACGAGGTTTATCAACATTAGTCAAGAAATCAAGAGGCTGACCTAGTCCAGGAGTCCAAATCCAATTGCCTCCTTATCCTTGAAAACCAAGAGTGAGTTGAGAAACCTGGAAATAATCCATTGATAATAATGTAGCCTTTGAAAATGATCTGAGTGGCGAGATGGTCAGGGAGAAATCAAAGGACAACATAACAAGTAGTGACAACTAGTTGGGAGACTACAAAATTGAGGAAGGAATCCCATTAAACATCCAACATCTCTCAACATACTCAACAATAGTATCTCTCACCATCAATCCTTTGCAACTAAATTCTTCCCTCATTTTCAATTTCCATGTTAGTCACTTACAAATCAGCTTAAGTTCCTAGTCTATGTTCTCTTAAATATAGTTTTTACAGCTTTTGATCGACTCAGATGTTAGTCAATTCTAATACATTCATCTTCAAAGCCATTATCTTTTTAATCATCCTTAGTTCAATATAAGCGAATTTTGAATGAAATCTTATATTCCAATTATTTTTTTTGCAGCCACCCATATTTTTAGTTATCTTACTTAACATGGGTTTTCTTAATTTAACCTCGAAAACTAGATATAGACAAAACTCTCTATTGATTAGTTGCTAGAAGCAAGGGATTGCAAGAGCAACCAAGTCGATTCCTTGGCCAGGTTACTCGATTAGTTCGGCTAATTATAAAATTGGCTAATAGCTCATAACAACTAAAATGAAAAATTTTGATGTTCTATCTATTTTACTATGAAAAATTATATAATACTGTAACTTTTTTTTTACAATATAATATCATAAAAGTTCATCTATAATAAATAAAACTCTATTAATAGCGAAAATTTTTAATTTATGATAATATTTTATTTTTAATAAATAAAATATATTCATAATAAATACATCTTTATTAATAATAATAAAAAAATCATAAATTACAGGTTTTTTTTTTTTTACTACACTAGTGATAGGAATTAATAGCGGCAATCAAGGGCTCACCATGCACATGAGACAGAGGTTTGGGTTTGGGGGGCCGGGAGACAATCCGTTCTTGCGTGCAGGGGGGACAGGAGGATATGATAGGACGTCCCAACAAGTGGTGAACAAATGCCCGCACAGTCGCAAGCACGACATGGGAGTCTTGACAAGGCGCGTATAGGACACGGATCAAACACGCTTCGATCCTCGTGATCTTTGATTATTTCTGTGTCGAAACTTCTCTTTCTTACCAAACAAATAAAAATAAAATTAATTTATTCGATTATTAAAAATTAATATTAACCCCCTTATGGAGGTAGTCCACCTCTTTTACGTATTGTTTGGTGGAGCTTTTTGTTGAATTTCTCTCCACTTTTTTAAAGGAAAGATCTATCAAATAATTTTAAAAATAAAATTTTAAAAGAATAATTTTTTTTAATAAAAGAAATAGAGATTTAGCAAAAGCTCCTCGGAGCTTTTGCTTCTCTCTTTTTTTAAGATTTATCTTTTTATTTTTTTTATTTCTTTTATATCCTCATTTAAAGGATATAAAATCTCAAATATGTCCATATCATAAATTCATTTACTCTCATATCCTCTTTTTTCCTTTAATTTTTAATTTTTACTTTTAATTTTTAATTTTTTACTTTTTACTTTAATTAAAAAATATCAAATAAGTTTGCTTTTAAAATTAAAATTATCAAACAATTTTTAACTTCTTTTTAAAAACTCTTATTTTTTGCTTCTCCTTATAAGGAGAAAAGAAGACAAAAATAAACCCTACCGAACGGGCACTTAGAATCCTCTCCTGGTTTGCTTTTTTTTTTTTTTTTGAAATATCTTCTTGTTTTAAATTTTTTTTTATTTTATTTTAAGAATGATATATATAATTTCTTTTATAAATTATCGATATCTAATAATTATTCTAAATCTAATTAAATTCAATTCAAATCGAATTAAATATTTAAAAATAATATTTTTCACATTGAAATTTTATTTTATAATGCAGATATGGCCAGGTGTACTTAAAAAATGGCTAAATTCACATTTTTTTCCAAAATTTGTAAGTATTTATTTCAATCAAATAGTCTTAAAAAAAAAAAAAAAAAAAAAAAAAAAAAAAAAATTGGCCTCCTCATCAATATTTGATTATGTTTTCCTCCGGTGTCATCCCCCGACCTTTCCCTTTTCTTCCATTTTGCCCCTGGCTCTTTCCCTTTTTTCCTCGGCAACCTAAGAGTAATATTGTATCTTGGTGGAATCAAAATTCTGAAAATTCCACTCTATCCAATTTTTGGCTCCTAAGCTCTCTCTCTCTCTCTCTCTCTCTCGTTTGTTGTAATTTTAGGTTTGGCTCTCAAAATTGACGCATGGAACACTGTGGGCTTGATTTCCGGCAAACCCACAAACTTGTGATCTTAGAATTCATTGCCTTTTGGATTCCACCACCTTAACTAATATAGATTTGCTATCTCCTTTGTGTGAAGAATTAGTACATAGTTAACTAAAGTGAGAAATAATCAAGGAAAAAATAGGAGCCATCGGAAAAATGATCAAAAAATTGTCAGTAAAAAGTTTTGAGTGAGAGATATTTTTATGTGTTTTAAGTGTCCGAGAGAATTCTTATAATTTTAGACTTACATAATTTATTATATAAAAAAAATATAATGCAAACTTATTTGATTATTGTAAAGGAAAATTAAAACCAAATTGATCGTAATATTTTTCTTTTTGAAAACCCAATTTGTTAAGTTTTTTATATGGGATAAATTATCAATATCCATTAAATAGGTTGAACCGTACTATATCTAGTTCGAGTTGGATTGAACCCTTAAGAAATAAAACTTTTTTGATAATTTTTATTTTCTATATATAAATTTCAAATCTGAGACATTGCTCGAGGATAATTAATATCCGATTATTGAACTAAGTAATCGTGGTCTAATAATGAAGAACACAATAAATAAGAATGACTCAAAAGAAGAAAATGAAAAATGTGTATACATTAAATATAATTAGAGTAAATAACATTTCTCAATTTATCAGGAGGAGGCAGAGTGTTCTTCAATTGTAACAACTAACAACTACCAAATAAAGGAGGTAGTTAGTAACATTTAGCAGTCTAGTTAGAACAGTTTGCAGTTAGTGCTGGAAGGTTAGCTCAGCTCCCTAATGTACAAATAGTTATAATGACTGAGGTAGAATTCAAGAATACAGATGAATGATCTTTCTCTTATCTCTCTAGCATTCTTTCTCCTCTCTCTCTAATCTTCCGTATCATTCTTCTTCTCCTTCCTTCTCTATAAACTCACCTCGTGATACTGCTCAATACCTATTTCTTACCTGCAATAGTTTGCTGCCATTGCAGCTCTCGATAGAAGTAATTCCACTCTCCATCTTATTCTGCGCACTCTGCATATTTTTCTTTCTAAACATTCATCCTACATTAGCCTTCTATGCTCACTTCCCAAACCTGTTGCAGATTGTGATAGGACATCTCGATAACTCGTGGACAAAAGTCTCTGCACAGTTGTAACACGACTCGGGGCCTTGTCAAATCACGTATGGAACCTAATTAATAATTCAGTTCAAATATTATTAAATTTAATTTATAAAAAAGTTTTTTAATTTAATATATTTTATTTTTAAATTTTAAATTTTGAATTTGATTAAGAGATTTAACATTATTAATTATATCGACTTTCCATCAACTACATAATCTTTTATTATTTCTTTCTCGAAATTTCTCTTTCATACCAAAAGTTAAAAATAAAATAAATTTATTCAATTATTGAAAACTTCTATTTTGGAGGCAGTTCCCCTTTTGGAATCCTCTCCTGGTTTGCTGGTCATTTGTTAATTTTTTCTTCTTTGTTTTTTGGTGGAATATTTTCTAATTTTGAAATTTTGACTTTATTTTAAGGATGATATGAGCATAGTATACTTAGAAAATGGCTAAATTCACAATTTTTTTTTTTCAAAATCTGTAAGTATTAATTTCAATCAAATAGTCTAAAAATAAAAATGGCTCCTCAAGAATATTTTTTCTGTTTTCTTCCAACGTCATCCCCCGACCTTTTCCTTTTCTTCATTTTGCCCCTGATTCTTTTCCTTTTTCCTCGGCAACCTAAGACTAGTTTTGTATTCACGCAGAGTAAAAATTACGGTTGATTTTGTATAACAGGAGGAGGTTAAATTTTTTAATTAAGTCTCAGATTGAAAATTTAAGGAAAAAAAACTATGTTAAGAAAATCATCCCCTAAATAGTCTCTCAGACACTTAAGTCAAATTAGTTGGAATATAGTTTCGAATATCAGTAATTAAAAAAAAATCAAAATTATGAAAATTTCCAATTTTGACTTCTAAGTTTCAAAAGAAAATTATGAAAAGTGATGTGCATGTTTAGATATGTCAAAATGTAAAAGCAGGGTTAATACTTTTAAAAATGTACGAGTCCAAGAGAAGATTCATGCAACGCCAAAGCCAAACGTAAGAGGAGGGTCAATAATCGCTACTCTTGGTTTTGCCTGTATTTCAAATCGTAGAGGACCACAACTCATCCCCCAGCACAAAAAGAGAGAAAATGAAAAGAGAGAGAATGAAGTTCCTGGTGAATTGAACCATTTTGGGGTCTCATTTTTTTTCTGCAGGACACCGAAATCAACTGTGACAATGCCCTTACCCCCTCTTTCCTCCCAAATTCCACACTCCAATCTACCCTAAATTAATCTCCAATTATAAACTTATTTTCAGCCCTTTTTTTATACATGTCGCTAGCATTTGAAATCATATTCTAACTAATTCAGTTCGAGTATTTATAGAGTTCTATTTAAGAACGGTTCTATCAGTATAATCTTTCGCATTCATAGATTCATCTCTTTCTCTCTCTAAAAATTAATGCATGGAACACCATGGGCTTGATTTCAGGAGATGGGGTCATTTTGTGGTAAACACACAAAGTTGTGATCTTAGAATTCCTTGCTTTTTAGATTCCAACACCCTGATATTGATTTGCTACTTTCTTTATAAAACTAATTAGTATATAGTCAAATATCCAAGATAAAATTTTTAAAGTTTAAAATATTCTCAAAGGGTCGAAAGAATATTAACTTAAACTAATTCAACAAAAAGTACTAAAATATTGAAAAAATAGTACAGTAAGAGCGCAACTCAATGTATCAACCATCATCCCCATCATTAAACAAACAAACATTAAGGATCTTGATTTTGTGGTAAAATAATTCTAGTTTTGTCTTTCTTTTATGGAAAATGAAACATATGAATTCAATCTCGAATATCTTCATTAGTATTTGATTAATTTTGCTTGATCGTGAGATGCCTAAATGTTAAGCGGGAAATAAGAAGTTAAAATTAGACTTGACAGTAACTTTAAATCTTTTGTAAAGAAAAATTCAATTTATAAAGAAATTTGGATTATATTTTCAAAATTATTTATAAAAAAAATCACTTTAATTAAATATATAATCAACTAAATAAAATAAAATAGAAATAATAACACAAGTAATGTAAATATTAAGATGTCATTTTCCATTGTCAACTGTTGACTTCCACACGGATCGAAGAGAATTAAATTATGTTCTTAAATTTATGAGTTTAAGTTTTAGAAATGAAAAATTTAGAAAATTGGTTTCTAAATTAAACTCCATAATACTTGAATTGAATTAATATAATAAGCCGAATATCGATAGATAAATAAAAAGTATATATATACTCACATCAACGCCAGACCTAAGAAGAGTATTAAAATTTGCTGACCTATAATTATTTGAATTAAGTACATTAGAACCATAAGAAACCAAACATTTTTTTTTTTTGGATTATATGGTTTTTTGTCCCAAAAAGAAGGGTAAATTATTATGAAATATTTTTTAAAACCAAAAAATTTTTAAAAAAAACAAAAAAAAAAAAAAAAAAAATAAAAAAAAAAAAAAAAAAAAAAAAAAAAAAAAAAAAAATTTTAAAAAAAAAAAACATCTAAAAAAAAAAAAAAAAAAAAAAAAAAAAAAAAAAAAAAAAAAAATAAAAAATTTTTTATAAAAAAAAAAAAAAAAAAAAATAAAAAAAAAAAAAAAAAAAAAAAAAACCAAAAATAAAAAAATTTTTTATAAACAGAATCTTAATGTTACATTAATAATAAACAGAATCTTAATTCTAAATTTTAAACTCCTATTTCAGAGATTAACACACGACAAAGAGGAATAAGAAATATAAAAATTAACCTCATAGTTCCCAACTTCTAAATTCAACATATTTTTATATATAAATCATTATAATGTTACATTAATAATAAATGAAATCTTAATTCTAAATTTTAGACTCTATTTCGGAGATCAACACACGACAAAGAGGAATAAAAAATATAAAAATTAACCTCATAATTCCCTGGGAGGTTCCTGAGGTTCCTGCACAACAGGAACCCCCAGAGAGATTGACCATGACCCAACCTTGCAACCAACAAAAAAGTATATATATAGCAGCGCAACTGTTGGCCTCAGGAAAGATGTGACGCATGAATATATACAAATCATCCACAGAGAGAAAAAGATCTGGAGGTAGGCCAAGATAATGCTGCATGCGATTATTGGGAGAAGATGCACTCTAGGATTGCCGATCCCTGACATACAAGTCTCTGTAATCATTTGTTGGCCTTTGTACATATTGTGTCCTCATAGTCCACAGCTCAGAACGAATAGCAGCAATTCCTCTTTCGGTGTACTGACGAAGTGCTTGGAGCTCCTCCAAGTGCTGCTGATGCATGATCCTCATCTCTTCCATGAAGCCCCTCTGCATGCTCCTCATCATATCTTCGAACGATGCCATTTGAGATGTCAACATCTGGAATTGGTAATCCGTAGCAGTTGCTCTCATCGGACTGGCCTTAGGCTTAACTGTGGAAGGCATGCTTGGGCCAGGTTCACTAGGACCTCCCATCTCCATCCTCACCGAGGAACGCAGCTCATGAGGTGGCCCCACAGTTGATGAAGGTACATTCCTTGAAAGTCCAAAGCCACGACGCTGCAACTGTGGATGCTCATCCTCATCTTCCTCTGAAAATGGCTCTCCACCAAGTACAGAATGTCGGTTCCGCATGTGTGGCATACGTACCTTTTAGAATCACATTCTTGCTATGTTAGTCTTGTCGATGCAATACAATTATAAATCTTTACAATGTGTTTCAATTAATCATTCAAAGCCTCCTAATATTGCTTGACTAAAAAATCAAAGTGGATGTTCAATTGCTTACAGTCTGAATCCCAAGTAAAAGAAAAAAGACAACTTTTTCTGCCTCTCAAAAGAATTCAGCTCTCCCTAGAAAAAACATGCAGGTTGCAAGCTGTGGACTTGATTAAGTTCGTAGGAATAAACCTCTGCTACTTTGTGCCCAAAAAAACATGTCAATTTTTCTACAATTCTCAAAAAGGTTCCTCAACTCTTTAGCTAGAGACGTTTGCTGTTGCAAAACACTGGACCCAACTTACCTCTATTATAGCAAATATTCTTTTTTGCTATTTACAACTACAACTATTCTCATTGAATTCAATCATGTTGCTGTCTATAACTCCTATGAGGTTCATCAGAAGAATCAAAATGTAAGAGGAAACTAAGGAACTATCAAAGTTTGTGGTTCAAATAAAAATATGCTACCCATGAGAGAGAGAGAGAGAGATGCAGAAAGATTAAGGGAATTAAAGGAACGACCAATAGCTAGTCTGGGGGCGAGAATCATAGCAATTGGGCAGGCCAGGGCAAATCTTGCAGTAGGATCCCCGTCCCTTTTCAGTACCAGATCAGGCCTATCCAATGAAAACACTTATATTGTTTTCCCTGAACCCCTCCTAACTCTAATTAGGCTTTTGGTTACAAGTTCTTTAAGCCAGCCAAAGCCATATCATTGCTTGAAATCCAGGCCTTGCCCTAATTGTTGGCCCCCTTCTGAAAAAAATTGCCCCACCATGACAAATCAACGTAAAAGCAACAAAAAAGATCAAGAAATACGAATGATAAATTCAAAATGGTTCTGCTAAACATGCCTGTGTCCAATGGTTCTACTATGACTACTGCATCATCACATTTTAGAATTACTTCCAAAATTGATTCTTTAGGAGGTAATGTGAGAGGTGTATCTTTTTGGGATTTGGATCATTCAAAGCGTGCTTTCTTGTCACTAGCTGGACGTATTACCCTCATACACTCTTGTCTTTCTAGCATCCCCCTTTACTTGCTATCCCTTTTCAAGATCTCTTTTGGGGAGTGGAGAAGATTGGTAAGTTGGGTGATAGTTTCACATTTTAGCCCTTGAAAATTCATCTTTCAATTATATCATTCCTCTACCATCTCTCAAAGTGGGAGATTAGTTTCAAGTTCTCTTCTGGGAGGTTTCTTGGATTCGGGATTTCACCGCTCCATTTTTTTTTCTAGACTTTATCAGATATCCGTGATTCATTCCATCCCCATCTAAGATTTCTTCTTCTAGGAGGTAAACTTGGTCTCTTGGAATTATCATTCTTCACAAATCTTAATAATACACAGCTGAAAAAGTTCAACTCCCTTATTTCCTTGCTTAAAGGAAAAGAACCCTCAGTTTGGAGGCTTTGTGGTTCAGGTATCTTTTATAATCTTTTCTTTGATTATCTAACTTGTTATCCCCATAACCCAACTTTCCCTTAACCAAGTTCATTTGGAAGGCAAAGTTTCTGCCAAAATCAAAGCTTTTTACTTATTCTGTGGTGCTTCACAAGTTATTACAAAAGATCTGTTACAAACATGGAGGCCTTTTGAAGCTAATTTATCAGACATTTGTGTGATGTGGGAGAAAAAGAAAAAAGAAAAAAAAAATTCTCATACTAAGAGATCATATGTTTTTACATTACTCTATAGCTCAGGAGATGTGAAACCACCTCTTTACCATATGCGACAATCAATGGTTCATCCATCTAATTTGTTCATGACAAAGTTTAGAGGCTTGGGTACGCAAGAATGCCTCTTTGCTCTGGAGATGTGCTCTTGTTGCTATTCAAGTGTAGTTGGAAGGAGTGAAATGTTAGAATTTTTAGAAACTACAAGATTGGTTCCTCTCTCCTTTGGGACAAGATTGTCTTCTATGATTCTCTTTGGCCTTATGTCTTTGGAGTTTATACAAATTATAGGATTGAGGATATGAAAAGAGATTCGACAACAATGTCATTGGTTCTCACCTTTGTTTATTGTTCTCCTTTTGACTTTCAAGAAATTTTATTATTTTGAGCCACGTATATTCTCTTCTCTAATACGATTCTTTTTCCCAAAAAAAAGACACATTTATAACCCCGTTACTCCCATCATAATTCTCACACACTCAAATCTCTCACAACTCCCTACTGGCATGCACACATAACTCTCACTAATCATAACCAAATCAAATCCCAGGTTACACCCTCCCTGACATGTAAAACATGCCAAGAGCCCCAAATCAATATCTCATAAGTCATCTAGCAAAAACACATTAGTCAGTACCAAATAACTAGCCTTCTCAACACTCAAACCACAGGATTTGCAACATAGAAGGTGACATGACCTGGTAATATTCTAACCCCTTAGGCAATTATCCTGCCACTACACTCCAACTCTCAGTCTCACATGGTGATAACTCTACATCTAGCCACACCCTGATTCTTGGTGATCTCGTAGGGCCATTAACAAACCCTCCATTTATATAGATAACAGTCTTGCTTGCCGACACAATAATCATATCCAAACCACAACAAAAACTTCACACAAATTTCAATTTCTTTCCTTGATTGCATCTCCTCATTAGCTGCCTCTTCACTTGTTGCTTTCCATGCAAATAATTACTTGCACGCACATTCCTTGCACATCCACGCATCAGTTGTACCTCCTTGAGTGCAGCCAATTGCCATTCGACCCAACAGAAATGCACACTTGCTCATGCAATCTCACCTTAATATTTAATTAGTGATACACCTAATGTCAGTTCACTTGCCTTCCCAACAAACCAAACAAAACTAGAAGATTACAGATCTTTTGTTTCCCACTACCCAGATAGCATTTACTACAAATCTCAACTCTCACACGCAAGTCCATTTTTCGTTTTCTTTCTCACTTTTTTTTTTTCCGGTTCTGGTTTTATTCCAAAACTGACTTTTATATTTTACGTATTTGGGTTGAACAACCCAATACCCTGGCAACCAAGATATAGAGTCCAACGGGTTGCCCAAGTCCGCCAAGTAAGTCGGGCTTCACAAATTGCAGTTTCAAGTGTGACCACAATATGCAAATGAAAGATGTATAGAAAGTACGAAACTACCTTAAGCCTAACCCTAGAAAGAGCCTTAGGCCCCAAGGTCAAGCCCAACCAAGACATTGAGCCTACCGTAATGCTCAAGTCTGCATAGTAGGTCAAGCATGTCGATTATGGTCTACATGCAAATGAAAGTTATAATGAAAAATGTGGGAAGAAATTCCATTCTTTGACTATCTTCGGATTTGAAACCAACCAACAAACAAATAACAGCATGGCAGCGTTGCATTTAAGTAATTCATAACCAAATTTGTGAATAGACTATACCCATGAAATAGGACAATAATCATGGAACAATTTGACGATGTTGCCAACACATTCGATTCAAATTTTAACACTCATAAAATAAGTGCAAAAACGCCATGGCCTCTGCTTACTGATTGATTAATCAATTAAACCAATATTTTCCCATGCAAATCGAATCATAGTGATCTCTCTAGCAACTTAGAGCTTCATGATAATGTATTTCACAAATATATATACATATATATAAATTTGATCTACAAACAGGTTAGAAAATCAGCTAAAGCATCACAGAGAAGAGGAGAGAGGTAAAATAAATAAATGTGACATAAAAATAGGAGTGATTGTTCAAGTGGAAAATACCATAGGCCTTACAAGATGGACCAGATGGCATGATCTTTTTTCAAAGTTCAAGGACTTTATAAAAACAAGTAAGAAATTGAAGGAGTTCACCAGATTTTTCTCAAAACAGCAAAAGAATGAGAGAAGCTATCAACCAATGTTACCTTAATCATGGTTCATTATGGCACTGGATATGGATATAGAAAAGTGGTACTTTACCTTCCCCCCATATGCAGTAGGACTTGGGAGAAAGGCTTAGTCAGAAACTTAGACTGCTATTTTTAAAGGTTCTTTGCATTTACTCATAAACTTTCTATGTTTTTATTTACAGTTTCAACTTATAAATATATAATATAAATTTTAACTAATACTAAAACAAATACAGAAAATAAAGACAATAATTGAATATCATAATGGCACATAAGATTTAAAAAATAAATAAATAAATCTTTCTATTATTTGATTTGTATTTTGTCAATTTTTTTTCGACCTTTATTAAGTTCATATTTTCTCATTTGTGCCCTGTAGTACCACATCTTTGATTGGACATTTTGGATCATATATCACTAGGGGGTAGAGTGATTTCCTCAACTATTTTGGAAACAATTTCAGTAGCTATTGTATAACCCTTCAATTAGAGAAAAAAATAATAAAAAAGAACTTTTGACAACATTTAGCAAGATGAGGTGACTGAAAAAAATAAACTACTAACATGGCATGGTGATCATTTATGTTTCTTGTGCTGAAAATTTATGTTAAAAGGCTATTGCTATCTGTCATGTGAACGTACCCGGAAGAAATTTGCTAATACCGGTCTCTCCAAGTCCCTTTCTGCTCCCGGATAAGGCAGCCAGGGAGGGGGTGTACCTCCTAGGCCAAGGTTATCCAGTTCATCGGCCTTGGGCTTCTTTTCCTGAATTTTCCAGTCTGAGTTTCCCAATGTAGAGAATACTGTATTATCAGTCTCCTCAATTTCTGTCTGCTCAGATGATCTTGATTCAAAGCAAGACACTTCTTCATTTGGCCGTTGGATTTCTATCTCCTGCTCGTTGCTTGGTGTAGTCTCTAAATGCAGAACTCCCTCTTGCCTACTGGAACTGGAAGGCCCAGCTAAGCTGTCAAAACTGCCCTGAGCCTCTTCAGGAACCACTCCATCGTACCTGAGACCACAAATCTCGACAATCCTCTCATCCACCACATCAGTGCCGCTACTCGATTGGGCTCTTACACTTTCTCCTGCTTCATTAAAGTCAATTGTTGTTTAGGGGGGAATGGGATCCCGGTTACAATATGCTTCATTCAAATCAATAAGACAATTATATAAGTCCTAAGCTTTGGTGATCTAAGTAACTTCAACAAAACCAATGCCAGCCCCGGGCTATTTAGAGATATCTTTTGATGTAAAGGACACATGGAATTTTCAAAGGTCAAATTAGGATAATAAAAAGTATTTGGCGTCCCCTAAAATTTTCATTTTTCTACTATACTATAATTTAAAGAATTTTTTTAAATTTTGCCCCCTGACAACCTTTTGGGACTGCCATAGAAAAAAAAATGTATG
Source organism: Dillenia turbinata (assembly GCA_037126225.1). Lineage (NCBI taxonomy): Eukaryota > Viridiplantae > Streptophyta > Magnoliopsida > Dilleniales > Dilleniaceae > Dillenia > Dillenia turbinata. The sequence goes on along the minus strand of JBAMMX010000020.1, from coordinate 8,718,356 downwards.
TAAAGGTTAAATCATTGGACAACAAAACAAAATTGCAAAATTTTTGTGTTGGCTACATGGTTTAGATTTTCTATTGTCAATAAAAGAAAACAACTTCATTAAGTAGAGAGAGAGAGAGAGAGAGAGAGAGAGAGAGATGGGGGGAACACAATGAGAGAGGAAACAGAGGAAGGCGAGAGAAATTAGAGAGACGATCAGGTAGAGAGAGAAAAATTATGGTTTTAGAGAGAGAAATGAAACTAAAAAGAGAAGAATAAATAAAAAATAGATTTGGAGAGGAAAATTTGATGGAAGCTAATTATAAAATCCATTATTAATTTAAAATAAAAAGGTTGATAATATTTTTTATTTTTTAAAAAAAACTTGGGGTTGTTTGAGCAGGGTACTATGGTTATTTTAGCATTAAAGAGGGTAAGGTTAACCTCACATCATTCCGAGAGCACGCTGGTCATTTTTTAGGAACAAATTTGTCAATTTACAAAAACCACCTACTGTTAAAAAAGTCTTGATTTTGTTGTTTTGGACCTATAGCAAACGATAGTACTATGTTCTTTTTGAGGGGGGGTGTAATTCCCCCTAATTTTTTACCCCCTTACACTCTCCAACTACACGTGTGCCCAAAGTTCATACTAGCTTGAAAGCTCTCCAAAAGCAAAGGCGCATCAAACAACTATCCACAAAAGAGGTGTCTGCTTTAATTTCCATGAAAAAAATGTGTAAGTTTAAAAGTTCAGTGTTGCCTAGAAGGTTCCAGTATGCACTCTAGAAAATTAAAAATTATTTATTTTTGTTTGGCTGTTGAGAAAAGAACAAAGGAAGGATTTGAAGCCACAATGTTAAAAATTTAGCAAATTGGTGACTACAAAAATTATAATATGACCTTTACCATTAAACTATTCATTTTTTAAACCACATTCTCCACAACATTGTCTCCTCCAATGAATGAGATTCTATAGTAATGACATATAATCAGTATAGAAATTAATTCTTTTTCACATTACAATAGGCATCTAGTCATGGATGCATAAGGGGCCGGTAGATTGCCATTTTGTGTTTGACATCCATGATATGCTTGAGTGGTTTATTAAATTCATCAGAGAACTTTGCAAACACTAAATATAAAAAGATCTATACAGGAATATGGGCATTAAAGGAGCTCAATTGATATGTTCATTGTTGTTGCACAAGCAAAAGGACACAGACACGCATGCAGAAGAACAAAAGGAAGCCGGGAAAGAACATTAGCAAGGTCAGTCTATCTTACCAACATCATCAGGTTGTGAAATCAATCCCTCATACCCTGACCTGAACACAGATTTCGCACCAGTATCTTTCTCTTCATCATTCCCAACCACCCAGTCATGCAACCTATTGCCATCATTCAACATCTGTCTAATGTCTTCATGCAGCTTTTCAACTGGTATACCAGTCCACCTGCTCACAGTTAGTGCAACTTCTACTGGTCCAACGGTTTTCACAAATAAATAATAATCTTCATTTATCTCCTCTTCAAGCTTCACAATAGCCACCTCTACTTCCCGGATTTGGCCAGATTTCAGTTCCACAACCTTCGCTATTTCATTCTCTTCGGCTTCACGAACAAAAACAAGCTCCTCCCTTTGCTTTTTGAGCTGGCAAAGCTCATCCAACCAGTTACATTCCTCAGCATACCTCATTTGGAGTTGAAGGCGCTTAAAATACACCTGTAATGACATGTTTTAAGAAACTAAGACAAGCATGGTTGCTGAAATCCAAGTTCACACGTACAATATTTTATGACCAATTTGACTCAAAAGTTTGTAGAATTGCAGCCAGATTCCATAAATTCTCCCATTAGAACCAGTAAACAGGATCCTATTTCAATAGAAGGTAGTAAAGTAATACATGCACTCTAAGGTGCCTCATCAAAATATAGTCTTGATTGAAAGAGCAGAGTTACATTTTAAAGCCAAAGACTTATACTAACTTCAACTCCTGATTGTAAGATGCATATTGTCCAGCTTGATTTGACATTGTGATTTGCAAGAAATAAATCGTCCCAAAAATGAGTTGTAACTCCATTACCAACTTAGCAAATTATGGTCAGATCTTTTTTGCTAAAATTACTTTAGGGCATAAATGATTTTGTTCATACATTTGATTGGCACATATATTTATCATTTTGATTGGTTTTAATGAATCATAAACAAAGCCTAGCCTACCTAGATAATGTTAATGTTGGACAATGCTATACTTGATGATTAAACCTTTACAATGATAAGAAAAAATATAGTGAGAGAGAGAGAGAGAAAGGAATTACCCCGGTGAACTTTCACATTGACATATACGATTAGCATTATCCTAATAAAACCTTTGCAATAAATTGAAAAAAATGCAAAGACGCAAACAACAAATTTAAAGAATTGAGTGTCTGATGAAATTTGAACCTGAAAATTGAAATCCATGGATTAGCTTATCTCTTCTTCTTTTCCTTATTTCTGCTATTGGTCGCTTTTTTCTCCACCAATTGGAAAGACGAAAACCCTAGAAGTACTTTCACCAACCCAAATAGAAATTTGCACTCGAAAATCCAAACAAATTCAAATGCAAACTCTTTAAACACAAAGAAATGCTCGCATTGTCTCCACCCGACACTAATTGATGTGACAATCGAAATTCTGGGAGAGGATCGACTGGATGGACGAGCCATTTAAGAACTTCAAAAGTTCAAGCTCAGAGAGAGAGAGAGAGAGAAACACGTGAGGCGCGAGACGAGAGCCAAGAAGAGGAGAGAGAAAGAAGAGAGGCGAGAGAGGAGAAAGATTTAAGGTTTTCTAAAGTGCTATCACGGCATTTCATAAACAATATATGAAAATTAATACCGACACCTAACTTATTTATTAACCAAACACCGACATATTTTTTAAATAAAATATTAAATTCTAATCTTATATATAAAAAAAAATACTAAAAATGTTATGCTCTAAAATTTAATTCTAACTAATACTAAAAATACTCAATTTTAAAATGATTATTGGATATATGTAGTGTTTATATAAAAAATTAATTTTAAAAATAATTTGAAAGTGAAAATTTCTGATAATCAACCAATATAAGAAAGAAAAATTAATGATAGAAATTATTATAAAAATAAAATTTTTAATTTTATATTACACAAATCAAATGGGGAGACTATTCCCGTGTGCACATGGACAATTCAAGCAAAGAAGAAAGGCATAAGGGTGTGCCAATGTGTATTAAACGAGTAAAGTAGTTCATTTCTAGACCTAAGCAGCCTGGTCACTTTTTGGTGTCTTTGCTATCTATTTTAAGCCCAAATTTAGCTTGAATTAGAAAAATTTATCAGTTCTACTTATGACAAATATATATATATCTTATTGGTTATAAAATTCTAGTGTTTTCATAGAATTTAACTTTACCTAAATTTTTTTTTTTTTTGTTTTTTAGTATAAAAAATATAACCAAATGAGATCAAATCGAGAAAATGAGAATGAAAGTGAAAAAGATCTATTGCTTAAACTGTCTTTGAGATACCTAAAAGTTTTGAAGTCTACTAGAACGTCAATTTTCAACATAGACAAATTATATTACGAGACTAAAGAAAAGATTTAAGATTGAAAGTATTCGGCAGCTCATAGCCGATTAGAACTAACCCTAATTTCATCAAGGTGTCATGGCTTGATAACTTCAATTTCTCAAAAATACTATGTGAAGCATATACTTACCTTAAGGATATTTGCTATAATAGGTTTCTTGAAGTCCTTGTTTGCACGTTGTCCCAAATATGTCCAATATGTCCCATTACGGCGAAAGGCTTCAATTTCTTGTGGAACAATGGTTTCTGGTTCCCCTTTTGGCATCTTCTCACTCCATTTCCGTTGCATGATATCCATGGCAGATTGTACGCCATGGTCGATTTCTCTCAGTTTTATTTGTTGAGAGAGATTTGACTTGAAAGAAGCCTCTTCTTCCTTGAGTTGTTGCATTTTTATTTCCAAATCATCGATCCCTTCCTTTAGAATTCGTACTATAACCTCTGGTTCAATTGAGGTTGGTAGCATCAATTTTTCGCGCAAGTCTTGCTCTTTGCTCGCTATGGCAATCTCTAATCGTCGAATTCCTCGATCATGCAAGTTTGTTGTCCTAGCCAATTCCTCCATGTTCGTTTTAGCTTCTTGCAAAGCCAGCATCAGTTCCTCACGACGTTGTTTAAGAATTTTCATTTCACCGATCTTTTCTTTCACTATGCTATACCTCACCATCAAGCGCTTGAGCTTGTTTTTCAATTCTTCTAACTCTTTCCTGACCTGCAAAACATAAACAAACAACTTTATAACGATTAAGACTTCCATTATCTAGTTTATGTGGTATTATTAGAATCTGTTAGTATTTTTTTATTTTTTTTTATTATCAGTACAAAGAAATCAATTTAATATGTCCTTTAAATTATATCTAGAGTTTATCGTCGATTTAGTTTATGAAATATCTTTGATAATATAAATGTCAATATGCAAAAATACCATGAAGTGCATATATTTCAAATTTTCTATAAGAACACTAATTTTAAGGAATATATGATTTTCATGATTTTTGATAATTAGTTTTGATACAGATATAATTTATCAGCATCTTTTAAAAAGCATACCGGGGATGCAAGTATGTCTTATTTTACATCAAAATTCAATAAATTTTATAATAATATCACATAAAAATGTAAGAAAATATATTTGATCAATTATTTTGTACCATATAAGTATGAAAAATAGTGTTTTTTTCCTCCAAAATTAAAATACCTCAAAGAGACGCACTTTACTAGCCTTGTCATTTTCCCTTTCGAGACCAAGTCGGCTGACCTCCAACTCCATAATTTTTTGCTCAAGTTGCCGAATCTCTTGGGGTTGACTATCAAGTTGTTCTCTCACGCTTGCACAGGCTTCATCCACAAGGTCAATTGCCTTCTGTGGCATCCGCCGCTCTATGCAAAGCATCCATTGAAGCAAATCATTGTTTAACAATTAATACATTATGATATGATTATCAATTAATATCCTAAAATTCTTAGAAATTTCGAAATCGTAGAGAATTGGGTAATTTAAGAATAAATAAAAAATAAATTAATAAATAAAACTAAGATTTTCCACAATAGACCTAATTTGGCTGCCGGTGGCTGCGTGGAACAAGCCATGCCAACATGCATCCCTTGAAAAGTCAGAGAAAAATGGTGCCCTTCCATAGTTCATGAATTTTTGCATAGTAAAAAAGAAGACTCCTGGAAAATAAAATTCATTTTTGCTTGAAAGGTAAAAATATTAGAAGAATTCAATACACTTAAAAAAACTTTTTTTTTTTGATAAAATATAGATATTCGATAACCACTTTAAATTTTATTAAATGTAATTCAAGTCAAACTGAATTTTTAAAAAATAAAACTCTCATTATACTTAAACCTATAATTGCTAAGTGATATCTCTATTTATATTTGATGGAGATTAGCAAGCCCATTTAGGGTCACTATGATTTTGAGGGAAAATATTTTTATTTAAATTGTGTTTATTTCTCAAAAAATTCATAAAATAACAAAATTTAATATTTTGTTTGTCTTTTGAAAATCTTCTCAAACATTATTTTCCGAGCATGAAAATAAGCTAAAAGTTGAAGTTTTGGCAATAAAAGAGAATTTATTTCAAGAAAAATTCGAATTTTAAAAATTAATTTTTTTTTCCAACTTGAGAGCAAAAAGAATTTTTGGAGAAACAAACACACAAGCAAGGAGTAAAATTCAATATAAGCACTTCTCACTGCATACCGTTGACATATTTGTGTGAGAGATGAGCCGCAACAAGAAGAGCTTCAATGTGGACAGGAACACCATGGCTACTTTCAAACGCCTCCTTCAATCCTCTTAGTACACACACCACTTCTTCAAGACTGGGTTCTGCAATAGGTACCGCTTGCACCCTCTTCTCCAATGCACTATCACTCTCTATATACTTTCTATACATCTCAACCGTGGTGGCACCAATGCAGCTAATTCTCCCCTTAGAAATCATAGACTTGACAAGCTCCGCCGCGCCGCCGCCACCACTTAAAACATGATGTATTTCGTCTATGAACACAATCACCTTCCCTTCTCCAAATCCTTCTATATCACTTAAAATTGCCTTGAGTCTAGCCTCAACCTCCCCGGCCGGCGACCCCACCACGTATCTCTCATCTAAAAGCTTTATAATGTCCAGTTTTGCAAGCCTAATCACGTTGAGGAGATTGCTCGGAATGTTCTCCTTGAGGGCCATGCGCCGTGCCAGACCTTCAACTATTGTTGTTTTACCAACTCCAGCATCTCCGATGAGTATTGGGGTCTTCTTGTTTTTAGAGGAGAGTATCATTATAAGCCTTTCAATTTCAGCATCACGGCCTATGACAGGACGGGGTCTTTCTCCGTGCCCGGCCATGAAAATTAGATCACAGCTATACTTTTTTAGAGCTTCATATTTGTTTTTCTTGCTACCTTTTCCCAACCCCATGAATCTTTTTAATCCAGAAGTAGTGTAAGATGTTTCGGTTGCACTATCTTCAACTAGATCATTTATGTCCCGTCCGGATCTGCCATTGGAGCTTCTGCTTTCTGGAGTTGATGAGGAATTGGTGCTTGGATTTGGCGAAAGCCGGTATTCTTCTGAAGATGGTGTTTGGGTTTGGAATCTGTTTCTTTGGGGTATTAGATCTTGGCTGCTGCCACGGCTGCCGGTGGATGCTCTCATGGTTGGCTCTTTGGGCTGAGCTGAGGTTTCCAATTCTGGGATTTTGGACTATGGGTGTTTGTGAGAGGGACTCAGTATTTTTTGGTTTTGATTTGGATTGGATTGGGAATGAAATTCATGGTTGGAATTCTTTTGGAGCTTTTAATGTAGTCTTGAGTGAGAGAAATGAAGGAATATTCAACAGTTTGGAAGACAAGTAAAAGGAAAATGAAATGTGTAGATTCACATTTCATAAGATGAGAGAGAGAGAGAGAGAGAGAGAGAATTAAATGACATGCTTAGCTGGGGGGAAATTGCCTGTGAAGTTCTCACTTTTGAATGGGTCCTCTGCATTTACACCTATCATAGAAAAGTAGTTGGGAAGGGTTATGCTTGTCAAGATTCTTCTCTTAAAATTTTTTTTTTTTTTTCCTCCTATAAATCAGCACTAAACGAATTGATAAATTTTTGAAAAATTGTGGAAGATATACTGTACTTTCTAAAATTATATTTGATATATTAAATTTTTTTTTATTTCCCACCTAATATCTGAAATTTTATTCCGACTAATCTGAATCAATCTCTTATCGGACTCTTTTCAAAAAAAAAATCTCCCAACATAATATATTAAAATTAACAACATTAGAATTGTCGTATCAACTTATCATAAAATTCGTACTAATTTATTACAATTTTTAAAAAATTGTGGACTATTTTATAATTTTTATATAAACTAGGCACTAATATAGAAAAGAAACATAATTTAGGGATTAAATATGTAATTTAACCCCATATCAAGTTGGTACATCTATACTCTAACTTTAGCATTTCCAAAATAATTTATTAAAAATCGTCAATTAACCTATAAGCTACAATATACTAGTTATAGTAATTTTAAAAATAAAATTATTTAAGTGATGAATTTTTCTAAGGGATGCCTTAAAGACACATGCTAAGGAAAAAAAATAATTTCATATTTTCATACTAACTGTAATTATGTGATTTGTGGATCAATTATCTTACAAGTAAATATTAAATTATTTAATATTTTAACAATATGGTGACGGCAATATTGACTATAAATAGTAACTATAATTCAATGCCATACTTTGTAAAAACCAATAGTAATGCTAAGAATGCAGTTATATTCCTATTTGTGAAAAGAAAATGGGGTTCTACGAGGGGGGGAAAAGGTCCATTTCATGCACTCCCACTTGCTGTTGCTTCTAACCAGTGGGTTGGAAACGAAAATGAAATCGGATAGAATTGAAGTTTTGATTGAACGGTCTACGGTTCTTGTAAAAGTCCAATTCTAATCAATGTGATAGAAACATGAGAGGGGGAGAGAGAGGCTCTTGCAGTTTCCTGTTATCAATGTGATAGAGAGAGAGAGAGAGAGAGAGAGAGGAGGAGAGGCAGGGAGAGAGAGAAATGTTAGTAAATGACATTCTAGCCAGCTTGACATCACCAATAGCGAGACAAACTTAGCTTTGTCTTGTCAGTTCAAAGAAAAAAAGAAGACAAGTGAGCGTCCAAGGAAAACCAAGACACCAAGAACAAAATGACAACTAATAAAATCCACCAAACACCTTTTAGAATTACGATGAATTTGCCTTTACTTAATGGGTAATAAATTTTGGCATACGTATTCATCTAATATTTTAGAAATTTAGGATGATATCATAGAATTGATAGATGATAACATGGCCTACAAGATCCGAAGAAAATGTCAAAATGGAGTGCGTCCTGGTTCAAAGCATTGACTCATTCGTTCGTGAATAATTTTAAATTTAAATATTATATATAATAAAAATAAAATATAAAAAAAGTTTTATATTTTAAATATTTAACTGACTCAAATTAAATTTAATCAAATTTAATATAATTATTAGAGATTTATAAAAAAAATATAATTAAATCTTGAAATGAAAAGTTTCAAAAAGAAAATCAGTCAATTTTGTAAAATAAATAATTTACACTAAAATTAATTTTGTTAAAAATTATTTCAACATGGTGATGTGATGAACTATACAATAAAAAAATACCTCTCTCTCTCTCTTTTTTCTTTTTTAATTTTGAAAATTTTTAGGTTTTAAAAGAAGAAAAAAAAGAAAAAAAGGAAAAAAAAAAAAAAAAGAAAAAAAAAAAAAAAAAAAAAAAAAAAAAAAAAAAGGCTCCACTTCCTAAATTTTAAGATTTTTTTTTGTGCACTTGGACTACACCATTCGGTATCTGAATTGTCCCAATCAATCTGAATCGACCCAATTAAGTTCCTAAATTCTAAGTTTTTCAACAACCCTATCACTTCGCACCATGTTATTGTATTCTACTTAAGTATACCAACTTGTATTTTGTATCTGTTAAAGGTGAGTTATGGCTCCATAGATACCGGCTCTTCGTTGACTCGAGCAGTTGCCGTCGAAAGGAATGTACCTGCAAAAGCCGTCGGAGGGTGTTCCGGCGAGTAGATTTTGACGTCCGAGTCAGAAAGAGCGGTTTTCGTATGAAAGGAAAATAGATTGAGAAGTTAAGAGAGTGATTCCCTGTAATCAGAGTGCCCAATATATGAGGCCTAAAGAACGTACCTGTCTTGGAGAGTTTTAAGATGTTTTATACTTGTGAGAATCGTGTGTCGCTGAAGTACTTCAATCCTACCTTCCTTATCGAGCCAATCCGAAAATCTCAGGAATTCAATATTTCGAATCAACTGTGATCCTCATCTTTTGGGAAACTTTCGTATTGTAGAAGAAACATTTCCTTAACTAAAAGATGCTTAAGATGTTGTCCGCAGTGAGGGGCGGAAGTTAATAGGATATTTTGGTCTTCCTTTAGGATCGTTGGAATTGTTAGCTATAGATCGGTCGTTCAACCGATGAAAAATATTCAGGGTTCTTTCGGTTGAGGAGCCGACCATTGAGTACCCGATCAAGGTGGTTACCTTCACTTGATGAACCACGTTCGGTTGGCGGGATGACTAATACCCTATCGTTCGGAAGATTTTGGCGACTGAGACCCTATCGTTCGGGAGATTTTGACGACTGATTCCCTTCGATAGATAATCTTATTTTAACCTAGATCGGTAGTTGTCCTTCATGGATTTTTCATGTGGGCCTTTCCAAAACTAACTCATGAAATCTGATTTTTGGGACCATATCCCGTTATTTGCCCCCGACTCATGGCCCTCTTGACGAAGGGGTGTCATGAGTAATGATTGTTGAAAAAGGAGCAGAACTTTTTAATGTGACTCTTGTCACTTCGATTTTTGTGAATTGTCTTCTGTACGTTTCATAAAGGTTTATACTAATCATACTACTATCTCGGTTTTCCTTCGCGTTGCTTTTCCGATCCCCCTTCTAAGACCCATAAGAGAGACCATCTTCGAGAATAATGGTGAAGACGTCCGCTTCTCAAACTTTTCGAGCATTAGTGACATTGTGAGTATTATGTCCCTGAAGGAGCTTCAAGAAGTGAAACGAAAATGCTGTTGGGAGATGACTATACCCTGGTGTCTATAGCGGAGGTTGATAGGGCTGATACAGCGCCAGAGGGTTGTGTGCCGATATACCTACAATCGGTCAAGTGTGGGCTAAAATTTTCGTACACGAGTCCTTCCGCAGAGGTGTTTTGTCGTTGAAACCTTTTGATCCCGAATGCTTGGCATTTGGTAGTTGTCGTGGCTTCCCTATTAGGGTTTTGCCGCCTTCATTTTGAATTTTACATTCTGTCATTCATCTTTATTTTGATGAGATACGAAGGCAGCGGCTCGACCAAGGGATGATACAAGTTACAGACTCGACTTGAGTCCAGCTGGAAGTTTTATTACAAGAAGTATATCGATAAGAACTAGATGCAGAAGTTCTTTTATGTTAAATTTCTGGATAAAGATCATTTGCCCCTGCTGCCTGAAGCTGATGGGGTGCCTTCTTTGGGGCTGAAGCCTCCAACCGTATCGAAACATGGTCGCTTCATTCAGTCGATCAGTGGTTATTGCAAATCCACTGGTCGAAGTATATAGGTCGAGTCTCTACTTGATGATCATATGCTATCTTTGGCCAACTTGTTGATTGCTGAAAAAAGAAAAATTGACAGACCCCTTCTGCTGGAGAGGGAGAGAATCGGGCTAGTTGACTCCCTAAATTCTCTTGACAACGTTATGTTAGAGAATATTACCATTGACAAGTTGGTTCAACCAGGTATGAAGAGGTCCTTTCAGGAGGACATCGGGGCGGCTAAAGCCCTTCGGGGATCTTCTACTGGGGTGTCTAAGGCCTTTCTAGAGTCGTCATCTCCTTCAGTGAAGAGGATGGCGATTTCCTCTCCCTCGTTTGCGTTGATGATTCTGCCTGATTGTTCGGTTCCAACCGTAGGCGCACCGAGGAGACTGTCGTTTTAAACAAAGGCATTCCGCCGAGTGAAGTGAGTGTTGATGTGGTCATATTAGGAAGATCAAGAGATGATCCTTCATCTGGTGCCATTATAAGGGAGAACGTTCCCAAAGCAGCGAAAGGCAAGATGGCAGGGCCCTCTTCTACTGTTCCGGTCTGACCTATGCATAAGGGAAAACGCAAAGTTTTTGAAGGAGTGGCGTCTCCGCTATCATCCTTGTTCGGTCATTTGATGGTAGAAAGGGTTCAAAGGAACATGGAACCATCGCCATTTGCGCTGGGGATATACAATATAGTTACATAGACCTGGCAGAAGCGAATCGCATCGTCAACCAGTTTGACTTCCATCGGTGCGAGCTCGACTTCCACAGAATGTCCTACGAGCGAATCAACGGAGCTCTCAAGTCCTTAAACTTAATGGTACTGTTTTCTCTATACTTGTTCGGTTCTTTCTTGTTCTTGTTTCTGTTAACTCAATTCTTTCCTTTCAGACCATGACCCTTGCCGAATTTCAGGAACGACAGGGAAAATAGGTGATATATCACTTGGAGGGTCGTCTGGCTAAGCTAACTCGTTCGGCTCAAGCGCAAGAGAAGATTCCTGCTTGGGAGAAAGAGGCTGCAGATACTGAAAACACTCATGGTACACTACTCAATTACAAGGAGGAAAAGTTAAAGAAGCTCCAATCAGAGTTGGCCCAATACCAAGGACAATGTGAGCAGTTAAAAGCTCGTCTTCAATCGGCTGAAAAGCTGTCCCAACTTCGTAAGGAGTCTCTTCGAACAGCGGAACGCAGGATAGTTGAGCTTGAGGAGTCTCGTGCGAATGATGTAATCATCTTCAAAGACTCTCAACATAAACTGACCTAGAGATTGAAGTGTACTGAAGAAATAATTCGTCATATAGGTCTAGGCGATGCCTTGCCCCCGGTTGAAGGAGTGGCAAATACTCAGAGCCCGACGGTAAAACTTCCTTTTGAAATTCTGTACCCAGCGGCCTTTCTCTGTTTAATGAGAAACTCTTGCTTGTTTGTTGATAGAAGTCATCTTGTCATTTTTAACTGTAATCCTTGTTGTATTATCTCGGTAGGATTAAGGGGACTTAGATCCTCCGACAAGAAGCTTTTAGATGGAAGGGTCGCGTCCGCCAGTCCGGGGGATCCCACCCCTTATTGATGACGCGTACGAATGATAGAGACTATGCGACTAAGACCTTCCAAATGACATAAAGTTTTTAAGTAGTGGGATCGCATCCACCCGTCCTGAGAGTTTCATCCCATATTGATGATGCGTACGAACGATAGAAACTAGGTGACTAAGACCCTCCGAATGATAAAAAGTTTTTTTAAGTAGTGGGGTCGCATCCACCCGTCCGAAGAGTTCCATCCCCTATTGACGACGCGTACGAACAATAGAGATCGGGCGACTAAAACCCTCCAAACGATAGGAAATCTTTAAATAGATGGGTCGCATCCACCCATTCGAGGAGTTCTATTCCTTATTGATGATGCATACGAACGATAAAGATTGGGTAACTAAGACCCTCTGAATAATATAAAGTTTTTAAGTAGTAGGACCGCGTCCACCCATCCGGAGAGTTTCATCCCCTATTGACGACGGGTACGAACGATAGAAACTAGGCGACTAAGATCCTCTGAATGATATAAAGTTTTTAAGTAATGGGTTACGTCCACCCGTCCGAAGAGTTTCATCCCTTATTGACGACGCGTATGAACGATAGAAACTGGGCAACTAAGGCCCTCCAAACGGTAGGAAATCTTTAAGTAGATGGGTCGCATTCACCCGTCCGGGAAGTTTTATCCCTTATTGACGACGCGTACGAACGATAGGAATTGGGTAACTTAGACCCTCTGAACGATAGGAAATCTTTAAGTAGATGGGTAGCGTCCACCCATCCGGGGAATTCCATCCTCTATTGACGACGCATACGAATAATAGAAGTTGGGCGACTAAGACCCTCCGAACGTCAGAGATTAGGTGTGGGCTTGTAGAAAAAATACATTAAGCTGATTATTTCAATAATCCAAGAAATACCCCCACAGTCCGGAAGAAAAACCACTAGCAGTAGAATCTGATAACTGCTTAGTAGCAAAAGTCGAAGGCTCTTGATCGCATGACAATGTCTCGATCCCTGACGGTGTTCTGAACTTGATTTTCATGAGCTTAGTGATGAGCAAAACTTCCAAGATGTTCAGACCCGGCCTGCCCAGGATAACATTATAAAGCGAAAGAAGATCCACCACATTGAATACGATGGAGGCTGTTGCATAATTAGAAGGTGCTCCAAGGGTAACCGGAAGAAAAATAATACCCTTGGGATATATTCATTCGTCTGAAAGCCCTTTAACTGGGATTGCGTGGGGCTGGTGATCGACAGAAATAAACTTCATTCGTCCAAAGGCATCACAGTATAAGAGGTTGTAGCCTGCCCCCTGATCAATGAAGATTTTTCTAACTTCATATTGCCCAATTTTAATGGTTATCACGAGGGGGTCGTGTCGTTTGGGTCAATCCCGAGTAGATTCTCATCCGTAAAACCGATAACGGGCATTTTTTCCCTTTGTTGTTTATCAGAGCTTGTCGCTATAACCTCCTATGGCGAAAAAGGAAGTTTTTTCGGTAATAGAAGATCAGTGTGATCAGGCACCCCTCCTCATTCCCTGATGAATTATCCTGAATTTGGAGAATTACTTCATCTCTCCTATCGACTTGGGGTCGGGCGGCCTGCCGTTCCTCTGCCCGGTCGCATCGTGGCGGTTCGCGCCGATAATCAGTGGGGGAATCTCTTTCCCCTCTGATAATGAGTTCATGTAATCTCCCATCGCGTACTAGAAATTCCAGTTCATCCTTTAACTTTTTACAGTCGTCTGTTGTATGACCGTATTCCTAGTGGAAGTGACAGTATTTCGCTCTGTCCTTATTGGAGTCATCCTCTGTCGACTGTGGGGGCCATCGAATGTACGGCTTGTCTTTGATTAAAACTAAAACCCGGCTAGGGGTCTCGTTCAGTAGAGTGTAATAATTACACCTCTCTGGAGGAGGATGACTCATTCGGCTCTTTCTTGGTGGAGACCTTCTGAGCAATCAGTTACGCTCTCTTCTAACAGATTAATCCCCCTTATGGTTGAACGACTCGACCTCTTCAGCGATGATATATTTTTCGGCTCGGGCGTAAAATTCCTGAATAGTAGCAAGGGGTTTCTTCGTGATTGACACTTTTATGCCGGAAGGTCGTAGTCCTGTTAATAGCGTAACCAATGTGATCGAATGGCTCAAGGATGGAACCTTTATCATCTCTGCTTTGAATCTTTCCAGAAAATCCCTTAGGGATTCTTTTTCCTTCTGGTGTAGTGATAATAGGGCGGTGGATTTCCTTTTGACCCCTCTGCTTATTACGAAGTGTAACTCAAGCTGCTCGCGTAGTTAGGAGAAAGTCCTTATACTCGATAGTGAGAGAGAATTGAACCAAGTAAGTGCATTTTTCGAAAGAGTGGTGGAAAAGTGTTTACACATGGCCGCATCGGACATGTTTCTGGAAATTATCACAGTTACAAAATGGGTCACATGATCCCGGAGATCCGCTATATCATTGTATCTCTCCATAGAGGGTAGGAGCACGTTGCGGGGCATAGGCTCTGAAGAGATCTTGGGATCAAAAAGTGAAGCATGAGAGTAAGAGGGGATTTTGTCTCCCTGGGGATTGATCCACCTAAATTCATCGGTAACAAGTTGCTCAACCTATTTTCGAAGATCATCGGAGATTGGTTGGGAGTTTCCTGATACTTCGCGGTGTAGAGGTGACGGTCGTCGTTGGGGACGCCTAGATCCCCCTACAGTGGATTGACCTGAGGGCCTAAGGGCGCAGCTAAGGCCCTCCAATTGCTTGCTCATATTTTAGAGTTTGGACTCCAGCCTCTCCATCTAGGGGCAACTGACTAGTTCCGAAACAGGGCCGCAATTGGTTGGTCGGGAGACTGCAGGCTGTGGGGCCTGTTCCTGATGAGGTGGGCAAAGGGAGGCCGCCAGATCGTGAGCAAAGTGATCGGGTGCTACAAGAGGAGCGGCCTCAGAAAGTGTGGCAGTGCGCCCTAGGGACAACTTTTGAGGATGCTCTAGTTCTAAGAGGCATAGTTATCAGTAGAAGTTGTTCTAGTCTTTTCTACAGATGGCGCCAATCTGTTCGAAGTGGCTTATGGTTTCATAAATACCAGCTCTTTGTTGACCCAAGCAGTTGACGTCAAAAGGAATGTACCTGCAAAAACCGCCGGAGGATGCTCCGGCAAGGAGACTCCGACGCTCAAATCAAAAATAACGGTTTTCATATGAAATGAAAACAGACTGAGAGTTTAAGGGAGTGATTCCCTATGATCAGAGTGCCCAATGTGTGAGGCCTAGCGAACGTACCTATCTTGGAGAGTTTTGAGATATTTTATACCTGTGAAAATCGTGCGCCGCTGAAGTACTTCAACCCTACCTTCCTTATTGAGTCGATCCGAAAATCTCAAGAATTCAATATTTCGAATTAACTGTGATTCTCATCTTTTAGAAAATTTTCGTATTCTGAAGGGAACCTTTCCTTAACTGAAAAATCGTCAGGATGTTGTCCGCAGTAAGGGGCAGAAGTTAATAGGATATTTTGGTCTTCCTTTAGGATCGTTGGAATTGTTAACTATCGATCGGTCGTTTGACCGATGAAGGGTCTTCAGGACTCTTTTTGTTAAGGAGCCGACCATTGAGTACCTGATCAGGGTGGTTACCTTCACTTGATGAATCACATTCGGTTGGTGGGACGACTAAGACCCTATCGTTCGGGAGATCTAGACGACTGAAACCCTATCATTTGGGAGATCTGAACGACTGAAATCGTTCGGTAGATAATCTTATTTTAACCAAGATCGATAACTGTCCTTCATGGGATTTTTATGTGGGTCTTTCCAAAACTGACTCATGAAATCTGATTTTTCGGACCATGTCCCGTCCGCATCCATTGGTTTGCGTTAACACAAAAAATTGAGCAGTCGGCTGATGAGCTGATAAACCAAGTTTTACCCCATAACTGTGAGTTCATTACGAAACTAAAAAACGAAGGTGTAATGAGAGGAACTCTCAACAAATAGTTGAGACTCGACTTGGGAAAATCATTGACTTGATATGCTCTGTTTATTAAACAAGTTAAGTTTGAGATTAATAAACGAGTTAGTTTAATAAACAACTTGAGTTTGAGATTTGTATTATCTATCTCAAAAGCTCGAAAGTGGGTTCATTAAGAGAAAATAAATAAATAAATTTATATAAAATTAAATATATATTAATTAATACTTTTTATATTAAAAATTTGATAAATCTATCATTACAATTTCAATTTCTAGTTCGAGTTCAAATCCGGCTTGAGCTCCAATTCAAATTGCATATCAAGTTTATATGAGTCGAAATCGAGTTTAGGTGTGTTCATTGAAAGTTGAATTCACGTTTAAAAAATAAATTTGATTCAAGTTCGAATTCAAACTCGAGTTTAAAGTTTTATAACATGTTGAACTTTTTGAATATCCGACTCGAGTCTATTCAATTACAATCATAAGCGATTTATCAACAGTGAATACGGATAAGAAATCAAGAGGTTGACCTAGTCTAGGAGTCCAAATCCAATAGCCTCCTTATCCCTGAAAACCAAGAGTGAGTCAAGAAACATGGCAAGAATCCATTGATAATAAATATGGCCTTTGAAAATGATGTGAGTGGCGAGATGCTCAGGGAGAAATCCAAGAACAACGCACACAGAATTGAAGAAGGAATCGCATTAAACATCCAACAACTTTCAACATCCTCAAGAATAATATCACTCATCAACAATCCTTGCAACAAAATTCTTCTCTTATTTTCAATCTCTATGTTGGTCGCTTACATATCAGCTTAAGTTCCTAGTCATAAAATTATAAAATTGGCTAATAGATTGTAACAACCAAAATGAAAAATGTTGATATTCCATCTCATTTGCTATGGAGAACTATATAATACTATAATTTATTTTTACGATATAGTATGTAAAAATTCATCTATGATAAATAAAACTTTATCGTTGGTGAAAATTTTTAATTTATGATAATTTTTATTCTTAATAAATAAAATATATTTATAATAAATAAATCTTTATTAATAATAAAAAATTCTCGAATTACAGCTTTTTTTTTTTTTTGCCAATGATAGGATTAATAGAGGCAATTAGGTGTTCACCATTCACATGAGAGGCTTGTGGGGCTGGGGGATATTCCGTACAAGCGTGTTGGGGAACCGGAGGATATGATTGGATGGGACGTCCCAACAAGTGGTGAACAAATCCCCACACAGTCGCGTACAGGACGCGGATCAAACACGCTTCGGCCCACGTAATCGGAGGTAATCCACCTCTTTTCGGATCCTCCTCTGGTTTGCCGTATTTTATTTTTTAAATTTTTTTCTAATTTAATTTTAATTTTTCACTTTATTTTAAGATTAATATGAGTATTTTTTTAATAAGTTACTGATAACCAAAAAAAAACAAAAAAGGAATAAAATCCAATAAAAAAAAAATTGTTTTTTAAAAAAAAAAAAAAAAAAAAAAAAAAATTTTTTTAAAAAAAAAAAATTATAAAAAAAAAAAAAAAAATTTAAAAAAAAAAAAAAAAGTGACAAAAAAAAAAAAAAAAAAAAAAAGAAAAAAAAAAGAAGAAAAAGAGGAGAAAAAAAAAAAGAAGGAAGAAAAAAAGAAGAAAAAGAAAAAAAAAAAAAAAAAGAAAAAAAGAAAAAAAAAGAAAAAGAAAAAAAAAAATTTTTTTTTTGTTTTTTTTTTTTTTTTTAAAAAATAAAAAAAACACAATTTTTTTTTTTTTTGAATTTTCTAGTGATAGACAAGCTAGAAGTTAGGGAAAATAAAAATCACCATATTGGAGCATTAATACATGTATTAGTACACTCTGCATAGAGGGGGGAAAAAATTATATTTTTCATTTATATTTAAGATTAAGCTACGTGGTTCCAACAATGTTGCTAGCCTCAGCAATGCCTACTATTGCAACATTCACAAAGCATAACTTCTCCAAAATATCCATAAAGCCATTTTGTAAGTGACAAGGCAGTTGGTCATTTTCATCTTCTTTATTTTTTAAAAAAATTATAAATGGTTTCTTGGTAACCAAGCATTTGACTTGACTTACAATTCACTACATCATCTAGATGTCGACATATCATAAATGATATATATACACACAATATATTTACGGATAATCGATCGAATGGATAAATCACTTGATCCCATAATCAGAATACAACTTTAACTCATGACTTAAATATAAAATAGACTATTTTGATAAGACTCCTATCCTCCACGATCCGAATTAATAAGAAAGAAATTTAAAAAAATCGGATAGTCACAAAAGTGTCTGATATAGACGAAATATATATATGTATATAGAAATTTGATTACTACTTTTAAAATTTTATATTTTAATAATATTTTTACTTCAATTAAAAATATAATAAAAAGGGTAAAATAAAATAGAGATGAATTAAAATAAGTTTTGAGGAAATTAGAGTTTTTTATTTTAACTAATTATTGACTAAAAAGATATTCATTAATTTTTTTTCCTTTTATTTAATAATAAATGACAAACATGACTAATTATCAACTCTCATTATTGCAAATTGAATACAATGTTCTATATAACCTCATCTGAGGTTTTTTATTTTATTACTTAGGAAATTTACACTACTTGACCAGTCTCTTTACCTCTCGTGTATGATTGAATTCTTATATTTTTTTTTTATATTTATCGGTTTATATTTAAAAATAGTTATCGAAATTTTTATTATTATTTATAAACAAAAAAAAAAATCAAGCCACAGTTCGATTTAGTTCATTTCTTTTTCTTTTCTCTTTTAAAAAGAAAAATATGAAGAGTGATGTGCATCTGCCCACTTCTACACGGATTCGAGAGGATTAAATTATTTTTTTTTCAAATTTAAAAATATATGATTCCGAAAGAAGATCCATGCCACGTCAAAACCAAACGGAAGAGAAGTTTCAATAATTGCTTAGATACAATTATTAGCCTTCTCCGATTATTTTTGACCAATTTTTTGATATTTTAATACATATTATCAGGAGCCTTTATAATCATAAGAAATGATACTAACATATGTCAATTTAGTAATAAAATACTAAATTTTTTAATTAAAATTTTAAATTTAAATTTTAAAAATAAAAATTCAGATACTAAAATATCTTATTCTTAAATTAGACCTTATAATATTCTAATCAGATTAATCAAATAAGGAAATAATCACAGTCAAATTAAAAAAATGATATGCATTCCTAATCACTTGATTTGTGCTCGAGCAGAAAAAAAAAAAAAAAAAAAAAAAAAAAAAAAAAAATTGCAATATTTTTTTCCGCCCATCAACCACGCCCATGTGCCTTTTTCTTTCTTTCTTTCTTTTTTTTTTATTTTTTTTTTCCAAAAATATCTATTTGTGGAATGTTTGACTCCTATCGTTTTCTGCTATATTATTACAGGCTGTGCCCTTAAAGTTAGACATGCCCTTAAGGTTCCGGCTATGAATTAGAATCGAATCCAAAGCAAATCCTATAAAATCAAATTATAGTGTAAAAATAATTTTGGTCATGTTTTAAAATTGGAATCTTCAGGTTATTAACTTGATTTTAGTTATTAATTTTTAAAATTAAAAACCCTTTAAAAAAATATAAAATTAAATTATCATAATACATTAAAAAAAATCATTAAGATTAAAACTGTGGCCATTAGCTTTAAAACCTGCTCAATTAATGTAGCAGAAGTTAAAATTTATCAAAATTACCAATGTAATGGTAAGGGGATTCCATTGCGGGAAAGAATTTTGTCTGGCTCCACTATTTAGAATATTGTTATTATAAAGAAAAGTTTCGATTATCAAATTTAACATATTTTTAGCAAAATAATCAAATATTAAGAACCAAATTCATTAGAACAAGGTGTTAGATTTAGGGACTGATCACAAGGTGTCGGATTTAAGTTGGTATTGAAAGTGTTTTGTTTTTTAAAAAACAACCCCAACTTAAATTAGATTTGATCAAGTCTAATATGATTATCAAATATCGTGGTTTATTTTAAAAAAGAAAAATGTTTTGTAGATATAGTCAAGACCAGACGGTTAGGATTGGACTGGGCCTAGACCCGGCTCTGGCTCGACAAATGCTAGCCACTATCCTTGAATCCTTGCTAGACATGGCAGGGTATCACCCCACTGCTTCCAAAAGGGCCACCCTTGCTCCTACTTGAATGCCCTCAGTCAGGCGACAGAAGCAACAGAAAATACTGGATTTTGAATATTAGAACCTCTTAGAACATAGGACACTGGGGCCCTCCATATCCTTGAGGCTGAATCATCTGCTTGGCTGCCATTACAGAAGTATCGCAGATCAGATGTCACAGCTCACGCAGGTGTTGGTGATATAGTAGTAAATATGGTCATTAGATTCTAAACAAGTTAATAGGAGAAATACACCCCATGGTAGGACAGCATTCATCCAAGCTCTCATCAGAGTTCAATCAGTATACCCTTTGGTGCATTTCGGCTTTCAGCTTTTGCACCAAAGTTTCCAAAGAAAGAACCTACATGATGATTGTTTCCAGCCCTTGCAAAAGAGTTGGAACTCTGGAAGAAGGCATGCACCAAGGCATTGGATTACATATAAATCGTAACCTTCAGCCTAGATCAACTTACGGCACATTTCATGAGCAGAATGCTCTTATGAGAGAGAGAGAGAGAGAGAGAGAGAGAGAGAGAGATAAAGAAGCACAAAAGATGAGACATAAACCCCATCATCTACTTACATTATAACATTTTTATCCCAAAGTGGGAAAAAATGAGTCACAACTTTAAAATGGAAACACACACCAAAAAGAAACCATTTACATCAGCTCGCATCTGAACATTAACACTTATTTCTGTAGACCGCATTCTTGCCAACAAAACTTTATCTACATTTCCTCCATGGTGTCATCGTCATCCAAGATTTCCTCAATCTTCATCTTCTTCACAGTCTGGGAAGCATCGCTTGTCACAGGTCCATTTGGAACTTGAATGAGTATGTCTGACCTCTTCCCAGTGGTTGGATTAACAAGCCCTCCATTCTTCTCTACACGATATGACAACTCCTTGCTGTTAGGGGCTGCATCAATCCAGACAGTTGTGTTTTCATCGATCTCCTCCCTTATGAGCATTCTAGATAATTCAGTTACAACCCTTTTCTCCAACCATCTCCTTATTGGCCTTGCCCCATAAACCTAAAAGAAACAAAGAAACATGGTTAGCACCTCGTAACCTAGTCTTAAGTACAAACCTTAAAACACACGAGGAAGATGAGACTTACCGGATCATAGCTCTCCTCCAATACTATGTCTAGTGCAGCATCAGTAACCCCCAATGCGACGCCTCTCTCTGCAAGGCGTGCAGCAACATCCTTCATCTGTAGCCTAGCGACCTTTCTCAATTGGTCATGAGATAGAGGATCAAATACCACAATCTCATCCAACCTATTCAGCAATTCTGGCCTGAAGTGCCTCCTAACCTCTGCCAGGACACGCTCACGAGCAGCCTGCATTGTGGACTTGCCCATGAGCCCTGAGAGAAGATGCTCTGCCCCAAGATTTGATGTCATGATGATAACAGTATTGGTGAAGTCCACGGTGCGGCCTTGGCCGTCAGTTAATCTTCCATCATCCAGAACCTGGAGGAGTGTATTGAACACGGCAACATGGGCCTTCTCAACTTCATCAAATAATATGACGCTGTAAGGCCTTCGTCTCACAGCCTCAGTTAGCTGCCCACCTTCTTCATGACCAACATATCCAGGAGGAGCACCAATTAGTCGAGCCACTGAATGCTGTTCCATGTACTCAGACATATCAATTCTCACCAAAAGTTGCTCATCATCAAATAGTTGCTCGGCAAGGGCCTTTGCGAGTTCAGTTTTACCAACACCAGTAGGTCCCAGGAAGAGGAATGAACCAGTTGGCTGTTGTGGCCTTCCCAACCCAGCTCTCGACCTCAGCACAGCTTCTGCAACAGCACTCACTGCAAGATCTTGTCCAACTACCCTTTGGTGCAATCTATCTGCAAGGCCAATCAGCCTTTCTTTCTCATTCTGTCCAAGCCTTGTAACAGGAACGCCAGTCCACCGACTCACTACTTCGGCAATGTGCTCAGGCCCAACAGTCTCAGTCAACATTAAATTATCGGTTGTCTCACTTTCAAGCCTTGCTATTGCGGCATCAATCTCTTGCATTGCTCCATAACGCAAGTCCGCAGCTCTAGGCAGATCCATCCTTCTTTCAGCATCTTGTATTGCAAACAGAATCTCCTCTCTTTTCTGCTTGAGTCGGCGTAGCTCCTCAATTCTCTCTTTTTCCTTTCTATACTTCATTGTCAACGGTTGAAGCTTATCTCTCAAGTCTTCAAGATCTTTTTGGACCTCAATAAGACGAGCCTTACTAGCTTTGTCTTTCTCCTTCTCAAGAGCATGAAGTTCAATTTCTAACTGAATTCTTCTCCTTTCAAGGTTGTCGATTTCCTCAGGCTGACTGTCAAGCTGAACTCTTACATTTGCACAAGCTTCATCAACAAGGTCAATTGCCTTATCTGGCAGATGACGGCCTGGAAAAGAATACATAAACCCATCAACATTCTGTTCACCAATGAATTCAATAGTCGAAGATTCAAAAATTTCACTAAAATTGATATTACGAGGAACTTCCAAAAATGCAAAATCAATAAGAGAGAAAGAGAATACATACCAGTAATGTATCGAGAAGAAAGCTGAGCTGCAACAACCAGAGCTCGATCCTGAATTCTTACACCATGATGAGTTTCATATCTTTCCTTCAACCCTCGAAGAATGCTGATTGTATCTTGAACACTAGGTTCCGCCACATAAACCTGCTGGAACCGTCTCTCAAATGCAGCATCCTTTTCTACATACTTCCTGTACTCCTCTAGGGTTGTCGCACCAATGCATCGCAATTGTCCCCTGGCAAGCATAGGCTTAAACAAGTTTGCCGCATCCATTGAGCCTTCAGTCCGACCAGTACCAAGAACAAGGTGAATTTCATCGATAAACAGAATCACCTTTCCATCTGATTCTTCCACTTCCTTCAAAACAGCTTTCAATCTCTCCTCAAACTCTCCTCTATATTTTGCTCCCGCAACCAATGCACCCATATCCAGTGCTACAATTCTCACATCAGCAAGATTGCTTGGAACATCTCCTCTCACCACTCTTTGAGCTAGACCTTCTACAACCGCAGTTTTACCCACACCCGGCTCACCAATTAGCACAGGGTTGTTCTTAGTCCTCCTTGATAAAATTCTTATAACCCTTCGAATTTCCTCATCACGACCAATAACTGGATCAAGCTTTCCTGCTTGTTCAACAAGGTCTCGGCCATAAGTGTTTAGTGCCTGAAAAGTAGTATCCCCAGAGGCACTCTCTACCTTTTTTCCTTCCTTTCCTCTAAGCTTCTCAACTTCGGATTTCACCCTTGATGCACTCACTCCGGCTTCCTTGAGCAAATCCCCAATTTGGGAATCCTCAAGAAGGCCAAGAATCAACAGATCAACAGCCAAGTGAGAATCACCACGAGACTTCTGTGCAGATTGTGCCCGACGAATGGACTTAATCAAAGATGTACTTGCTGGAACATCATCTGGGGGTGGTGTTTGAGAGGGGAGTTTCTTCAATGCTTGATTGAAGACTCTCTCCACTGCCTTTGCCGCCTCATCACCCCCACCAGCAGCGGATATAGCTTGCCAGAAGATGCCATTAGGTTCAGAGATCAAAGCAACAGCAATGTGGAGAGGAGTAAACTGAGCATGACCTGCATTTGATGCCAGTTCATGACCTCCAGCTAGTGCTTCATTTGTCTTGTGAGTGAACTTGTCGGGATTCATTTTCAAGCTTTAAAACCTACATTGATCAACAAAACCAATAATATGAGAATTGCACATGCACAAACAAATTGAATAGTCTAGAGAAATAAATAATTAACACCTCCATTTATTATCAGAGGAATGATGTCAAAAAAACCCCAAACTATCCACACACAAATAAAAAAATAAAAAATAAATAAAAAAAACAGTTATATCAGATAATCTGGGTTAAATCAATACCTAGATTTTAAGTGAACGGTTTAAGAAAGACATTTATTATCATCCCCATTAAACAAAAGAGGCATAATGTGAGAACCCCAGAATACAAATTTCCCCAAGTGTCCCAAATAAATGCCTAATCAAAATATTCATAAGCTATCATATAAAAAAATATGATGTGGGCTAAAATGGCTCTTAGATTCTTAAAGCATTCAAAAGAAAGAGCCCCAAGGCAGACACACTACATCTTTATACAACAAATCACGGGTTTCATATGTAATTTCTTGAGATTCATTAAGAAAATTTTTGGGGTTCCTTGTAAAGTTATTCGATCCTAAATTGATCGAACAAAAAATACCAGGATATCCCAAACCACACAAGACCCAACAGACTCGAGTTTAAACATAAAGTTTCAAGAACTATGATCCAAGAAGAATGACACTACACAACAGCCATATTCAGAAACAAAAACCCCAAACAACAGAATCTCAAAATCAAAAAAATAAGCGAAATCGCAGCCCCAATGCAATCAAAACCCAAAGATAATATATATACTATGAAACGGGAAAGGCTAGAGCTCTTTTCTGAAAATACCTTGGAAAAAATCGAGTTTGATTGTTGATATGAAGTAATGGGGTTGTCGATTTTCTTCTTCTTCGTTTGTCTCTACAGAGATTTTGTGCGCGTAAAGGGTGCTGTTTGATGAACAAGATAATCGAAGTGGACGAAGGCAGAGGGCCATTTTGTTGAGACAGGAGAGAATTCCAGAGGAAAGCCGATAAGCCTAGAAACTACTAGACCCTCTCTCCGCCCATGCCCTTTCTTTTATTATATTATATATATATTTTTTTGGCCTTTTTTATATTTTGATTATTATAAATGAAAATACCAGACCCTTCTAGAAATTAAAACTCACGCGCGTAATGGGAGAGTGTGGTAGTTTCCAGACCGTTGGGTTCCTTCGGCTGCTTATGGCGGTGATACTTGGACGATGCTCAACTCGGTTCGGCCTGATTACTAAACATATCCGGTACCCATATACTGTGAATTTAACATGATATTAAAGTTATTAATTAAAATCTCGGAGGAGCTGGCGGAGAATTGTATATACATGTATATATATATTTATATATGTATATATATGTAATTTTTTTTAATATTTTTATAAAAAATTATTTTTATATTTTAAATTCATGATTTCAAGATTATCAAAAAAAATAATTCAACAATTACACCAGAGTTCATCCTCTTTTGAAAAAAATAAACATATCTGACTAATATATTTAATATTACTTTTTTGTGCATCAAAATTAAAAATTATCACTTTAAATATTGATCATAAAACTCTTATTGCATGACTGTTTTTATCACATCACAATATTAAAATTTAAAATCTATTATTCAAATATTACATATCAAAATTTAAAAGTATGATATTTTGTTAAATCGTCATAATGGTTATTAAAGCTTAATATTTAGGATCTGGTCGAATATTTTATTTTTTTGGTCAATGATCTCGAGTTTGATTTCTAAAATTAAAAAAAATATAATTTAAGAGAGTTAATATCTTATTAGATTTTACAATGTTTGAATCATATTAATTAAATAAAATTTAAATATCAATTGATACAGTAAAATAATAATAATAATAATAATATTTAGAATCGAAAGAGAAGGATATCACACTAGGAGAGTGTGTTTTCGAATTCGATGCTGAGAATCAAAAGAGAAACATTGGATACCACTAAAACCAATTTCTGAATCTAAGAGTTTAATTAATCAAATATACATTTAAAATCCTGTGATTGGACAATTTTTAGTCGCATATAGTTAAAAAAAATATATATGTATATATTAATACTACAACAGTATGGTACTAATGTGGCATATCAAACCAGTGAGATTAGAAATAATTTGAGAGCAAAATTAGGATTATTCTTCTGCTCAACACCAAAATTGATTTTTTTTTCTAATATAAGTTCAAAAATGTTGAAAAAATGATTCTTAAACAATTTTTTTAGTTTGAAGGTTAAATACAAACATTTTTTATGTTGTACTTTAATTAAACAAGAATAAATTTAAAAGTAAATTAATATACATATTCTTATTTAGTAGAACTAAGATTTTAAATATTCAGCTTTTCTAGAAGATAAAATAAAAATCAGAATTGCGTTAAAGCATTAACCTCTAGATTGATATCAAATACAATCAAAATTGACTTAATAAAATAAGAGTGCATATACATACATACATACATATATATATAGATCCGTCTTAAAATTTAATAAAAGTTTGAAATTTGTGAGATAAAATTATTGGATCATTAATTCAATATTGCGTTTATATATTCAAATAATTATGTATTGCATACTGTCAAACTCATAAGTTAAACTCATATAAAAGTGATATGGTAAATTTGAAAAATTTGATAATTCGGGTTTAAGTATCTCAAAAGATATGGAAATAAATTAATATATAGATACTAATGGATATTTTCTATTTATGATGGGTTAAATAAGCAATGTCTAAAGGTGATTTAAGGACAGCTGCTATAAGTTGAATAGATAGATTTGAAAGGTAAAAGTCACCCTACAACTATAAATAGGGTTATAGTCTCTAGGTCAATGTATCACTTTTCTCTCTAATACCCCTATCATATAGAGAGAATTTGTGAGAATACATATGATCTGGAAGACTGTACCCAGAATTCTGTCCAAACGAAATTCGAATCAAGATTTCATCATATTCAGTTTCTGGCAATGGAATCAGGTATAATTTCGATCCGATCTGAATTTCGGTTTCAGTTTATTAAGTTTTTTTAATTTCGGTGATTTAACACGATAGTTGGCATGATTTTGCATAAAGTTATTTTTCCCAACAAGTGGTATCAAAGTCTCTCATGCTTGAATCATCAGGATTTTTCTGCATATTTTAAGATTTAATATGATTTTAGTATTTTATGAATTTTTTTAAACAAAAAAAATTATGTATGAAAAATCTTTATAGATATTTTGGTTTTTGACAAAAATATATATATTTACATATATATATTCAAGATTTTTTTTGTGGATTTCAATAAAAGAAAATGTCATGAAAAATTTTTATTAAAATCGACCATCAGTTTTTTATTAAAATTCGACATCCAGTGTTTCAAAAAAAATAATTGGGAAGTTTTGTTTCATCAAAGTCGATATTAAATATTTTGTTAAAGTCAACATTCGATATTTCAAAAAAAATATTTGGACAAATGAAAAGAATATGATAATTTTTCAAAAGATTTAAAACTTATGATACTTTGAAATATTTTCTTTCCTTCTCTTTTGGGTATTTTTTATGAAATATCTTTTTCTTTGGGAAAGAATATTTAAGATTTCCCCAAAAAAAAGTGTAAGTCATTTTTTTTTATGACAAGTAATAAAATTGACCTATTTTCTCATTGAAAAGAAATATTTTAGATCTTATTTTTCCTATAACACATTTTTGGAAAAAAAAATTCTAGTTTTAATATTCTTTTGAAATTTAATTTTTTTTAAGAAATTTCTTGATTAAAGTATTTTTGAAAAACTTTCAGTTTTAAAGAATATTTTAGAATTTAGTTATTTTTAAGAAATTTTCAGAATTTGAAAAATAAAAAATAAGGAAAATTCAAAATTTCAACTTTTCCTTATTTTTTTAAGGTTTGACTTCTCAATTTTAGAATAAAGTTTTCCGATAAAAAAAATTAAGCAAACTTTTGTTTTGGGAAATAAAAAAAAAAAAAGAAATTTTCAGAATTTAGTTTCCCTTTTTTTTAATAATGGTATTCCAATTTCAGAAAAAGAAATTACAATTAAGAAAATTTCCAATTTTAGGAAATTAAAAAAAAAATTCTAAATTTCAATTTCTTTTTTTTTTAAGGGTTGACTTCCCAATTTCATAAAATAAAAATTTTCCTTTATTGTAAATTTACATTACAAAATGATCAAAATTTATATATAAAAAAAAAAGATATGGGCCATTTTGGGCCCAAACCGACTCAATTCTGAGTGTAAAGGTATTGGAACTCATTAAATTTAATTAAATTTATTTTTCATCCTTATCATTTTATATTATCCCTTTTATATTCAAGATTGGTCAATTTTTTAGTATGCGATGGAATAACATGTTTAGAAAAGTTCTGTCAACAAGACGATGATAAGTCTAAAGTTGGTTAGTTTTTAAACGGTTCTAGATGAACTCACCACCTATCTGGGAACTTTCCTGGTACCTTATGCTACAGAATGGAGATTTGCCAAATTTTAGATCAGTTGTCGGCAAAGAATGGAGACTTTGGTTTTATGCCGACAATGAAAGTATAGGGACAGAAAAGTAAGATGAAAGAGGTAGATCCGGTAAAATTAGACTTTTATAGTCCTAATTTAAAATTAATAAGTTTGGACTTTAAATAGCCAAATTTTAAGAAATTGAGTCCATCAGGATGAAATTGGCTTTTATAGGGCCCAATTTAAAATTAATAAAATTGGACTTTAAATAACCAAATTTTTAAGAAATTGATCCCATAAGGATGAAATTATATTTTTTTCAATTACAAATATGATTCAAGTATGAATATGATTTAGTATATATTTCAAAATGAATTAATTAAAACAATATGTCACCAAAGTGATCTCTGTTGTGGAAATTAATTTATTTTTGGATATAAAAAGTTGTACATATAATTAATGTGAGTACCGATCGGCCCAAAAGAAGATCCGAACTTGACAGAATTGCATGTACATCATGTGACAATAAATGCATGACAATTATTCGGTTTCACATGTGATCAATTTATCGGCCCAAAGGAAGGTAATTTGTTGACATATTCTTATTGTCAGTATTTGATTATTACACCTATGATTTTATATATATCTTAAGATAAATTAATTAAAACAACATGTCGCCAAAGTGACATCTCTTATAGAAATTAATTTGTTTAGAGATGTAAAAGACTGTGTGTATGTAACTCATGTGAATATTGATTGACTCAAATGAAGGTTTGTATTTGACGGAGTAGCATGTATACATTATGGTAATAAATGCGTGACAATTTTTTTGTTTTACATATGACCAATTTATCGGGCCAAAGAAAAGTAATTGGTTAATATGTTCTTATTGTCAGCATTTGATTATTGCATCAAGATACCACTTATAAATTAATTATTTTGTCCAAAATGAAATATTAATAGAATGTCCGGTATCTTGTGATGGAAATTACTCATGTTTGAATTTATTTTTTTTTAAGTTCCATGTGAGCATATATGAATAATTGTCCTATAGACATTAATACCCAATTCAGATTGATTTTTAAATTGAATGACTCGAATTTCAAGTTTAGATTTAAATCTTGTGTTAAAAACCGATTCTCCCCACCACTCACAGATAAGAGTACCTCTGAAAAGAGAGAGAAAGAAAAGTGAGAGATGTTGAATCGCATGTGTTTAATATAATAAAGTGAGTCATCCCAAAATATTCAAAGGCACTATATGTAAGTCAATTATGACAATTAAATCTTTTTTTATGAATATTGAGAAATGATTTGTCAAGAATGAAATGGTTACTGGTACACTCTTGACAAATTCTATTTCTATACGGTATAATAGTTAAGAACTCTTGATCACTAAAAACAGAAAGAAATAAAAGAAAAGAAAACATAATAAAAATGTTGTATGTACAACATCATAAAAGAATCAACAAAGGATACCGATTGAATCGGGAAAGAAGAGTTGCTTCTTCTGTGGTGAAAAAGAGAATGTACCAACTATCACGCTCAGCGTGATTAGAAAGGTATATTTTTTAGTTTGGTTTGTTCTGAAATTAACTTAATTTCAATATCAGAATACACTTGATGGTTAGATTTCGCTGCGACTATTCACATCAATGTGTTTATGCAAAGTTTTCTAAATTGTCGATTGTCAATTGATGGTGAAAGATACATTTGCGTAGACGATGACAATAAAGTTTCAGTTGTAGTAATAGAAATGTTTAGATTATCATTAAAAATCGATTTCTATTTGGATTTTAATAAAACTTTTGTTGTTCCGTCTTTTAGATGGAATTTGATTTCTATTTTTGTGCTGGACAGATCAGATTTTACCTGTTCTTTCAGAAATGGAAAAGTTGGTTGGTTTATTGAATCCAAATAGGTTGGTTCCGGTTATCTATCAAGATTTAATAATCTATATTACTTTGATACAGTTATTTCATGAATCCCTACAATATAGTACTTGAAGTTTACAGTTTAAGTTAACCAGTAAAAATTTCTCTTTATTATAGTATAAGAGATTGGGTAATATTTCCAAACGGAGAATAAAGAGACTTGTGTTAGAAGAAAATTTCACAGATTTAGGTATTTGTGTAAATTATAAAGAGAAAACAAACCAATAAAAAGGAGATTGAAACCAATAGGATTTCAGACATCTTAGAACTGATATATACCGAATCTATGGACCATTTCTTTTGGTTTTTGGAATGGTAAAAAATATTTTATCATGTTCATAGACAAATATTCATGATATGACTCAATTGACATTGCAGCATATATCATTAACAGAGTTTTTCACTAAGACAACTACTGAAACCCAATAAGAATTTTGGTCCAACACACGTCCTAGTCTAAAATATCTACACGGTTGGAGTTGTCCAACTAAAATTAGGTCTATTAGACCTAATAAAAGAAAACTGAACATTAAGACAGTTAGTTGATTAGTAGGGTACTCTGAAAAAATTTAAGGGGCATTAATTCTATGTCCAATTCTTTGAGAATGTTGAGTTTATAGGGGGACATATGGTTAGAGACATTGTCTTTTAAAAGAAATATGTTGATATTCCCAAATGTATCATTAAACAATATTGGAAAACCCTCCAGTCTGAAAAAATAAACTCAACCACCTCTAGAATCGATGCTGTGAAGGAAGAGATAAAATTTATACAGATATCCCGACAATGATATTACAAATTTTATCAAGTCTTTATCTCATTGGGTTTTGAGATAAAATTTGGTCGATAATTATGGATATCACAAGTTCTGTGGGAGTAAGTACTCAAGAAATACCCAGATGGTAAGAGAGACAAGTTTAGACTCTACCAATATCTCAAGAATGACCTTAAATATAGAAAAATACAGAAGATTCCTTATACATCAGTAGTATGGAGTCTGATATATATTTAGATATCTACGCGTTCGGATATTGCGTACATTACAGAAATATTGGGCAGAAATTTAAGTAATTTTGAAAATAAAGTATTAGAAAGTAACCAAATGGGTCTTGCAATACTTACAGAGAGCAAAAGAACATATGCTCACATATCAGAAATCAGATCAGTTTGAGATCATTCGGTATACGGACTCCGATTTTGTGGGATGCCCAGTTAGCATGAAAATTACAATATGCTGCATGCTAGCAAGAGGAGTTATTTTTGGAAGTGTGTTAAACAGTTTTATATAGCCTCTTTCATCGTGACGATGAAATTCATAACGTGTTATGAGGTATCTAATTATGGAATATGACTATAAAATTTTGTCACAAAACTATGGATAGTAGATGGCATTGATAGGCCACTTAGATTATTATGTGACAGTTGTTCGATAGTTTTATATTTCATTTAAGAAAATGATTTAGAGTGGACATTCGTCTATAGAGTATATTGATATAAACTCCAAAATTACGGATCCATTTATTAAGAGATTGTCACCCAAAAGGTTCATATGCACACTATTCGTATGGGTGTCATATCATTTCAAGATATTCAGTTTCAGTAGGAGTTTGTGATTTTAGATGTTGATCTAATATAGACATTTTCGGTTATTTCAGTTTAAGGTGTTTTGAGATTATTTTCCACGAAAATAAGAATTCAGTTTTGAATCACACTCTGATATTGAGTATGGTTGATCTCACTAAAGAGGACCGGTTGGGAATAGGCATGTTAAAGATCATATTGCATGACATTTCCATGCTACGTATCCATGTCATGATCAATATCATTTTGTTATATCAATTTACGTGACCATTAAGAGTTGATTTACGAAAAAAATGTAACAAAAACCGCATTGATTCTAAGTTGATATGATTGATGGACGGGATTGGTTTTAAATACATTTCAATATTGACAGAAAAAGTTGAGCTCATTCAATCGTTTTACAATTACATAATTATAAGGTTTCACATATACCCAAATAGGAAATTATTGGATCATTAATCCAACATTGGACTTATATGTTCAAATAATTATATATTGCATACTGTCAATCCCATAAGTTAAGTCCATATGAAAGTGATCTGGTAAATTTGAAAATTTTGATAATTTGGGTTTAAGTATCTCAAAAGATATGGAAATAAATTAATATATAGATACCAATGAACATTTGCTATTTATATGTGTTAAATATGGAATGACTAAGGGTGATTTAATGTCAGGTGTCATAAGCTGAACAGACAGATTTGGACGGTAAAAGTCATTCTACGACAATAAATAGGGTTATGGTCCCCAGATCAGTGTATCACTCTTCTTTCTAATACCCCCATCATATAGAGAGAATTTGTGAGGATACATGTGACGTGGAATATCGTACCCAGAATTCTATCTAGACGAAAGTCGAATCAAGATTTTATCCTATTCAGTTTTCGATAATAAAATCAGATATAATTTCGATTCGATCTGAATTTCGGTTTGAGTTTATTAAGTGTTTTTTTTAATTTCGATAATTTAACATGATAATTAGCATGATTTTACATAAAGTTATTTTTACCAACAAAAATAATTTGTACATTGATATATTTCCTTTTCTATATATAACAGACTTAAATTCGAAATATTTAAAATGAAATTGATGATACTAATTGAATTATAATTCAGTACATATTAGTATATATATATTTTTTGTTATAAATAAAAGTGGGAAAATTTAGTTTTTTTTAAAAAAAAATATCATAAATAGCATGTTTCAAGAAATAATAAACATCTGAGCAGGAGAAATCGATGATCCTAACTTGGTGAGAATATCAACGCAATCATTATCCTCTGTAAGAACAAAAGAAATATGAAATATGATGAACCAGGGTTTTTTGTATTAGTCGTTGAGATTTTTGAAGAATACTAATTCTGATATTAGTATATTTTTTAGCATTTGTAACGTGGTGTGCAATATTTAGTACACTAAGCATACCAAAAAAAAGAAGCATAAAAAATTTTATTGAAAAATAAATTTGATAATGATAGGGTTTTTTGTGGTTAGATTAATTGATAAATATTTTATTCGTTGCATCCTCATGAAAATTTTCTTAAGATTGGTTAACCAAGGAAGAGCAAAAGGAAAATTTTTTCTTTTTTTTTTTTTCATATCATGGAAGATGTGTCATTTACGTTTGTAATATTCTATATTATGGCTAAATAATTCTTTTTAATAAAGCATGAAATGATATTTATATAATATTTTTTGTTGTTTGCTCCATTTGGAAGTTTTAAAATTTAAATATATTTTTTTCTTATTTATCATAGACATCTAGAATTATATTTTAATTAATTTAATTTAAATATTTATTAAAATCTTATTTAAAAGATGGCTAGCCTTTTTTATTAAAATTTTAATATCCAATCAAATAATAAAACATTATATGTGCAGTTTGAACAAAATTCTTAAGAAATCCTTAATGGGGTCGCGTGAGACGCAGCTTTTTTGTGAGTCTTGCAAGCTTTTTGGATACTTCATTACTCAAATCCCACTCTTCTTTGCCTCTATGGCTCATGACACGTGTCTAAGACAATGAGGGCAGGATAAGGTTGGTGATGGCTTTCATTTTCAAATCATTACCCTACTTAAAAGATATACCCCAAAAGCCAAAAATACCCCATCCTGTCTTGCTTCCAAATCTCTGAATCCCTCGGAGGGTATCCAAAAATACCGGCGCTGGGGGGATTATGACTCTGATAGTGTCACAGTTGTCTGCGGCTCTATCCGTTCAAAACCCGATTTGAATTCAGTCAGTTTAGATAATTCGGTATCGAACTTGAATTTAAATCAATATTTTTAAAATCGAATCAAATCCATCGATTCAATCAATTCGATAGTTTAATTTTTGTTATTAAATTAGATAAAATCAAATCTGATCAAAATCAAAAAAATCGATAAATCATTCAAACTAATTAAACCATAAATTAATACAGTTTAACTACAAATTATTACACTTGAAAAGAATACTTCTAATTTCTTTCTTTTTTATTTATACATATTTCATTTCTTATTCTCTCTATATTTATCAGATATGGGATAAAAATACAATTTATCTTCTTGTTTTTTCTATGTTCTATATCCATGCGATGTGGGATAAAAATATTTGGATATTTTATTCAACAATTAGGCCGGATAATATTAGGATTCAAAATTTTTTTAAAAATTATACTGTTTAACTTATATTATACTAAAAATATAACACATATGCTTATTTCATGAAAAAATTTCCCTTTGTTTTTGCTGGCCAAAATTTTGATTTTTTGATTTTTAATTTATTACTTATTAAATAAATTAATATAAATGCACATAGTCTACACATAATTTCTCCATATTTCAGAAATATTGTATTATTTTTTTAATTACAGATATGATTTAATTATTTTATTTTTATTTTTTTTCATATGATTTTTATGAATGGTTATTGTAATTAATAAAGGTAACATTATTTTGTTTACTTAAATATATTTTTTTTCATAAAAATATATAAATTTTATTTTATTTTAAAATATATAACATATAAATTATATATATATATGATATTATGGTGATGTCATTTGGTTTGTAAAACGGTTTGACCGATCCGACCAATAAACTAATATATTCGCCGAGTCATTTACTAGTTCGGTTTTAAAAACATTGGTATAAGCTCAACTGTGTCGAGTTTAAAGACTCAATAAATCTAATTAATTATATTTTTTAAAATATGATTATATATGAATTATATTTATATTTATATTGTTTTAACATATTATCCTTAAAAGACACAATTTAATAACATTATCCAACAATATCGAGTTCGAGCTTGAGAAATACATACTCCACGAGTTCGGGCTCCAACTCGAACTCACCTAACACTCAAGCTGAATTTAAATATCAGCATTACCCACTGCTCGAGTATCATAACACTCAGAGCCAGGGCTACTGCCCCACATTGAGGACCCCATAAGGGTTTTCCCCCTGGCTACCCCAATTCAAGCCCTCTGGGCAATACCCCTGTGACCCCGTCCATAGGGTCAAGAGTTCAGCATGCACTCTGATCACATCGGTTCAGAGCAGTCCAAACCATTTTTGAGCTTTAGAATATTAAATATTATTCAACTAAATTAATTTTAACGTTTGAATAAAATTTTGCAAAATTTATCCTTTTATGAAATAATATAATAAAAAAAGTATAATAAAATAGTAGTAGTTTGGAAAAAGTTTAAGTAGATCCATAGAGTAATAAAAGAAAATTATATACATTTAAAAATCAAAAGCAAACACTAGAGTGATAAAAAATTTTTACTCAAATGTTTTCCCTCAAAGTTGAATATTCAAATTTTCGTGGACATGTATTTTCGTAATTTTCACGATCTTATGAAACATTAATAATAATAATAATAATAAAGCACTCAGAAAATGGAGGGAAAGCAAGAAGAAAAAACAGGGACAAAAGGCAAATAACATCACAGAGTAAAGCCACACCATTAGACGAATGCACATAGAAGTCCAATACAAGGAGTTCACGTTTATGATTATGAAAGGTCTTCAGGTTATGAAAAACATCAGCACAATGCCATACAAAAACCAGATTATTATTATTTCAAAAAAAAAAAGGTTGGCAGTATAACAAGATGCAAAGCAGATCAATCAACCGTGTGTGCTTTCCAAAATTTCTGGTAAGTGGAAATCGAATTTTCCTCAGAATTGCAAGTAAGCGGATCGAAGGAATAATTCTTTCTTGCATTCAGTCAAAAGATCCAGCTGTTGTGCTCATTCCTAGCATGCAATTCCTGCAAGCATCATAACCATGGATTAAAACTGTGTAATCAGGGGAGTAAAATACAAGCATTCTGAAACACATGTATCTTCCCAAGAAGAGGACAGGGAGAATCCAGCTAATTTCTTTGAGAACATTTATAACTTTGCAAAGTTCCTTTTTCTTTTTCTTTTTGTTTTTCCGTTTTTGCTTAGCACGAATGAAGGAATTAGCAGAGTTGAGCATTTCACATATATCCAAAGATTACTAAATATAGAAGCTATAGATGATCTACAATTTAAGAAGTTGCACCTCAAAATCACAAGTGAAGTCCGTTAAAGACTCCTCCCAAGTTGCACCTCAAAATCACAAGTGAAGTCCGTTAAAGACTCCCCCCCCCCCCCCCGGCGGGGGGGGGGGGGGTCATCACTCCAGACAAAATATTCATCAGATTCAGAAGTGTGGAAAATCACTTCCGACCGCAAACTACACCGACTGGAGTCAGGATTTGATGCATTTCATGACCCTTACCTTTTTGGGCAATGACTGGTGACATTTTTTCATGAAGAAAATTCTGATGTTTGATATTGTATGCCGAAGGAATTCCACCCAAATATTTTGGATATAAGTGTGGAAATTATGTAAAATACAGGACTTGTAGACATTTCCAGGAATGAAATTCTGCATTGCATGAGAAGAGCATGGTTGCAGCTAACTAGGAGCACATCAAATAAACTAAAAAAGGGAGTTACTTACAACTAACAGTCATCCATTTCATTCCTCATCACTATCATAAACAACTGCCATCCGCCGATGCTTCGTGACCTTTCGAGGTGGAGAGTCCTCATCTGATTCGATACCCTTGCGCTTGAGACCACTACTGGACCCCCTAGCCTTTTGTTTGGGCACCTTCATATGAAAAAATAAATAAAATTTGCGTTAAGGATAAGACTGAAATAAAATTGCTTTTTAACAATGAAAAAACTCGGTGAAAGGTATCCCACTGCACAATGAATCGTCTCACCACCTCTAACAGCGTAACACCTACCACTTTATACATGACTAGACATAGGATTCAGTGCCATTGCACTGGATTTACATGCACAAGAATTCCATAAGGATGCAACAAAAGGCACTAACTTTTATCTAGTTTCTCAATATCTTAAATGTATGCACTATTGGCATCACGTTCTTGCAATTAGAAATCATAGAAGTATTACTGGAAGTTTACTTTTGTCTTCAGAACATCCTCAAAACAAGAAAATATTATCTTTTGTCCTTTACAAGGTTAAAAGCTTGTATGGACAAGAATCCACATACCTCAGCCTCCATCTCCTCTTCCTCTGATGCTTCATCAGCTGCGGCCTCCTCTTCGTACTGTTCTTCTTCCTCCTCTTCATATTCCTGTTCTCTTTCCTCTTCCCTCTTACGTGGGGGAGATCTCTTATGGGGATGGAATCTCTCTTCTTCTTCCTCACCATCAGTTTCATATTCAGACTCCTCTCTCTCACTATCAGAAAAATCTATTGGACGCCGAGAAGATTTAACAGCAGGCAAGGATGACTTTCGAGGTATATCTCTATGTGCCTATGACAAGTTAATAACACTTCCATTATGGGAAAGATAACAGGTAAAGGGCCAGAATAATAGTACAAATGAAGTAATGCCTTCTTTGCTTTAAGAATACGTCGCTCTGCTCGAGCTTCCAATTCCAGGTCATCATCATATCCACGTCTCCCACCTAAGCGGCGAGAGTCATGATAATCAGGTTCATCATCCTGAAAAGAGTGAGAAATGAATACAATATAGACATTCTCAAGGTAAAATGATTCAAAAAAGAAAAAGGGGCATCGAAAGGCAACCTCATCGAGGGCATCCTCCAAGAACCCAGGTGAAAGTTGGCGTCCCCTGTCAACAATTGGGGTATACTTCCTGTTCACTTTCTCCTTCTTCCGCTTCAGAAGCTCGTTGGCTCTGATTGTGTGATTTGCGGCCTGTGTAACCAGGAAATGGACAGAAATTCAAAACATAGAAACCACGGCATGAATAGCATACAAGCATCAAGCAACTTAATATTAATACCTTCTCTTTTTCTTCTTTCTCTCGCTCGGGATCAATGTCAGTAATGCAATTCTTAACCTTATACACCTTTTTATGCCGCGAGTCAACAAGAGCAGTTAATAAACGATGAGAGTTTGATGTCAATGATGATGGCATAAACCTCATCTTCTTTAAAAGTCTCCCTTGGGATTGGAGGATTCCCTGCATGTGGGATGCAACAAAGTAAATAAGTTTTTAATTGAAGAAAAAATAATAGAGAGAAGGGTAAAACCACATGACTTCAAATTAACAAACTAGAAGTTGTCTGGAATTTAAGAACAAGGAACTACACCCTACTTGATGCGGCTATAGAAGTAAGCAATATGAGGCATCTCTAAATGCCAAGAAGAGCAAAACATATAGATTCATGATCCTTCTGTGCAAAAATTCTATATTGAATCACCACCAGCAGTTGGATGAGTGGCATATTAATGCTTCTTCTCAACCATCCGACTGCAGTTTGAAACCCCCCCCCCCCAAAAAAAAACCCACAAACAGAAAAATAAAAATAGAATAAAAGAAATACATGAAGAGCTAAGAATAAGTTTTTGACAAAGGTGGTGGTTGAAGCTTCACACTAGAATCCTTTTAAGGGTGCACTAGAAACTAGGCCATAGAGGATGGGTAAATCAAATGATCGAGGATGCAGCTACTAACTGCACCAGCAAGATTTTAGCATTGAAAATATTTAAAAGAAAAGTCGCTAGTTTCAGAATTGATATCCATAGGCACGGCATGCAAAAGAAGAAAGCATCATTGCACGCAACTGATTATTCATTTGTACCAAGTCAACTTAATGTAGACCTAGTATTTTCAGGATTTGCACATTGACCTTCAGTTATAACAAAACCAATTAGGATAAGACCACGAACACTCTGCCGCAACAAAACAGTTATAGATGAAGAATATGCTTTTTCACCAATATCCAAGAATACCTTTAAATATAGACAACCAGAAAGTAGCCAAGATTATATGAAATGCCCATGCCATTGCTAGAATCTATGAGGAGTATTGACAAGCCCAAAAAGAACACCAATTTTTTATGAAGTCTATCCTTCATGTAAGCACCTTTGTCACAATCATATCTAAGCTGGATTGGGATTTGGCGTTTCCAACAATAAGCATCAATATTTAAGTCAAATAGATGCTCTGTTGAATGTATCATCAAGCCACAAATTTGTAGTGATTTTTTATGACAAGAAAAAATTGTCCACCTTACCAACACAGTGGCAAGTATTTTTTTTCCCCCCGATCCGAAGCATTAACAAAGGGGTCACATGAGGAGTTAGGCCCCCATCCTTTCTCCAACAAGTCATCATCTTATCATAAGCTTAGCACGACCTTTTTGCTCATAGAATAACATATTTAGCTTGAGAGGATCCTAAAACAAGATTCTGGGAGTGTTGTCCATCATGCATGTTAGGTATTGGTCAGTAAAATAGACAAGCAGGTTCCAGACTACATCTTGCATGTCCACAATACATTTGAAAAGCTGGACAGTTCCTAGTTCCTTGCTTCAGGGTTCAAATTGCCACATAGCGAGACTCTGACAAGATTTCTACCATTCTTAGTATTGAATATACATCTTCCTCTTTCTCTGTTTCATCATTTTAAATTTATTGCCATTAAATCCAAAGGACTACATGTAGGCCCAACCTGTATGATCTTAAACATAGATCAATGTGACCTAAACAATATGTTTTCAAATGTAAGATGATGCATTCAAGCAGTCAGCAATCCAGGCGGAAGTGTTGATGTGCTGTAGCAAGGGGATGGTGACCATCTGATTGGACAAGACATGAATTAAAGTAGATTGTGAATCTAAAACACTACAGTTATGCAAGTGAAAATAGTCTAATCTGAAGAGCTAGAATAAGGAGGAAAACTAATAAAGACTCTAGAAAAGGAGCATGTATCACACATTCACGAGAAATTAAGAGTTCGAATTTGATGCATGAAAAAGCATAAAAGAAATTTTGGAAGGGGAAAGGAAAGGAGCACACTGTAAATTTTGAATGTTAAATGCTTACCACAGGCAAGATACTTTCACAGAAGTTGGAAAGGACGGCATATACCATTAAGCAGTCTATGACACTTGAACACGGCATGTTTATAAAAATAAGTTTCCAACCAAAAATAACAAAAATGTGTCTAAGAAAGATGTAGGAGATCACCTTTCCATGTCTTAGAAAAAGGTGTGCTTGATCATGCTGTGCGTCTTGCACAGATATGTCCAAAACTTCGTTCCCAATCAACAACTGTAAACTGCCATCTGACCATCTCACAAAGCGTGCATTGCTCTCATACTGCACATTCAAAGAGAATATTACAAAAAATAATAAAATAGTAATAATTGAAAAATAAATAAGTAAACATGCACAACCACATGCAAGATTGAGAGAAACAATTTAGCACCTACATTAAATTACAACTACAGCATTAACAGTAGGGTACAAAAAGCCAAACCAAGCAAGGAATTGGACACTTTTAAGCGCAGCTTCTGTACTCAAACAGAGCTATAGATCAATATATGAGCTAAAACAAGCTCAATTAACAATTTCTAAGGCTTTGTTTTGGCTTCTATCAAAAATGTATATATATATATATATATCACCAGAACAGGATTTCTCGGCCAAGTTCTTCAAGGTGTTCTGTTAATTCAACTCCAAAATCATAATCCATCAGCACACAAGCCTGTCAAGTGAGCTTCTCAAGTTTGATACTGCCCCACTCAAAAGATTGAGATTGGATTTCCTTGGTTATTAAAA
The DNA here is from genome assembly GCA_037126225.1 of Dillenia turbinata. Classification (NCBI taxonomy): domain Eukaryota; kingdom Viridiplantae; phylum Streptophyta; class Magnoliopsida; order Dilleniales; family Dilleniaceae; genus Dillenia; species Dillenia turbinata. The sequence goes on along the minus strand of JBAMMX010000020.1, from coordinate 8,677,180 downwards.
TAAATTTAGTGACTAAATATGCTACACATTGAACTGACAGTCTGACATCTTGTGGCAGTGAATTTCTAGAATCTTTTCATGTTACCTCCAAGGATACTCAGGAGGCTTATTGGATTATGAAAGGACAAGGATGGAAAATCAGTTTACTGCTAGTTTGGTCCACAGTGTGGGTCATGTAATGCATTATGCGTGAAGGAGTCAATTGAACATAATGTGACACATATGTCTACAGATGCATAGAAGACGGGTAAAAGATAAACTTACACTTTCTGTGCCATCCGGATTTTTGACAATCCTCCAGCGAACAATGTTGTTGTCCAATCGTATAGGTTTCTTAGACCCAGATTCATCCGTCACGAACGTATCCTCCTCCTGAAATGTCTTAGGATCAAATGGCTTCGGTTCAACTCCCATAATATTAGAGACTCTGATCATGTTCATCTGCAACACAGATTAAATATTGTGTTTACTAACACCAAGAACAGAGACAAAAGTATGCCAGCTTTCAAAATGCACTGAATTGAGTTCCTATAGAACAACAGATCTGTCGATTTCCAAACAATACATGTGGTAACAGCTGAGGTGAAAGACACTAAAATGGCAGTGAACCTTATCTGGTTGAGCTGGAGGATGTTCAAAAGGAATCTCCAGCTCCAGCGGGGGCCCAACAGGCTTCTCTTTAGCTTTAACCTCGATGTTCTCCTCTTCTGATTCGTATTGAGCATCTTCATCAGGCAGCATATCCTCTGGTCTCAGATTCCTTCTATAGCCCTCTTCTTCTTCTTCTTCTTCTTCTTCCAACATATGGAACCTCTATTAAAAGATACAATTCAAAGGATCAATTTAACTTTTCTTTTGCAATTCTATTAACATTCATACTGGATAGGTCAATGAACTGTCAATAAAAGTCCACAGCTAATGAAGATCGTATATTACATCTGCATCTTGTTCAATCTCATTTTGTACGACATATTCTGCTTGTTCTTCATCATCAGAGTCACCAAATACATCACGGATATCAGGAGCTGACTGTGAAATCTGTGTCTGATCTTTCTCCTCCTGTGGTGATCCACTGTTTAAAAAAAGGTCTCAGAATACCTCAAGAAAATAATTAAACAGCGGTGATCTGAAAATGATCTCGAGCTACTTTGGTTCTAAAATGATCAAGAAAGTACTGTGATGGAGAAGAACTGAATCTGCATCATTAGAATAAAGCCATTGGGAGAAGAAGCAACGAAAGGGATTGACATTTCTAATTATGGAAAAGCCAACACGACAGAGGAATTTTTTTCCTGAGGTGTCAAAGAGTTTGAGAGGTGCCGATGTCAAGTGCCTCCGTCAAACTTTAGCAACATACGTGCCCAACATAGGAGTATAAGTCTCAAACAACTACCTCACACCACGAAGGTGGGAGAACTCAAAACCAAGTTTTAATGAGCAGATTGAGTGTTATACCCCCTTGCTAGATGCCGATGTGGTACAAGATGTCGGAGTAAATGTGCAGGAACTTGCATAAAATTCATACGTAAAGAACAAAAGCAATTCCATTAACAGCTTAAAATGAATTTTTCTTATGCTTCTGCCCAAGTTTTTAAGGTCCAGCATAGATGTACTTTCTTTTGCAAGGTTGTTTAGGATGAGCCCATATATATTCTAAGTCCAGCAATACCTTAAGTGAGGAAGTAAAATGAAAGGGCACAAAATATTATTAAAGTAGTTTCCTAACACAATGAAACTTCTCTATTGCTCCCAAAATAATTACAGCTACAAAACTCTCACGAAAAAGAGAATCAAACAGATAAGGGATGGAACAAAGAATCCAAAGAGAAGGAAGACACACATGCGCACACACACTGCAAAAGAAAGACAGGGAATGTGAATATTACCTTGAACTTCTAGCCTGGTCGACCTCCTCATCTTCGTTTTCAGCATAGTGGCCTTCCTCAGATCTCTCTGAACCACTTTCAACAACATCATGCCTCCTACTTGTTACTGCCCTTTGACCATATTCTTCCTTCTCTTCACTATCTGTTTCCCTTTCTTCACTTTCCTCCCTTTGATCACGAGCATCTACTTCTTGGGAAGATTGATCCCTTTCCCCTTCACTCTCACCAGGATCAGGTTCTACCTCACGTAATTCTTCACCTTCACTCTCCACTTCTGCCTCCCCTTGCCCTTCCATATCAGCTTCAACCTCGCCCTCAGGATCCGGCCCTCCCTCACCTTCATCCTGTTTAAAGATGGTAAAAATGTCATTCTTTCACAGGCAAAACATTGTTACAAAGCACATTTTTGAATAACCAGGCACTGATCACAAGATGAGAACAGTTTAATAAAAATAAACTCATATATTCCCCCAGCACATTACATAACACTGCTAAACCCTTCTTCACTCCTAGCAATCACAAAAACCCTCAATCATTCCATTCCCAATATCTCTATAAACCCCAAAAGTTTCCAACAGTTAAAGTTATATTCATGAGTTGTTCCATAGTGTTTTTCTTCTTGAAATCATAAATCCTCAATCATAACATTAAAATAAAGAGCATTTCAAATGCCCTAATTCTCAAGTTACAGATCATAGTACACATATTACTTCAACCCCTAAAACCCTACCCTCGTCTTATACCTACCTACCAAACTTCAGTTAGAACCTGAATACTAAAAACCAATTTCCCATATCAATCACAAAGACAAATTGTGCAACCTCGGTCCAAAAAACTGCAGAACGACGAAAATCCCTCAATTTGACAAGAGCATATACACATACACACACAGACAATTACGCTTCATGCTATGACATTTCAAAGCCCTAAAAGCCAAATTCCCATATCGATCACAAAGAAGATTTTTGCAATCAAAAAACTGCAGAACTACCAAAAAATAATAATAATAAATTTAACAAAAGCATATATAGATACAAAGACACATACATAACTATGCCCCATGCAAAGACATTCGCAGCCCTAAGAATGCAATAACTCATAAGAAAACGCAATGAAGGACATTCGCAGTTCTGAACCGAGTGAAATTGAGCATTTAAGTCACAAAGTTCAAACTCCCCATTAAATTAACTGATCATTCGTACACAAATAACAGAAAACCACAAATAAATTCACTGATTAAAACAGAAAACATCTCCCTCTCTCTTTCTCTTTCCAGAAATCAGAGAATCTTACAGAGAGATAAGCAGGATGAGGGTTGGATTCATGCTCGGAATCAATCTCTTCCTCTTCTTCTTCCTCCGATTGATCTCCGAACAGATTCTGCATCATCTGATGCCTCTTCTCTTCTCCCCCCATCTCTCTCTCTCTCTCTCGCTCGCTCGCTTAAAGGGGCAGAATCGCAAGGAGAGACTAGCTCCAGGGAATTTTTATTTCTAAATCGCGCTCTTTAACGTTTTATCCTCCTTTTTTTTTTTCCTCCTTCTCACCGATCTCATTCAAATTCATCTTACTACCCGAAATCATTAAATATATTTAATTTTCTTAAATAAACACGATATTAAACCACGAAATAAAAAATATTTACATATAAAATTTCTTATATTTTCTATATTTATTATTTTTTTTATATTTAATGATTTATTTATTTAATTAATTATAATTTTTATTTTTATAGTATTTGTTATATGATTGATGATTTCATTTTACATTTTTATTACGAAACATGATTATCATATTATTTTTATAAAATAATTAATATTCATATAAAAAATAAGTTTTATATTTACATATTTATTTATCTATTATATTTTTATAAAATATCATTTTTCTATATCATTCATATTTATATTTATTTCTATTTTCATGGAATATCGGTTAAAATCAGCAGTGGTGGCCAATCTTTGATCGTAGATATCTTAACACCAGCATGCGTGAAAATGTTGTTTTGTCTCTCTGGGTTGAAAATATCAAAGGTTTAGGAGTTTCGGTGGGCCTATTATGGTTAATGAGTGGGAACTTGCGCAAGGTTGGTCATTTGTGTGATGTCGCGAAAGGTACAAGGTGGTGGCCAATGTCCCCCCTCCATATTATCTTTGCCTAATTTCGTTTTGATTTCTGTGCACATGTTTTTTTTTTTTTTTTTTTTGTGCTGAGATTCCCGGTATCCTAAATCGCATTTGACGGATAGATTAATCCGGAGTCGAGCCGGGTAGGTCCCCGTAGGACGATCAAGCTCTCTTTCAAGAGTTTTAAAGTAGCTGCGTTCTCAGGATCTCGAACCCGAGATCATTGGTTAAGTCGGAAGAGTCTCCTACCAACTCATCTATGCCCTCTTGGGTCCTGTGCACACGTTTTAGTACTACTTTTCTATAGCCCCATGGATTGGTAAACAGTTGCTTGTAATCTTTTTGTTTTGGTGGGCTAGTTTTAGGTTTTCTGCATGGTCTGGCCTGTGGGTTGTTTATTTTTTATTTCTTTTTTTTTTATTATATCAAAATTTAAATTTGGAATCGTTAGATTAGAAAAAAGAGTTATGATTATTAAACTGTCTTCTTAAAAATATAGATTGTTTATTTTGGTTTACACTAGTTCGAATCCATGTTTTTTACGTGTTCTTCTTTTGTTATGATTTACTCAAAACTGAAAATAAAGATAAAACGTCTCCAAAAAAATAGTTTAGTGATCATAATTTTTTTTCTTATTCTGATAATTTCAAATTCAAATTTCAATATTAAAAAATAAGCGATAAAATCCTAATATCTAAGATTCATCCCGGTAGATGCCACCTAACCCACCAGGACAATAATAGGCCTAACTGGCCCAACATGACCACTTCTAGGCCGAGGACTAGTCAAGTTAATAAAGAACATCTAAGAATGGGCCCAAAAGTTGGACCCCATATGGGTTCTTAGAACCACGTGCAAAGGATGCCGACCGACTTATCAGCCCAAAACCTACAAAGATGCATCAGGGGATTTTTTTTTTCATCGATTTAAATATTCGATTAATTTAATTCAAACAGTTATGAGATTTAATTCAAGAGATGAATATTCCAACACCTATTTTTTTACTCTCAAAACTCGAATTCGAAAAGTTGATTAAGGAAGTCCAATGTTCTATCATCAGACTCACGGTACTAAAAAAATAGAGAATGTTGTAAATTATTTTAAAATTTAGTAATGATGTTGAGTGAATTGAAATCAATTTATAAATATCTAAAAATTTTAATTTTTAAAAAAATTTAAATAATTAAAATTTGATCTTAATTCGTCCAACGATCATTGGTCTTATGGGTGTTAAAATTGATAGTAATAATGGAAAGATTTTATTCCTTATATTTAGAAATAAAAAGTTTTAATTTACCTTAGAATTCAAAATTTTCAAAAATGATGAATCAGATTGATTTGCCTTTGTTCCATGTTTAACAAGGCACGTAATATTTCAAATTTCTTTAAAATGTTTCATTATCAGGATATATGTGTAAGATACGAATCACTTCCAATGAATACACATCTTAGAAGGCAGAAATTTGCTACTAATTCTTTTATTTTGTTTTGCTAAATAACAGTTTAACATTATAATTTTATATTTTAAAAATTGTACTCAAAGTATTACTTAGAGAGAGTATTATACGTAGAAACTATGTATTGGTATGGCGTAGTGGTATATATATGGAGTTAAAAGACATTAATTTACAAAATACATAAATTCATAATTTATTTGCATTAGTATAATGCTATCACTACTCAAAATACTCATTAATTTGTCGATGAGCTTAGTAATAACCATTAACCATTTCAAAATACTACTAATCTGATTAATCCGACCTGAGTTGCTGTCAGACTCTCTTTAAGAGAGTTCTTTTAATATAGTTTTTTCTATTTTTAAAATTTAAATTTTGATTAAGAGATCTATTATTTTTCTATTAAACCAATTGTGTCAATTGGTAGAAAGCGATATCACTTCCACACTTGCATGGGTGATCTTCTCAAGAATTTGTTTGCGGTCGCACATCCCAGCTAAAAAATTGACTATAGTATCATTACCAGCGAATAACACAAAATTGTTCAACTTCCAAATCTTCCCTGAGTGAGCATGCTGCACAATAGGGATAGACCATCACATATATGACTATTTTTTTTTTCAATAATTTATGCATGCCAACATGACAACTCTATGACTTGTTCTTCCCAATTTTCGTAGGGTATCCTCATATGTTATTCACTTTTCTTAGGACATGTTTCACCCCCTTGATGCCATAAAGATATTGAGTCTTTTTTTTTTTAATGCCCCATAAATTTTGATCCATAATATTGGATCTTCAATGATTGACATCATATCAAACGACAATATCATTTTCAACAATAATGTCATGGCCCCACAATTTAAATGTGATCATTTGGGTTATTTAATGTACTCTTCTGTTTCTTGTTAGTAGGTGACTTTGATATTGTTTGTACATTGGTTCTCCGAGACCAACAGTTAATCGATTTGGGGGTATTATATTCTTTAATTAAATTTTAGATTTAAAATTTAAAATTAAAAAGTTTTATATTAAAAGAGTTATCTTAAAATAAATTTGATAAATATTTAAATCGAATGAGTTAAATTATGATTTTAGATATCAATTGACATAGTATCAAAAAAAATGGCACCTCAGAACCCTTCTAGATCTTTACCAAAAAAAAAAAAAAAAAGAACCCTTCTAGATTAACTATCTCTTGTCTTGAGTAAAAGTCAAAAATTTGATGCGATAAATACACCATCATACAACAACAACAATCTAAATCTTCTTATCTCAAAATTTAGAATCGACCATATGAGAGACAAATATCAAAAGGTTAAATAATAATAATAATAATAATAATAATAATAATAAAAAATAAATAAATAAAAATAATAATAAAATAGTAATAATAATAATAAAAGAAAGAAAATAATAATAATAATAAATAAATAAAAATAAAAATAAAAATAAAATAAAAATAAGAATAAAAATAAGATGTTGATTTAGTTTGTGTGGATTCTCCTACGCCACTCATTTCTATCTAAAATCATCTTTTCAGCTAAATCTAGAGCTATCATGTCTTTACGAATACATAGTATCCAAGTTTTCAACGGTTTACCTCTACGTTTTATTAAATCTCCTATATTTAAGTTCTCTGCTTTTCTAACGGGTGTGTCCTTAGATCTTTGTTACATGTACCCAAATCATCTTAGATGGTACTCTCGTATCTTATCTATAATTAAACTTACCCCCAATTTGTTACGTATCTCGTCATTTTTAATTATATTTTTTATAGTTTTGCTACATATACATATGAGCATTTTCATTTCAGTTACAGTCATTTTTTACTCTTACTGTTGTTTAATTGTCTAACACTCAGTACTATATAATAGAGCAGATTTTACTGCGATTCTATAGAATTTTCTCTTTAAATGTAATGGTATAGTACGATTATAGAGATTTTTGGATGCCTTTCTCCACGATAATACACTATCATGAGGAAATAAGATGAGCAATTGCTTCGGGCATTGTGATTTTTTGCAAATATTATTATATATATTTTTTTATTGAGTATTTTCTAATTTGTACATATTTTACCTTTTGATTCTGCTAGCTTCCCAGATGTTAGTTTACTTGATAAAATTAATATTATTTATATTCTCGTATATCTATCTGATACTAACATTTATAAACTCCAAACATTTGAAACAACCAAGAAATATTGATTTTCTTGAAAGACATTGTCACACAAAATTAGGGTTTAGCTTACTAAGGATTCTTTTTCTTTTATGGCATTCAGATTCTTTCCTTTTTAAGGAATTTTGATCTTAACTTCCAAATTTGAGGTGGATCTTCATTACAAAATTTGATTACGAGGTGAATTTTAACCAAAAATCATGTATAAATAAAGATGGTTTTGAGGTGTATTTTAATAATTGTTTGAAAAAAGTTAATGAGTGGGTCATTAATGGAAAAATTTTTAAGTCAAACTACATCTAATATTATAGAAAATTTTTTTGGTATTTATCATTAGTATGCAAGACCATACTCCGACTAATGTTCCCAAATGAACAATCTAATAGTCACAACCCTCTCCCCCAATCTAATAAACCATAATTCAAATCGCGAACCAAAAAAAATATTCCGATTAATTTGGTTCGAGTTTTTAGAGAGCCCTATTTAAGAGGTAACTCTCCCAACATAATCTTTTTTATTTTTAAATTTCAAAATCGAGATTTCTAATATTATAGGAATTACACTAATGTGTAATTTCTAGTTCACAAATGAAGCAAATCAAGGCAATTAGTAGCTGCAAATTGATTCAATTTTAATAACTAATTAGATGAAAGAATTGAGTAGTTCTATAGATAGAAGGACACATCTATATCAGAAAACAAATGGAAATTATAGAAGATGTGCGGTTATTACCAAATATAGATGAAAGAAGTAAGTTGTATATGTTTTGCTCTCTTTTGTTTAATCAGAAAACGAAAAGAGAGATGTATTGTAGTTAAATAAAGTGGAAAACAAATTGAAATGGTTGCACTTTAATTTTAACTTTGGCAAAATGGCTTCTTGAATTGGAAGTACAATAGACACATTTGAATGGTTAGCTCCATGAGTTGATGTAATATTTAAGTAAATTCATGTTCTATCACTATTTACAACTCTTTTGGACTATACTTTTCTTTTTTTTCTTTCCAATTTCCATTAAGCTTAAGTAATGAATGGTGTTTGAAATTTATGTACAGGTGAGTACATGGCTTTATAATATTAATGTGATTCATTGTGAATGTTATATTTATTTTTCTTTCTTATAGCAATGGATATCATTCGCATATTTATTTATTATTGAAAAAGACGATGAAGATAAGGAAACAGTAATGCTAATGGATGCTATGTTATATTGGTATTATTTGAATTATATGGATAAAACACTTTATATTGAATTTTTTCCGAACAATTTATATATGTTGTCAAGGTGTATATGAGTTGTAAATAGATTAGAATAATTAGTTTGTAATCCCTCAAATTGAGATATTTAGATAGATAGTTTTCTAGATTTAGGAATGATTTAGTTTTATTTTTTTCTTTGTAATCTACTATATAATATCATGTATTATCATTTCACAATACAATAAAATTCAGAATTCTTTTCTTATCTCTGATTTCCCACATGGTATCAGAGCTCTAGGGATTTTTTCTAGGATTTCTTCTTTTTCTTCAAGCAGCCTTCATTGCTGCAAGTTCGTGCTTCCTTTGAGTTCCCTTCTTCCTGCGTGTTCCAGCATTAGTTGTTGTGAATTTCCTTTCTTCACCATGTCAAACTCTAAAATCACCATCTTTAGCAATTATAACCCATCTGAAGAACCCAACTTTGTTCAAAAAGTTGGAGAATTATCAAAAATTCGGGCTTCCAATAGGCTTAATGGAAAGAACTACCTCTAATGGTTTCAAATTGTCTACGCAAACCTAAAAGGCAAGGGGAGACTTAGTCACCCGCTTGGAACTGGACTAGGAAAAAGGGATCCAACCTTTGAAGCATGGGATGAGGACTACTCCATGATTATGTCCTGGCTATAAGACTCCAAGGATCCACCGATCAGTGACACATGTATGTTTTTGACTACTGCAAAGGAAATTTGGGACAATATCAACTGCACATACTTGAAGGCCTATGATGCCACTCTTGTGTATGGGATCAAGGTCAAAACTGGAGCCACCAAGCAAGGAGACAAATTAGTCATAGAATATGCAATCTTATTACAAAATCTGTGGTAGGAATTGGATCATTACCAAGTAATTGAGATGAAGTGCACCAATGATGCTGCCATTTTGAAAAACTTCATTAGGAAAAAAAATTGGTGTATGCAGGATTGAATTCTGAATTCAATCAAGTCAGGATACAAATCCTTAGCAAGGAGGAAAAACCATCTCTAGAAGAGAATTTCATTGATCTGTGCAAAAGAATACCAAAGGAGTGTTATGCTTGAGCCACATACCTTGGATAGATTAGCCCTAGTAGCAAAAAAGGACCATCAAGAGAAAGGAAAGAGTGATCTATCTAAAAACCCGGATAGAGAAAACCAGTGGAAGGAGAACAAAAACAATCTCTGGTGTACCTATTGCAAGAAATCGAGGCACACAAAGGAGAAGTGTTAACAGTTGAATGGTAAGCCACCAAGTCGAGAATGGGGCAATCGTGGGGGGCAGTAGAGTCCTCAAGAACATATGGAAGAGTAGCCCAAAATTGAGAAAAATTCAGCGACAATGGGGTTCAACAATGAGGAATTTGAGAAGCTAAGAAGTAGTTGTAGAGTTGGGAAATTCTTCTTGGAGGGGCCATAAAGCAATAACTAATAAAAATTATAAAATAAAAATGTATTTTTATTTTGTTCATGCGCGGTGAATGATTGCCCATCATTCAAAAATAAAGCTTGAAGTACATGCCATTCACTACGCACGTCACTAACACTATCATATCTTTGACCTCTAGCATTCTCAATAAGAAAATTGTGTCGAAAAGGAACGACACATACTTCATTCCTCAATATCATCACGACAGCATTTTTAACATGTATTATGTTAAAAAAAAAAAAAAAAACCATTCATGAATTTGCCCATCTTTATCTATAAATATCAAAATAATGGCGATTTGCTCCCTTTTAGACTCATTCATAACCTCATCAACAATAATACAAAATTTTGTGCCCCAATTTTTTCATGAATAACCTTCCATACCTTGCTAGAAAATATATGCAAGATCTCCTTTTAAACATCATGTGAAGTGTCCCTAGCATTTCTTGGTGCATTCTCTAAGATAATTTTTTCACTATCATTCTAAGTTCCCAACAATTTTTCCATCTCAATAAAATTTTCACTTTTCGGACTTAACCATCTATCATGACCTCCAAAAGCACAATCTTGAAATGTTAGCCATCTAATAAAATCAATAGAATTTTTTAACCTTAACCGAATATTTTCAATTTCCTTTGAAGTTTGTCTTCTAATGAAAATGCTAATGTGTTGTCTTTTATTGATTAAATTCTCATAAAATTCATTACTATAAAATATGGTGAATTAGAGTCTTTTTCCACATAACCCAGTAAAGGACAATTATTTTCATTATTTACTTTTTTCAATTACTAAAGCTTTTTTCAATAGATATTGTTGATCCATAACGTGCCACAATTTTGATACTAAAGAGATAATAAGGTAAACAAAATATAACATTCTTAGAAGGTGTCACAAGGTAAACAAAATATGTCATTCTTAGAAGCTGAATACTCTAACCAATTAGAATGTGTTTCATACTAAGATGATTGAAATCGATGTAGATGATTCGTTGGACAAGAAGATGGAAACTCAAGAAGTTTAAGTTGGTATGGACCACCTTTAATATAAGCTCACCGGATTTTATCACCTTGATTTATCGAAAATTCTGATATTTGTGGACAAAGGTCTAGATCATATTTCAAAGAAGTAGAAGATATTTGTTTTGCAGCAATTCTTAGATGTTTTTAAGATTGATTAAGAGAAAAATCATGATTTTCTGATATTGTATTATTGTTTGAATCATAAGTACCCTTTTTCTTAAAAAAAGGATTTGTTTGTATTTTCTCTCATAACTGACTTTTTGTTTATCTCTTTAAGTTTCTGAGTAAGAAAATAAAAACAAAAACCAAAAGTCATTGAAGAAAAAAGTTGAGAGAAAAATTGAAGTGTAAGAAAAACCTATATTTTTATTAAGTTGTGGTTAAACTTTTATTAAAAAGAATGTCAGACCCCACAAAACTTAAATATCAAATATAATATTATTTTAAATACAAAAACCTTATTGTTTTAGACATTTGAGAGCCATAATAATTATATTCTAAACATAATAAATTGTTTTAAACTTTTAGACATTTAATTTATTATAGCCATAATATTGTGTAAATATGTGTGAATATTGTGTTATCAAAATTATATTAACACAATATATGGTTTTAAAACCTTTATGTAATACAAACATTAAGATTGAATTGTAGATGCTATCCTAATTATAATTATAGTTTTAAACATTATTTGATGTTGTTAAAATTTATTAAGTTGTCATGACTTGGTTATTGGATCTCAAAACTTGGTACTTGACTTCAAGTCCTACTATTAAATGGAGTAGAGGGAGTATAACAGTTCCTACCTGCTATCACTTACGAGAGGGACAAGGAACTGTAGTGGCATAATGGAATTTTAAATCTAGAGGAAATTTAGAATTCTATGCCTCCATGGATTCAGAACTAAGGGTGAAATCCTCAAAAAAAAAAAAATGATCATGAAATAGCTAGAAATTATGTTTAGAAATCTTGATCTGGTTTTTCTTGATACCCCTTGTCTTGTCCAAGGAAAATGGGATGTGGAGGGTATTTCTGACCCTCCATATTATGAATAATTTCAGTCTTGCTAGATTTGTGACTTTTATTTTTTTGATTATTTGGTCATAATTATCCATTTTTCACTCGGATTAATAAGATATCTTATCTATCTTTTTACATTTTTTTTCTTTTCGAGAATTTGATTTGCAGGATTTTATAGAGTTCTATAACTTTGAAAAGTGTCTACCTTACATTGAGGATAACATGATTGAGGATGAACATTTTAATGGGTTCCTTGGATTTTCTCAGGTAATAAGTTCATTAAACCTTTAAACTTTTATCAAAATTTTTTATTTCAAAATACCTAAATTAAAATAGAGACATTTCAAATTTTTTTAATTTTTCTCAAAATTTTTTTACCTCAAAACTAATGAAAAACAGAAAATTATAATACAATTATAAAATATGAAAAAAGAAAAGACGAAAATTGTGTTCAACCTAAAATGCTCTAGTTTCAAAAGTCAGTAGAAAAAGGCTTTATTGAAAAAGGTTTAGTCTCCTAATATTTAAAGAGAATAGCCTAAAAAAAATGTCTAATTGTGTACAACAATTTTCTATCGGCTAGTAAAATTTCAAAAGTTTTGGGGGCCACGTGGCTCCGCCCCTACCGAGAAGCTTGTTGGGGTCTTTTGAAAAGCCTTTTGAAGTAAGTTCATCGGCTCTTTTAGATAAATAGTCACTTTCTTTTTGCATGAATGTCTCAAACAAAGTCTATGCCAACTCTTGAATTATAAACTCCGGTACCACAAATTACATAACCCACACATCTCAGCTTTTCCACACCTATATCCCATGTTCGAGTAATAGGAAAAATGTAGTGGCCAATGGTTCCTTAGCTACTATTATAGGGATCGAAAGCATACATATCACACCTACCCTTATCCTTAAAAATGTACTCCATGTACCAAAATTGTTGGCAAGCCTTGTTTCCATTCAAAAGCTTACACATGATCTAAAATGCAATGCTATTTTTTGCTCTTCTTGTTGTATTTTTTAGGACCTAAGCTCACAGAGGAGGATTGGACTTGTTAAGGAAATGAACAATCTTTACAACATTAAATCATCTCAGAAACTTAGGAGCAATTCATCTTTATCTTTTCTTAGTTCCTCAAATAACGATGTCATATGGCTGTATCACCTACACCAAGGTCATCCACCTTTTACGGTTTTAAAAATAATGTTTCTTCATTTGTTACAACAACAATTTAGATCTTGATCCCAAATTTTGAGATCGACCATGAGAAATAAATATCGGGGATATTAAAAAAATATATGTTTATCTAATTGGTACGAATTCTCCTACGTCACTTATTCTTGTCAAAAACTATATTTTCCTCTAAACTCTTAACTATCATATCTTTATAGATTATTTATATCCAAATTTTCAATGATCTATCGCTATATTTTATTAAATCTCATATATTTAAGTTTTCGGTTCTCCTTACAAATGTATCTTTAGGTTTTCGTTACACATGTTCAAATCACCTCACATGATATTCTCGCATTTTATCCATTATTGAACTAACTCCCAACTTATTACTTATTTCTTTATTTCTAATTTTATCATTTTTAGTTTTGTCACGCATCTATCCAGATATTCTCATTTTAGCTTTAACTATTTTATACTTTTATTATTGTTTAATGGTCAAACATTCGGCACCATATAATAGTGCATGTCTTATTGTGGTTCTATAGAACTTCCCATTAAAATGCAATAGTATTGTGTGATCGAAAAGAACTCTAGATGTCCTTCTCTATTTCATCTAATCCGCATGAATTCTGTGATTCACATCTCCATCAATATTGTCATCGTTTTGAATGATGGAACTAAAATATTTAAAACGTTCACTTTTTGTATACCTCTTTTCTTTCTAATCTAATCGTTTTTTCACCATTTTGATGATTGTCACTAAATATATATCTCATATACTCAAATTTTGATTTATTCAAACTAAATCCTCTGAATTCCAGTATTCCTCTACATAACTCTAATTTAGCGCTGATATCTGCTCTAGTTTCATCAACTAACACTATATCGTTTGCAAACATTATACACTATTTTATTTCATCTTAAATATTTTTTATAGTTTCATTTATCACTATTACAAAAAGGATGAGAGTTAATATTGAATCTTGAGGAAACTCAACGTTAATAGGAAAGTTATCAGTTAGACACCTGTAAATTTTTACATTAATTATAACTCCTTCATACATATTTCTAATAAATTTAATGTATTTCAATGAAATCTCTTTTTTTGACCACATCCATTACACTATATCTCTAATAACCCTATCATATGATTTTTCTAAATCAATGAATACCATATGTAAATCTCTCTTTTGTAATCTAAATGTTTCCATCAATTGTCTTAACAAGTGAATTGTTTCTATGATAGATTGTTTTGGCATAAATCTAAATCGATTTTAAGACACATTTATCCACAATCTCAATTTATGTTTTATCACTCTATCCCGTAACTTCATAGTGTGGTTTATAATTTTAATTTCTATATAATTGGAGTAATCTTGTATGCCTTCTTTATTTTTATATAATGGTATAAGTGTATTCTCTCTCCATATTTAGAACATTTTTTTTGATTTATCAAATTTTATTAAAAAGATTTGTTAATATTATAATACCAAATTCACCCAAGTAGCTCCACATCTCAATATAAATGTCATCAAATCCTATGGTTTTATCATTTTTCATCCTCTTTATGTTCTCATTTATTTCATGAGAACGAATTTTATAATTAAAATCTCTATTAATCTCTTTACAAGTATCGTGATATTTCCTATACCTCTCGTACTCTCAATGTTGTACAGATTATTAAAATAATCCATCCAACGCTTTCTTAGATCCTCATTCCTAACAAATATGTTATTGGTTTCACTCTTAATATACCTAACATTATTTAGATCTTTTCCTTTCATCTCTCTTAGTTTGACAATTCTGTAAATTTCTCTTTATCCCTCTTTAGTTTTCAGTCTCTTGTATAATTATCAAACATCTTACTTTTTGATTCGTGAATAGTTATTTTCACTTTTTTTTTTTTGCGTTTTTGTATTTTTCATATATATTGCTACTTCTATTATTTTTAAAATCTTTATAGCATTCTCATTTGGTACGAAAAGCAGTTTGTAGTTCCTCGTTCTACCACCACGACTCCTTGTCTATTGAGACCCGACCCTTAAATACTCCTAAAACCTCCCTACCCTACCTATACTCTTATTCTTATTAGACATTTCTTTCTATATTTTTTTATAAATCATCATTTGCAAACAAATTAACTACTTGAATTAATTTGTTTTTAAAAGTCTTCACATTTTCTTTTTTCAAATTCACCACTTAATTCTTGTCTCCACAAATGGACAATATTTCTTTTACCTTTTATACACACGTATATCTAAAACTAAAAGTTTATGTTGAATTGCTATACTCTCAATTGGTATAATTTTACAATCTTTACAAATCATTATATCACCCTTCTTGATGAATAAGAAATCTATTTGGTTTGCATTCGTCCCACCTCTATAAGTGACTATATGCTATTTTTTTTCCTTAATCAAGGTGTTTATGAGAAACAAATCGAATGTTGTGACAAATTTTAAAATAGTATCTCTCGCCTCATTCTTACTACTAAAATCAAAGTTTCTATATGCGATTTCGAATCATTCATTATCTTCTCCTACATGTCCATTTAGATCTCCTTCTATAAATAACTTTTTTTCACTAGGTATGGCTTGTATAAATTCATTTAAATCCTTCCAAGACTGCTTTTTACTAGTTACATCTATGTCCATTTAGGGTGCATACACACTGACTATATTAATTACGTTTTCACCATTAACTATCTTGACAAATATGATTCTATCTCTCTCCCTCCAGATCTCTACTACATTTTCTTTTAGGTTTTTATATATAGTTATTCTTATCGCATTTTTATTTCTATTTTTACCTGTGTATCAAAGTTTGTGATCATAAGATTCTACTATTTTAGTTTTTTCTTCCACTCACTTAGTTTTTTGGAAACACATGATATCAATCTTTCGTCTATTCATTACTTATCCTATGTTTCTTAACTTGCTGATCAAAGATCATATATTCCAAATAATTAAATGAATCCTATCTTCATAGACTAATTTAATTACCCAGACTTTAGGCTCCCTTGTTAACTTGTCACTATACCTGAGATTCGATGGAGCGCAGCGCTAAGGGGGAAATGCTCTAAAAATTTTTCTATATTTGTCTCTCTTTTTTTCATTTTGATAAAAGATTTTATATTAACCGTCGACCTACTGCAACCTACTCCTTTACCCGGATTTGGGACCGGTTGTGGCAAAATCTTTCAAATAATAATATACAAAACAAATTAAAAAATAAAAATAACATAAAAAACTGAAAATAAAATAAAATACAATAAAATAAAACAAGATATATATTTATCTATAATAACAATAAAGTAATAGATTTTATATTATAACTATATTGTTATGAGTTTGAAATATTTTAAATTTTAATAACTTTAAATTCATAATAATATATTTTATATTATTAATAATAATAATACTAGTAGTAGTAATACTAATAGTAATAATAATAGCAATAATAGTAATAACAATAATAATAATAATCATGATAATAGTTATTTTAACAATGAAGGTAGAAAAGGGGATTATAAGGAGAGAGCTTCGGAGGCTTTGACTAAAGGAAAATAGCAAGGTGGATAAAATAGGCAAAGGGATGTAGCTTTGGTCTGAAGGGAGGTAGAGGGATAAGCAGAGGGCTTCAGTTGAAGGCTTCAGCTCTGGTGGATTACAAGTTTTAGGTGGCTGAGGCGGTGGGACGAGAGTGTAGATCTAGGTCGAAGGGAGATTATGTCGGAGCCAGAGAGAAGGTTTTGGGTCAGAGAGGGGTAACAGAGCGGAGCAAGATAGAGAGAGGTCTGAGAGTAGGGTTCCGATTGGGGTGTAGGTTTTCTTACTTTGAAGGAGATGGCCATAAGGGGAGTGCAGATCTGGAACTTCTGAGGCTGTATGGGGGTGGGTTTCTTAAGTGAAGTAGTTGAAGCAAGAGAGAGAGAGAGAGAGAGAGAGAGAGGAGAGGGAGGGAGGGAGAGAGATGGGTAGGGAGAGACTACTTACCTGATTGAGCAGCATATGAGAGCCGCTAAAGCAATCGTAGTAAAGAGTAGGTGGCAACTGCTCAAGATCAAGTTAGAAAGAGGGATCACGAGAGAGAAAGAGAGAGAGGGAGAGAGAGAGTTGGGTAAGAAGGTTTCAGACTGATGCTTTGATTTCTGAGTTTCATTGTGATATTTGTGAATTGACAAAATATACTCATGTATCTTTTTCTATTAGCAATAAAAGAAGCTCTTGTCCTTTCATTTGATTCATAGTGATATATGGGGTCCTTCTATTATGCCAAATATTTTTTGGGCTCATTGGTTTGTTTCCTTAATTGATGATTGCACTGAGGTTACGTGACTCTTTCTTCTTAAACAAAAATTTGATATTAGTACTGTTTTACCTAATTTCCATTCAATGGTTTAAAACCAATTTGGGATTAAAATAAAATGTTTTAGGACAGACAATACTAAAGACTAATTCAATTAGATTTTATCATCTTATTTTCAATCATAAGGGATTATACATGATTGATCATGTGTTAACACACCTCAACAAAATGGATAGCTAAAATGGAAAATTTGCATTTACTCAATACCATTCAAGTCTTAGTTTTTCAAAGGAAAGTTCCTAAGTCTTATTGGGTAAAAGTTGTTCTTATTGCCACATACATGATAAATATACTTCTCTCACGTGTGTTAGGAAACAAAAGTCCCATAGAGGTCCTTAATAGTTTCTACCCTCACTTCAGAACCTCAAATGGCCTCACACCTTGAATATTTGGGTGCATTACTTTTGTTCATGTCTGCAACCAACATAGAGGGATGCTAGAACCCAAAGCAGTGAAATGTAACTTCCTTGGTTACTCATCTACTCAAAAGGGATACAAGTGTTACAACTCTTCATCTAAAAAATTTTACATCTTTGCAGATGACACTTTTATAGAAAATACACATTTTTTTCTCGAAGTCCTCTCTTCAGGGGAAGATTTTAATGATAGAAGATAGTTCTTGTGAGTCCTTTGGACCACTTAAAATTGTTGACCTTCCTCCTGCTCCAACCCGTGTTGTTGAACCCAAGTCCTCTAAATCATTCACATATGAATCACCTAATTCTGCCACTAAACCTATTTCATCCCTTGTCCCAGCCAATGTCACTCACAATTTTCCAAGGATCTCTTAGGTGTATTCAAGGAGAAAGGTTGTTCCTAAACTAACACAAGTCTAAGAATCGAATCCGAACTCTAGAAATGAAATCATGGTAAGATCAGACCCACCTTTCCACACACAATCTATTGAAATGTCCATCAATCCAACAGACGACCTAGGTCTTCCCATTACTGTTAGGAAATGTACCAAAAATGCACTAAATAACCACTTTATCCACTATCTTACTATGTCGCTCTTAAGGATTGTCACCAATCCACAAAAGGTTCATTGTGAGTTTAAACACCATTGCTATCCCTAACACTGTTTCTAAGATATTGTCAAAAAGGGAATGGAGGGATACAATGAGAGAGAAAATGAGTGTATTAGAAAATAATAGAACATGAGAGATTGTTGATAAACCGAAAGGAAAAATATTGTTGATTGTAAATGGATTTTTACATTGAAGTACCAGGCTGAGGAATCCCTTGATAGATATAAAGCAAGATTGGTGGTCAAAAGGTATACTCACACTTATGGATAGATTATCAGGAGACTTTTACTTCAGTTGTAAAAATAAACATTGTGCGAATTCTATTATCATTGGTTACTCACTTCAATAAGCAACTCTTATAGTATGATGTTAAGAATACATTCCTCCATGGTGACTTAGATGAGGAAATCTACATGAATATACCACCAAGATTTGAGGAAAACACAGAAAACAAGGTGTGCAAGCTGAGGAAGGCCCTTTATGAGTTAAAACAAGAGTATGGTTTGGAAGATTTGCAAAATTCATGAAGGAATTTGGCTATAAGCAAAGCAAAGGTGACCACACTCTTTTCATTAAGCATTTGGCTACAAGGGGAGTGATTGCTCTTCTAGTTTATGTGGATGACATCCTAATGACTAAAAATGATGAGAAAGTGAAGCATGAATTGAAGCTGAGACTAGTAAAAGAATTTGAAATAAAGGAATCGGGGAAGCTAAAGTACTTTCTTGGTACTAAGTTGGCATATTCCACACAAGGAATCTTCGTATCTCAGCAAAATTATGTGACTGATTTATTGGTAGAAACAAGGAAGATTGATTATATGCCGATCTCTACTCCAATAATTCAAACTATAAGTTAAGAGAAGCTAAAGAAGGACTAGCTATTGATAAAAGAAAGTAACAGAGATTGGTTGGTAGATTTATGTACCTTGCTCACACTCGGCCATACATAACATACCCTATGAGTGTGATCATTTAATTCATGCATAACCTAAGAGAGCCTCATCTTCAAGCTGCCTATAGGGTGTTGCACTACTTGAAAGGCAATTTGGGGAAAGGAATTTTGTTCAAGAAGAATGATACTCTTACTTTAGAAGCTTACATTGAGACTGACTATGCAGATTTCCTAATGGATAGAAGATTAACTATAAGGTATTGTACTTTTCTTGGCGGTAATTTAGTAACGTGGAGGAGCAAGAAACATAATGTAGTGGCAAGATCTTGCCGAATCAGAATTCATGGCTATTGCTTAAGGGTTATGTGAACTAGTTCGACTGGGGATCATTTTAGATGACTTGAGAGTCCAATGAGAAGGTTCTATGAAATTCTATTGTGATAATAGGTCAGCTATTGATATAGCTCATAATCCTATACAACATGATAAGATAGAGCATATAGAAATTGATAGACATTTCATTAAACAAAAATTAAAGGAAGGGTTAATGTGTATGTCCTATGTTCCATCGGACCGACAATTAGCTGATGTTCTAATAAAGGGGCTGAACAGTTCAAGTTTTCACGATCTTGTATCCAAACTGAGAATGGAAAATATCTATTTCTTAGCTTGAGAGCAAGTATCGAGGGTATATAAGTTATAAATAGATTATGAAAATTAGTTTGTAATCCTTTAAATTGAGGGATTCAGTTAGATAGTTTTTCAGATTTAGGAATAATTTAGTTTCCTATTTCTTTTCTTGTAATCTACTATATAGTACCATGTATTATCAATTCACAATACAAAGAAATTCATAATTTTTTTTCATCTCTAATTTCTCACATATGTCTATAAGAAATTCTTAGAGAATTAAAAAAATGTGTATTAATATGCTCAAAATGGGTAAAAGCATGCTAATTACACGTTGTAATGAGTTGCCAAAAAAAATGAAACTTTACGTTAAAGAGTACAAGAATGTTAATTCTGTTGACTACCTGTTAACTAATATCTAGTTGTTTTAATGACTGAATATTGATATCCCTTAAGTAAATTTTTAAATTTAAATTTTATGAATGATAAAAATAGATATTAAAAAAATTTTGTTTATTTAATCTAATTTGAATTTAATTTATTTAGATGGAAAGTAATTTTTATTTATTAAAAAAAATTCAACCATTAGTTAAATTTTATGATTTAACCCAACGGTCGCCAACAATGCAACACTGACACCATCACGTCGCGGCGAACTGCTATTGTGTGATCGCAAACTCATGTTTCCAAATATGTCCTTACTTTCGGATCCCAAAGGAACCGAACCCGGATTTGTGCCCGAGTCCCCAGGTTTCTCAGTTCGTTGAAAATTTCGCACTCTAATTCGATCACTTTATCTTTGCAACTTCTCTCTCTCTCAGCGTTTCAAACCCTACAGATTTCACGCACACATTCGCAGTGAACAGGAAGGGAAATCGATTGGACGCAACTTCAGAAACCCTTAAGTCTTCTCACCAACTCTGTGAGTTCCTCTTCTTTCTTCTCTCTCTCTGCAAAACCCTAATTTGGCATTTCTGTTTCACCATTTCACAGCTTGTGCATGAATCGATTATTTAGGGCTTGGGAAAGGGTCTAGCGTAGGTTTCTTCGATCAAAGGGTTAGTTTGTGTTTCAATTCTGATTTGATTTCTATCTGCTTACAGAAATGATGATTTTTGAGAGTTGATTATTGCGAGTCTCGATCTGTCATCACTCTCTCTTTCCGATAAATTGCTGCACAGAGTTTGTGGCGCTGGAAGTTTTTGTTTTTTGTATCTGACTGGCTTTGCAAGTCATAGGCGCTACAGATTTAGGTAAATCTATCTCTGTTCATCTTGTTTAAAATTGTTTGTATATGGAGTTGCACCGATGTAGTGTGTGCGCAAGTGCCTGGTTTTGGACAATTTATACAACATGAGCTTCGTTTTCACTGCCCAATTTGAATAATTTGTGAATTGTGCCAGTAACCTGTTTGATGATTTGTCTGCTTTGCAATTATATAACCTATTTGATAGAATGGTAGTGAGAAATTAGAGTTTCAGGATGTAAGATTGTCCCAGCTGAATTTGATACTATAGAGATAGGCCCCGGTCCCCTGTAGGATCATTGAACTTGAGAGAGAATCAAATGACCTAATTGATAGAATGTCCGTGAGAAATTGATGTTTCAGAGAGAGAAATTATCTCAGCTGAATATGACCCCATGAATCATTCGTTCCCTCGCTAGCAAAGGAGTTGGACTGGAGAGTTGTTTGGTGCACAGTAATCTGCATCTTTTTTTTTGGGGGGGGGGCTGTAATGGCAGACTCCAACCCCAGCCGTTGCCTTGTAGAGAGGGCAGGGATCCAGGCCCAGATTGGAAAATTCATGCTGCTTCTTTTTATATGTTGTTGTTTTGCACAGTATGGTGTTGATAAGAATTAAATGTGTAGCTTTTCATTAAAGTTAAAGACGTAGATGTTTCTGGATCTAGCTTGGCCCCTTTGTACAAAACATGTGGCATGCTGACACCAAAATTTTTCATGATGTTGTTGTTAAGCAGGCCTGATTAGTTTTTAGAGGTCGAAGGTTTGTGTAAACCCTACTGCTACAATTAGTAGGATAGGGAGCATGTGTTGCATGTGTGTATGGTGAATCAGTGTTTTAAAAGTCAAGGCAAGCGCCACCAGGTGTCCTCTCCTGCCCTGGGCAGGCAAGGCATCTTAAAAGAGGTGTTTGCCTCTTTGTGGAAGTGCTAGAGGCGCTAAGGCGCTGAGTTGAGCGCCTCTTTCGTTTCAGTCTTTCTTTCTTTCTCTCTTTCTTCTTCTTCTTTATTATTATTATTATTATTATTATTATTTTATATAAAAAGCCCATTAAATAACTCAGAGCCCATTAAACAGCCATTAGAAAGTAATGATAAATTAGTTGTTGGAATATAAAATCTCTTGTTTCCTCCAGCAGTCTCCTCCAATATAGAAACCATAGTTCCCTTCAGCCTGCCACCACCTGCTGCAGAAAGCTTCCTGCGTGTTAACCTGAGTTTCAACTTCTAGATTGGTTGCTATTGATGATGCTGAAGTGGCTGCAGAGGACACACATTAGGAGGAGGAGGAGTCTTACTCTAGTGGTGGATCGGATGATCATCTGAATGAGAAAGTTGACGTGATTGACAATAACGATGATTAGGTGATCTTAGTAATTTTAGGATTTATATTTAAGTTCTATTTTCTAGGAAGGAAGTAAGCATTAGGAAGTATCAATTAACTTGATAGTGTTTTTTCTTTCTTATTGAATGCATGACATTTTTTTCCCCTTTTATAATGTTGGAGGTAGAGGACAACTAACTTTTAGATTTGTTTTAGTTATGATATTTAGGCACCTTTTTTTTGGCTTTCTTTTAAATTGAGAAATCATAATTTCTAAAGGGCGCCGTAATTTGCTCAGGCAAGCACCTTCTGTGGTTCCTACAGCCTCAGGCATTAGAGGCCCTTAAGGCCTCAAGATTGCCTTGCGCCTTTTAAAAACAGTGTGATGTATCTATGGTGGTAAGATCTATTCTCTGCACCTATAAGTATGCTATTGTTAGCTCAGAAGTCAAGGTTTTGTTCTCTACATTGTTCATGTGATTTTTGTTCTCCCCCTTGTTATTTTCTAAATATGGTTTTCCATCGTAAAACCATTTTCTACTAGCTTGAAACCTGGTTTTCCTAGGTGAGAGGCTTAGGATAACCATGAGTCTGGGGAGCAAATAAATTGGCTTGCAGCGCAGAGGGATTCAATGTAAAATTAGTGAAAATGATGACATTGCAAGGTCCATTACCCATGATCTATGTAGGGGAAAACAACAAGTAGGTGCTTTTAATTTCATGGATATTTTGGAGACAGGGTTGGACAACAATAAGTGGGAGTGCTCATCAAATACAGTAGTAATGTCATTCTGATGCATTTTAGGTTGCTTCCCCCCATCAATTTAGGATTTAGGTCAATTTCCTGGGTTGCACGATGCCTTTGAATTTTGTTTGATGGATGTGAGAAATAAGACACTTAATTACAATGCTTTTGGCATTAAATCTTCATTTCAATGGAGTTCTAATGGGGCAAGATCATATCTTTTGTCAAAGGTTTTTTTCAGATGAATCTAACTGGAAACTGGACACTTACATTTGGACCACTAATATCCTAATTAATAGTTCTTGATAAAAATGGAAACAATGATCAAGAGTTTTTGTTAGATGGATAAGGATGGTTCCATTAAATAGGAGAAGAATATTGAATAGGAGAGGAATGTAAAGGAGACAGTGAGTAATTACTCATGTTTGAATGTTTGAGCGAAATAAGAAAAGGTTTCAAGTTTTGCATTCCAGTTCTTTTATATAGGCTTATCCTATATTTTTTGACCTTTGTGAGGGCCAAGGAAATCTTGAGCAATGTTGTAGTTGTAGTGGATGCAGAATCCAAATGGTAAAATCTGGAATTCACGTGACATGCAATTGATTGGAGCTAGAGACCACTTTCAGATTCTATGAGTTTCTCAAATGGGTGGGATTCTTCCATGACTTTGAGGTTTTCGATGTCTAACTGTTTTATAAGGTGCTTCAAGGAAATCTGATTTGGATGGGTGGCACAGTTTCCCATGGAAAGATGCATAGAAGAGTATGATTCCTCCCTATCTTTCTTTTTTGGGAAGTAGTTTGGAGTAGGAATTAACTTAAGGAAACATTCCAAACAGAGGGTCATGTAGTGAATCAATATTGTAGTAGAGAGTTGGGGTACCTTTTTTTGATAGAAAAAGAAAGTTGTATTGGATGTATAAAACATGTACAAGAAGCTCCAAGAATAAAAAATCCTCAAAGACAGAAAAAAGAACAATCATACAAAACTAATGAATAAGTACTCCCTAATCCCTTCTTAACTCTTCTAAGCTATAATCTTTATACATCCTAGAGGCATGAATTACAGTCTTTACAACACCAATCATGATGAGCAAGAGAAGCTTGACCAGTTTTTGATGGTCATGATGCTTCTGAGGTATTGTTCTTTATTGTTTTATATCTTCTTGTCCTTTACTAGAGATATTCTTGAAAAGAACAGGCTTTATTACAATTCTTTTCAAGCGTATTTATGTGCTCCAAACCTTATTGACATATAAATAGGAAAGAAATCATACTCCATCACAGAATAAAAAATAGATTTCTAATCAAATACTGCATTTCAAAAATAACCTGAAGATTTTAAAGCAGCTGGGAAAATTTTAGTGATAAAAGACTGAAAATTCTTCTAGAGATCTTTCTATCCATGCCATTTTGTGCGTATCCTACTCAAATGGTGTTTTGGAGCAGTGTTGTCAAAAGCTCTAGGCGCTAAAAAATCGCTAAAAATATCAAATGCCCAGGGCACCAAGTGCCCGCCCAAGTAAAGCAAGGCACTAAAATAAAATAAATGTAGATAATACTATATTATAATATGTAAATGAAAAATATATATCTTAAAAATTAAGATTATATCATTAGAAAATAAAAATGAAATTCAAAATGCTAAATAATCATATAAAGTTGGATCATTTGGGTTTTTCAATTTTGTAATTCCATCCTGGATTTTTCTTGCTATGGTGTGATGACTCCTCACTTGCCATTTTTCTGAGAAAATGAAATATAAAAATATTGTTAAACATAAATCCTATTTGTATAGACATCACTAACTAATTCTTTTAATTATTGCAGATACACAATAAAAAAAACATTTAGCAACAGAAAAAAGAGACAAGCTTAGCTTCGGTTGAAGATCAGAACAAACAAATTAAAAAAAGAAAAAGCAAAACACTGCAACAGCCAAATACAAAAAAAAAAAAAAGAGCTTTCTTTTTCATTACTCCACTCTGTCCACTTCACATAATGCTATGTAACTTGTTGATACGTGTATATGAGTATTCTTTTGGCTTGGCATAATGATGTCTCTCTACCCAATCTGTGGGTAGAGATAGTTAAAAAAAGGAAAAAAGAACAGCAACAAATAAAAATCACATAAGAAAACAGCATTCTACAAATTATTATTATTTTTTTAAACACTAGCAGAAGAAAAACATAGCAAAATTACTTAAAAAAAAAGCTGCAAGAAATAATAACAGTAACAACAACAACCTGGGCCTTAATCTCAAATTTTGAGGTCGGCCGTTTGATAAATATAGGATAGAGAAAAGAAAAAAAAATAAAATTAAAGTTGAAAGTAAAAATAGAGAAGATAATACTAAAAAATAAAATAAAAATAATGGAAAAAAGAGAAATAAAAATAAACTATCTATAGAAACTAAAAATAATAAGAGAGGTGATTTAATTGTTTGAGATTCTCCTAAGCCATTTGTTCCTATCTAAAGTCATTTTTTCAACTAAATCTTTAACACTCATATCTTTACGCATAAATTACATTTAGGTTTTCAACGGTCTATTCCGATATTTCACTAAATCTCCTACATTTAAGGTCTTACTTCTCCTTACTTGTGTGTCTTTAGGTTTTCGTTGCACATGTCCAAACTATCTTAGGCGATATCGTCGCATATTATCCACAATTGAAGTCACTCTCAATTTAGTATCTATCTCTTCATTTCTAATCTTATCTCTTCCAATTTTACCACACATTCATTTGAGCATCCGTATTTCAGTTACAATCATTTTATACTCTTGTTGTTATTTAATGACCCACATTCGGTACCATACAATAATGTAGGTCTTACCGCAGTTCTATAAATCTTTCTCGTCAATTGCATTGGCATCGTGCTATCGCAAAGAATTTCAGATACATTTCTTCATTTCATCCAACCCGCTTGGATTCTATGATTCACATTCCTATCTATGTTTTCATCATTTTGAATGATGGATCCAAGATATCTAATTAGAAAAAAAAAATAACAAAATAGCTTGTCAAAAACAAAGCAGATAAGAAGATGAAGAACATAACATCAAATTAAAATAAAAGAGAAAAAAATTAAAATGCTGGGAAAAGTGGCTTATTTAAGGAAAAAAAAATATCTTTGTTGAGGTGCTTGCCTTAGTGCCTGGTGCCTGCACTCTAGGCATTTGCCTAGGCAGCGCCTGAGGCAAAGGCAAGGCCCAAGTGCCTGGGGACACTGTTTTGGGGTCTTGGCATGGTAGCCGTTAAACCTGCAGGCAATGTTCAACCATTGTAATAATGGATGAAATTGCTATTTGGTTTGATCTTCAATTTCATCTCACTTTTTTTTTTGGTGGATTGACTGAGCAAAAGTGGTCCTTCAAATACACGCGTTCATTTCTATTTAATCCATTTGGTTTTACATGGGATAGATCAACCGTGGTCGTCATATACTTGATTCGGTGTTTGGTGGAAAGTAGACTCATAAATAGAAAGACTTACACATGGTTTTTCTTGCTTTTGAAAAGCCTGTGATAGCATAGTGAGATATATAGTATTTTTATAAAGGAAAGGTGTGTGAGTTATGTCAGATTTGTCTGTGTAACCAAGGATATATATGGTGGAGCAACTAGCAACTACTAGACGAAGATGTACCATAATAATTCCCAATTGCCATAGATTTTCACTAGAATTGACATTATGTTACTACCCATTTGCATAAATAATGGTTCAGATGATATGGAAAATGGAATTCCTTAGTACATTTTAGTTGCTGATGATAATAATCGGTCAAAACAGATCAGGAGAGAATGAGAAGCCAGAGAAGTGGAGGATTCCATTGGAATCCAGTGGTTTCATGGAATATATGAAGTGTGAAACTAGTGTTGAAAATCATTCGGAGAAGAAGAGTAATTGATATTTCCGGACTATCATTCAAAAGGATGGAATATAAAGGATGATGTGTCTATAGGATTTAGGAAAGAGTGGATAAAAGATTGAACAGTTGAGGTATTGAGTGATCATGAGTGCTGATTAAAGTAAGGAAAATTTTACAAAATTGCACTAAAATTGGATATTGTGAAGACGAGTGTTCTAAGTTGCGTAATTGGTTTGATGAGAAAAGATAGCGAACTAGTTCTAATAGGGGACATTATGAAGTAGCTCCATGGATAGTAAAATGAAATAAAATAGAAACGTTAGCTATGCACGTTGATGGCATTGATTTGGTGCATTTAGTTGGACAAAAATGCAACCCTTTTAATTGATTGTGGAATAAGATTGTTTTCTCTGCATCTTTGTGGTCTTTATTTCTTGATGCTTTTACAGGATACTCTTTCCAAGGAGTTCAAAGAGATGGAAGGGCTCTTTGGTTATCGTCCTTTTCTTTCCTTTTTTTGGGGGGGGGGTATTATTTGGGGAGATATCTTATATTCTCTTTTTATTCTTTGTAATTCTTTCTCTTCTTTTCATCTAATCGTGTCCATTTCTTTTTCTGATTAAAAAAAAAAAATCCAGTGAGAATGTTCTATTTTCTTTCCTTTTAGAATCTAAGATACACTTCATAAATAACAAAAATATTCTGTGCTATGGTTGGTTGTGAATTGTGCACCGGTGAGCTCCACTATGGTTGGTTGTGAATTGATTGACATGGTCTAAAAAGTAGGTTTTGGCACATTAGAGTCCTTAAGCTTTGGGGCTGCAATGTGAGAAGTTTTTACTTTTTTGATGTGAGCTTATAAGGGAATCATCCTACTTCATGATGTTGAAATCTAACCAGAAGCCATAAAAATCTTGTCTCGAGAAGAAAGCAGTTGTTAAATTATCATGGCCGCCTTCCTTTTCATCCAAATGCATTAGATTGTTGCAATTTCAGCACAAGTCAAAAGGTCTTGACATCCTTCCTAATGCTAAAACCTCTAATCTTGGTAGCTAAGAACATTGAACTGGATAATAGTTAGACTTAATGACTTATATAGCAATTATCTTTTATGAAAAGGTAACAACAGTGTGGTGCTTGATTGGTCCATTGAATTTTAAATATATCTGACCTTACTTCTGCAAAGTATACTTCTTTTTGTGGTTTGAACCTGTCCCTTGTAGCATATGATGGAGTAATCTTACTCTTATGCGACGGTCAACTTGTTATCTTCTGAATTTGTTAAGGCTGTGTAAGCGAATCAGGAAATGGGAAAAGTAACTAACGGATTTGAGTTACAAGAGAATTTATCAGGTCTTGACTTTGGTGGTTTATGGAGAAGACATGGGTGTGGACTATTGCTGAGTGCACGGTTGGTTCTCCAATGAAGTGAAGTTTTGATACATCGTTGTGGAATTGCATGAGGTGTGAAATGGTTGAAATGGTTCCTTGTAGATTTAAATTCTTGGGTGTGATATGGGTCTAACATGTTCATATGGCAAAAAAAAAAAAAAAAAAAAAAAAAAGAAAAAAGGTGAAATGACTTGTGCAATTTGAAATTTCTTGTGAATGCATTAACCCTTAAAATATTTTGGAATGTGCTTCAATTCAGAAACCCAATTAGCCTGCGCCTTTCATGCAAGTTCGATGGTTGTACAATCGCTTTTCTGCAATGAGATTTGCTTAATGGTTGATTACCCTCTTTCCCACAATTGTTATCAAAGGTGCTTGGGTGCTTAAAGTGCTACCCCAGCACCTCAAGGGGCCTCAGGCAAGGTGCTGTTGCTCACCTTTTGTGCCAAGGTGTTAAGGTGCCATGCAAGTGCCTTGATGAAATTTAAGTTCATTGAGTATTCTTTCTAGGCTTTTTGGTTCTAATTTCCTCTTCTTAACCTTATTCTTTCTCTACTTTGGATCTAAGCATGTAAATGTTTCACTCATTTTATTTATTTCTCGTTTTCATTTTATTTTCATCTCTCTCTACCAACCTGTTTGTTCATGTTTCTCAAGTTCCCTCTTTGTTTTGTTGCATGCTTCACTTTGCAGTGGATAGAGATAAATAATGTGTAATTGTTCTTCAAATGATGAATAGTTAATGTTTGGAAGAGAAATTATTCTTAAATGGATTAGGGATGTCTTGTAAAATGTTTTGCTGACATTAATCCCTATATAATGATATATAACTTTTGCTTGTATAATTTATACTGTAGATCCTTGTTTCTTAGTGATTTAAGCATTAATCGTATTTATTATTGCAAAATTTATGTGGTGCTTAGTGCCTTGAGCAATAGGGTGTTGTACTTCCTTAAGGTCACCTACTGTCTTCAACAACCCCCATTTGTCCCCACCACCCCCCAAAAAAATTGGTCTTTCATGAGTTCCATGTGGATTGTGAATGTCTTGATAGTGCTTATCTTGTGGTAACTAGTAATGGAGGTGAATGAACACTAAGGATTCTGTGTGCGTGTGTAGATAGCAAAAGAAAGAATTTCATTGATGAATAATTACAAGAAATACATTAGAGAATTTTAAATCCTTCAAGAAAATTAAATGATAGAACAATCAATAAAATCTGATTAAAAAAAAGAAATAAAAAAATCAATATTTAAAACTATTCTGTTCCCACTAGAAGAATGTCCCCCAAAGCACAAGGTCCACGGTTATTCAAGAAAAAAATCTTTAACCATGAAAATGATCACCACAACCATGCAATCTCAAAGAATCTTTACAATCCATCTGCAAAAACTCATCTGGAGAGCGTAGAAACACCATTGCCAAGGATTTCAATTTATTATGCTAGTTGGATGTGTCTGTGTAAAATCCATTTCCTATCTATGACTTAAAGAGATGCTAACTCACCAGATCAGATGCTTTCTCAAAATTTAGCTTTCGAACAATCCATCTCATATATATACTTCTAGCCCCCTTGACCACGTCATAGAACTGCATCCATAGTTCAGATATTTCCCATGAAAGCACTTTGAGTAGCCGTAGCTAGTATAGTTTCTGTCAAGACATTGCTCAAACAATAAGCCCAAGTTCTGGGTAATATTCTGTACACACTGGTGGTCAAATTAGTAGGATTGAGATATTTCACTTTCATGAAGCTGTCTTTTTTGGAATCCGGTGGTAAATTAGAGTTTATTCTCTTTTCATTTCTTTTGTTCTGTGATCTTGGTCCTTTTGGCATCAAAAGCCCATGGCTTTCAAAGGGTGCGGTATGGGCAGTATTATGGGGGTATGATGGGATTGTGCCAAAAGGAACTTCTAAGAGGATATGTGATGTAAGTTTTGTTTTGGAGCACCCTCATGGCTAATGTAGAAGATCTGATTCTTGTGAAGCTACAAAGACATGCTTCTAGGTATGCCAGAAAATATGCATACAAAAGCCTGTTCTCCTTCCTAATTGAATTGATTTATGACATTCTGTGGTATGGTAAGATACAGAAATGCTTGGTATATATACAGGTATGGGCATTAAAATGGTGACGTTTCACAATTGTCCCTAATTGAATTGATCAATGACATTTTGTGTTACAGTAAGATACAGAATTGCTTGCTATATATAAATGCATGTGCATGTGTATGCTTTTAAAAAATAAATCTAGTCATTTTTGGCATCTTATTATGATGTGGCCTAAGTTCTTTATCTATTCTTTATTGAAACACTGGAGTATTATTTGCAGGAGAACAAAATTTGGTAGATGGAGAGTCAACTGAAATAGAGAACAAGTATGCATCGTAGTGTTATTGCTAAATTGGATGCCATCAGAGACAGACACCTTCAATTTTCATTTTTTTAGAGGATACGTGAAGTTGTAAGCTGTAAATTTGTGTCACTGAGATAGTTCTTTCAGCAAACTCTTAGCTGCTGAAATCTTGTGGAATTGATTATCTATGCCTGGCAACGACAGTGGGGATCAGGTCCATAACTTTTTTGGGCAAGATAACATTAACCAAACTCAGCATCACTCACAGGTTGTAGATGGGAACTGGCAGGCATTAAGTAACAATTTGTGGGTTGGAAACCAGAGACAGACTGCTGCAAGTTCCTATCCTATAAATTTCACTGTACAGCAATTAAGTACGAAGTCTTCAATCATTGTTTTGTTTGATTCCTTATTTTTGTTTTGGAAGTATAGTCTAGGTATCCGAGTTCATTTTTTACTTTTGCTTCTTTTTTTTTTTTTTTTTTTTTTTTTTTTTTTTTTTTTTTTTTTCCCCCAAGTTCTCATTTGAGCATAGACTTATATCCTTGTTTCCATTTTCTTATGAAATCAAGTGTCTTGGTGTTTTTTTCCTGCCTTTTTGGTTTTAAAATTTTCTACTTGCTTTTGAGACACGTTTGATTGGTTTCCTATGACAGTACCTGATTCCGAGAGAGTACATGGCAATCATTCTTCATTACTACCTCATGGCATGAACTCTTCGCAATCTAATTTGAGGCTTGAGTTTTCTAAAAGTTGGTCTCATGTCCAACAGCCAAATTTGAATGGCTATGTGTTTGGGAATCAGGGTTTCCAAACAAGACCAAATGAGACGAATCTTCCAGGAATGGATACAGAATCTGATCGCCATATTGCAGCATCAAGAGGCTTGTCTATGTTTGAGTTGCAGCATGTGAATGCTCCTGAGCAACAGGACAAAAATGTATTTAGGTCAGAAAATACAGAATCCCCTGTTAATTATGATTTTCTTGGTGGTCAACAGCACATGAATGGTCAGCAATTAGGCATGATGCAGTCTCTCCAAAGGCAGCAGTCTGGGTTCAGTGACATGCAACTATTTCAGCACCAGGTAATGCTCAAGCAAATGCAAGAACTCCAGAGACAGCAACAGCTTCAGCAACTGGAAGCAAGGCAGCAATCTTCAATGGATCAGATGCTCTCTGTTGCCAAGCAGGCATCTAGCAATCATCCGCCTTCCTTGGTTAATGGTACAATCAGCCATGATGCACCTAACTATTTGTGGCCATCTGAGGTGGTCACAGGTAATACAAATTGGCAACATCGCGGGGCATCTGCAGCTGTGTTAGGATCCTCTAATGGGCTCATGATTTCACCTGATCAGGGCCAAGCCCTGCGCTTGATGGGATTGGTTCCACAGCAGGTTGATCAATCTCTGTATGGAATTCCTGTCTCTAGCACAAGAGGCAATTTAAATCAGTATTCTCACATTGAAATGGATAAGTCTACATCCAATCAAATGACAGTGGGTGGTAATTCTGTTCCTGGCAATCAATCTCAATACTCAGATCAGGTTGGCTTGCAGGATGGGTCTTTAGCTTCCAGACAGGTGTCCAATGCAAAAAATCTGTCCAGGCATGGTTCCAGCCAGGGTTTTAATAGCTCGTTGCTTAAGGAGAACTTCCGGCTACCAGATGCCCAGGAGAAAGTTTCATCGTTGCAGGAACTCCATGAAACTCATGACTTGATTGGTACATCAGAAGCAGTGAACGAGAAAAGGGGGATGCAGATTGCTTCTTCTGACAATGCAGTTGCTCTTGATCCAACTGAGGAAAAGATTCTTTTTGGGACGGATGACAGTAGTGTATGGGAGGCGTTTGGTGGTAGCATAGGAGGCTCCAATCTGTTGGATGGGGTAATTGCTTTCCCTTCTCTTCAGAGTGGTAGTTGGAGTGCCCTTATGCAGTCCGCAGTGGCAGAAACTTCAAGTGGAGACCTAGGGTCGCAGGAGTGGAGTGGTGCAGGTTTTCATAATTCTGAACTGCCTGCAGGAAATCGCCAGCCAATGCTTGGGAGTGATAATAAGATGGTCTCATCATCAAATTTTAGGACTCCTATATCAAATGATGCTACTTCAGCAACAAATAATTGTAATCTCATAGAGTTCCCACATCCAGGAACCCAGTTTTTGAATGAACAGAGTGATAGGTTGCAGCCTGGTTCAAATGGTTCTGTGCCTCAATCAATGGATGGAAGCAAGTGGTTAGACAGCCGCCTTACAGAAAAGAATCAAGCTGAGGGGAGTCAAATTGGCCAAACTGCCGTTCATGTTTCTGGTGTGGAATTAAATCCTAAAAGTATTTCCAATGCTTGGAAACAAGATGAGAACATATCCTTGTATAACAATGTTAGCCAGCAATTCAGAAAGTTTAATGGTCGGAATGACAGTACATCTACGGCACCAAGTGAAAATGCCAATGTGACTATCCGTGAGAGAGAAAGCCCCCGGACTTCTGGTGCTACTAATCCAAAGAGACCAATGCATGAGGAAATGGGTCATAGTGGTGGCCCATGGAGAGACAATTCTGCTTCAAAATCAGTGGCTGAATTGGAACTTACGAAATCTGGTTGGCAGGGAAACCCTCAAAGTTTGAGATTAAGTAATGCAACTGCTGTACTTAATTCAGGCACTATAAAGGAAAACCTACAAAATGCTCATCAGCTCTCTAGTAATCATCAATTTGATCTAATGAAGGGTGCCGAGGCTTTGGCTAAACAGAGAGGAAATGAAGAAATTGGAAAATACCCACATAATTTGAACCAAGGTCCAAATGTTTTGGAGTCATTGCAGAATAGTTTTGAGAAAGGGGTTGCCGAAAAACATGAGATTGACAGGAGCTGTGATAAAAAGGAGAATTCTAGTGACAGCTATCGCTCTAATTTATCCCTCCATGCTTCTGCTTCAGGGCTGAGAGAAAACAGTTGGTTAGATGCAAGTGATTCCCATGCTTTGACCGGAAAACAAAAGTCATCTGGTCAGGTTGGCCGAAAACCAACTCGCAAATTTCAGTATCACCCAATGGGGAACTTGGATGCGGATGTAGAACCTTCTTACGGAGCAAAACATATTACCAACTCGCAAGCTTTGTCACAGCAGTTCCCACGTGGTTTCAGAAGTCATGAACAGATGTCGTTTGGTCAATCTAGCTTACTTGGTCATGCTTCTAGGATGTCTACTGATAGTGAAAAGGTCAGTTATTGCTTTATCTGTGGAGCACTGTTGGCTGTCTTTTCAAACGTTTTAATGAAAGAAATGTTAATACCTTTTTTCCTTAATGTCAGCGAACATCCCCTGATTTTCATGGACATCGAAAAAGATCTGATGATTCATCTCTTGGTGGTGTCATTCAAGGTTTTGTGCATCCCTCTGGTAGATCAGATGGTGCCTATGAGCCAAACAGGATTGCTAATTCAAGGTAGGTTTTCATTTTTTGTTGTGCTGCATGATAGTTTGTGTTACTAATGTTTGCTCTTTTGCATATGTTAATTGCAATTATCTCTCTTAAAATTTTCTTGCTGTTCTGCATCTCCAAATAATCGATTTTGCCTGTGTCGTTTCTGTTTGTTGCAGTCCAAATATGCTTGAGCTGCTGCATAAAGTTGATCGGTCAAGAGAATCTGGAAACTCAGCAAAATTTAGCCCTGACAATAATCTGTCTTCTGAGGTGCCTGAAGCAGAAGCTTCTGATGGTTCTGTTGGCCGTCTTCCGCAGAATCATCCTTCTGGCACTCAGAGTTTTGGTCTACAATTGGCTCCGCCCACTCAACGTCTACCAGTTAAAACCAACAACTTATTTTCTCAAAGCTCTTCACAGACAAATAATACTCCCAGCCCTCAGCTTGCCAACTCGGAGAAAGGAGAAAAGGGTCCTATGTGGTTGTCCTCCACTACTCAGTCTTTGCCTCCCCATGGAACATCTCAAGGGGAACTGAGGCCTAGTAACTTTCCCACTCACCCACAGGCCGGTGATGAGGCCTCAACATATAGCAGACTGGGCAATTATTCTGCAGGCTTGTCCCCAGGTTTGACTCATTCAGGAAGCCAATCTCAAAATCAATTATATTCTGGTGCAGGTTTACAAGTGACTGTAAATCCATCTTCCAGTATTTCTTCTGATAGTCTTGCTTCCCAGTTGAAACAGACAGATGACTCTCATAATTTATCTGGTCATTCTCTGCTAGTATCCTTGGTTGAGTCAGCAAGTGTTGTTTCACATAATAATCTTCCTGCTCCAGCAGGTTCGTCCCAGTCTCAAGGTATTGAACATTCCCATGGAAAAGTTGCAGTCCAACCGTTTGCCTCACCAGCTTCTCTGCCTTTTTTACCATCCATCACATCACAGCAGGGTAAATTCTCAACAATGTTGCATAATGTATGGATCAACGATCCAACCCAGCGGTCTATGTTAGGATCCCAAACTCACAAAGGTCCTTTCCAGTCCTTTCACCCATTGGATAATAAACTGGAATCAGTTTCCTCTGCCCTACCGTCTTCAGATGGTCAAGATATCCTGAAGAGTGGAAATGGCCCATCCAACTTGGATGGGACTTCCCCAGGCTTTGTTAATAGGGATAAGCAGCATAATGGAAGCCCATGGCAGCAAGTGACTTCTGAGAAATCCAAGTTGGCTCAAAGAAGTCGTGAATTGCAGGAGAAAGAATCCATGCCAAAGAATCTTCCTAATGCTTCTTCAAGGGCTTCTAGTCAGAAAGATATAGAAGCCTTTGGTCGTTCTTTAAAACCAAACAGTTTGTTGCATCCGAAGTACTCTTTGTTGCAACAAGTGCAAGCCATGAAAGAGGCAGATCCAAACAATAGAGGCTTGAAGCGATTTAAAGGAACAGATAGCGGTGCAGATGCTCAGCAACTAGCACCTCCTACGGCTGGACAGCAGCTACTTGAAGGGCCCAATCTTGTTGTTGGAGATGCGCCTGTTCTGCTTGCCTCAGTTCAGTGTGGTGATTCTAAGATTCTGAGCTTTTCATCAGAACCAGAGGATGATAAAAATACAAATGCTTCTTCTCAACCTGTTCACGTACATTTACCATCTCAAGATCTAACTGGATTTAGCCCGAGGGAGTTAGAGAGTAATGCTAGCAGTAGTGTTGCAGGTTCCTTGAGAGCTGAGCATCATTGGGTTAGTCCCCAGATGGCACCCTCCTGGTTTAATCAGTATGGAACTTTTAAAAATGGGCAGATGTTCCCAATGTATGACGGAAGGAAAGTTGCTGCCATGAAGACTTTGGAACAAAATTGTATTCTTGGAAAGTCTTCTGACATTATGCATACAGAGCAAGTGAATTCTGCTACTTGTCCCAGTCAGGTCGGTAATATCCTGGAAAGTTCAAGTGCCACAACTATGGCTGGTTCCCATCTCCCTTCAAGTGTATTGCCTCCAAAAGTCACCGGTGAAAGTTTAGTTCCACTGCACCCTAAAAAGCGAAAAGGGGTTACAGGCGATCTTCCTTGGCATAAAGAAGTGGCACAAGGTTCGGGAAGACTTCTGAATATCAGGTGATTCTACTGAAGATCATATTTTATCTCTCTCCATGTGTGTCAGTAGATAGCTTTCTTTTTTGTGTATCTATATGTGCTTGGTGATGCTGCTACCATAACCTTATCTTCTGCAATTTATTTTTTTTCCAAGAACATCCGTTTGGTGTTAATTATACCCACTTCACCTGGAATGGTCATTCTATGGAATATGCTGTAGATAATGGATATGCACTACAATCTCACTCTGGCAGGCTCTCTGACGTGTGATTTTCTGTTTGCAGTGTCGCAGAACAAGACTGGGCCCAGGCTGCTAATCGGGTTATTGAGAGGGTATGGGCATCAATGAATTGGTTTTCTTAGTGTCAGTTTGGCAGCGCTTTTTTTTTTGCTTCTCTTCTCCTTCTAAGGAGAAGCCCTGCTAAATGATTTCTCTTCTCCTTAAAAGTAGTCTATTTTTTATGAATAAAAATTTAAAAAGTGGCTTTTAAGTAAAAGCTCCTGGAAGGAGTTTTTACTTCTCCTTATTTTTTAAAACGTAGCTTTTGAGGAAGAATATATATATATTTAATTCTGTTTATATTCTCACTTGAAGGATATGAAATTTCAAATATGTTCATATTATAAATTCATTTACCCTCATGCCCTTTCTTTTCTTTAAAACTTTTAATTTTTTATTTTTAACTTTTATCTTTATTTCAAAAGTTATAAAATGAGTTTGTTTTTAAAAATCAAATTACCAAATAACTTTTAACTTTATTTTAAAAGTTATTAATTTTTGCTACTTCTTATAAGAAGAAGAAATGCCAAAAATAAACTCTGCCAACCGGCCACTTAGTTTTTGTTTTCATTGTCTCAAAATTTTTCATTCTAAAGCATTATCCGTAACTTGTTCAAATATGACAGCAGATAGAAAATGATGTTGAACTTATTGAAGATGGACCCTTAATGATGCTTAAATCAAAAAGAAGGCTTGTCCTGCCAACGCAGCTTATGCAACAATTGCTAAAAGCTCCTCCAGCAGCTATCCTCTTTTCCGATGCTCGATTGAATAATGATTGTGTGACATACTTTGTTTCTAGATTGGCATTAGGTGATGCTTGCAGCCTAGCCTCCTCAGGAAGTGATTCTTCTGTTCCTGGTGGCCGCATAAACCTGTAAGAATTCTCTCAAATACAAGCCCTGTTAATACTTATGGTTAGAATTATTACACCTGTGGCAGGTTAAACCACACTGCCATTTGATGTTAGCTCATACGTTTTATTTTCTTTGTAAGCCTTTCTGAGAAGCTGACAGCATCTGAAAGAATTGGTGATCAACATGTCTCAAAGGTTGTGGGAGATTTCATGGATACAGTTAAAAAGATGGAAAATGAGGTGCTGAGGTAATTATTCTGTATTTGTTTCTTTTTGCCTTCATAGCATTAGAATGTTGTTTACTCAATCACATGATGTCTTGTGACCAGTATGTGTTTTTTATTACTACTTACCTCTTCATACCCTTATTTCCTATTGATTATGAATTTAAAGCCGTGTCACCATCATATTCCAAATCAAGCTGAGACTAGTATTTAATGAAACAATTTAACAATTTGATCTTGGTTGTTTATAAGTTGTCCAGCGTGCAAACTTATTTTTGACATATATAGGCTAAGTATGTTGATGTGGGTAATGAATGGACAAATCGGGTTCATAGAGAAATTTGTTAACTTAAAATTAATCAACATTAATCCAGGATTATAAATATATTTACCCTCACAAATTGTGAATGCCTTTTGTTTTTATTCTTTAAGAATTTATAATATTGAATCTATAACATCATTTTTGGGGTGTCAAAATATTTGGAAAATTAGAGATCTAAATTCTTTGAAACCTTTTAGGAGGGTTTCGATTGTTAGGTTACAATGTTACTGCATGCTTGACCTTTGCCTATTAAGCGGGTCCACTTGGGATCCCAATACTGCAGGACTTTCTTCTGGTAGGGTAGGGGCACAGTTTTTTGGGTTTTTGGTTTTCTATTTCTTTTTATTTTGGTTTTCTGTTTCTGTTTTCTTTGTTTTGTTTTTGTTGTTTGTTTGTTTGTTTTTTGGTTTTTGTTTGTTTGTTTTTATTTTTGTTTTTGGAGAACTGGTGGTGGATATTGGATGTGCCTATAATTGTTGTATTTTCTATTGGATATGCCTTTTTAGACCTTGTTATCCTTGCTACTGCTTGTGTTTGTTCTCTCTCTGTCTCTCCCTTCCCTGATGCTTTTCTGATGATACAGACTGGACAAGAGAGGCTCAATCTTAGATGTAAGAGTGGAATGCCAAGACCTTGAGAAATTTGCTGTGATTAATCGCTTTGCCAAGTTTCATGGTCGGGGACAACATGAAGGGGCAGAATCTTCATCCTCTGATGGAGTTTTATACAATCAGAAATCATGTCCCCAGAGATACGTTACTGCACTTCCATTGCCTAGGAATCTTCCAGACAGGGTACAATGTCTTTCACTATGATCGTTATTTTATTGATTCCATTACCCTTTTCAGTCAATTGTCCACACTCCGCTCATGTTTCTTTAGTCTTTCTTCCTACATATCTTCAACATAAAACCAACACAACGATGTCGTGGGCGGGATTGCAAGTGAAGAATTCATTCCAAATTGCCTTTGAAGCTATTAAGGCATTTATTTTTTTCTTTTTTACCATTAATGAAGGCCGTTATTGTTGTTCTCAGGAAATATAAATTGGTCTCTGTATATCTCTTCCATAGTTGAAATGATACTTGGGTTGCCCCATCAATTTTTTAGCATGTGGGGTGAAACTGTTCAACCATATTCATAAATGCTCATAGGTTGCTAGCTTAATGATCAGATGTAAGTTCTTGCCCTTATGGCTTCAAAGCATGCTATTGTCAACCATTGAATGGTTTTTCTTTCCTTTTTTTTGGGCCAATTTCAGTTAATTTTTAATGTGAAACATCAAGTTAGATTTTTTATTTTATTTTTATTTTTTAACTCTCTCTCTCTCTCTCTGTGTGGTTATCTATTTCTTTATTTCTTTTTTTTGGGGGGGGGGGGGTGGGTGGGGAGGGGATTTGCATTGGAGCGATGGGATGCTCACTTGAAATTCTGTAAGAGGAAAAATGATGGTGAAAACATAGCTATTTGTATTTTACAAGACTTCTTTGCTAGACTTGCGGTCACTTTTGGCTGTGATGGAAATATTGAAGTTCATCACTTCATACCTTTTTCTGCTGCCTTGTTCATTGTTGAGCTTCATTGATGATAAATACCTGCTGCAACGCAACATTTTTTGGGAGGTTCATTCTGCTGACGTAAATGTCTTGGGTGCTTGTGGAAGTGTCATAGAATATGCTGATGGAATTGCTTCTATATTTGCCTATTGCATACTCCATTGATCAAAATTGTTGTGTTATGACAATGCTGGTTGTGATTTTATGTTAATGTGGCACCGGAAATGGAAATAAATTTTGGTACTGGACTCGAGTGATTGAAAAGGAGTATCAGTTTAATGTTCCCAACTGCAGAGGTTTTATGCTTTAGTTTTAATGCTCAAACTTTGATCAGATATTATTGTGGATAAGCATTTATGATCTTGTTCTTTTGCAATTTGCGTGTTCAATGTTCTTTCTTTCCCTTCTTTTTGGGTGAAGAGGGAGGGGAACTCCTTAACCCCTTGCGAGATGTCATCTCCTAGGGAAACTAGGTGGAAGTACAACGAGCTCCCTCTCTATAGATGTGATTTATTGAAATTACATGCACCTCTTTCATGAGAGCATTGCATTCTCTCGTCATCGTGCTTGGGGAATAATCTTGCGTAGTGTTCCCATTAAGGATGTTTGCCAAAATAGAAAAATCCACCTCAAGCTCAATATTCTTAATCGCTCCCCGGATGATCATCTGAAAACCCTATCTCAACCCCCGAGCTCAGCTGTAATAACACTGGTTATACCTTCGCGGAGAATCCATCCACCCACTCCTCTCTCTTGTTCATGAGGATTCCCCTAGCCATAGCTTGTCCAGTGACTTGAGAGACTGAACCTTCTGTATTTAGCTTGTAGTCACCATCCTTCAATGGATCCCACTTAACCCAATTCTCCTCCTTTGCTTTCCTCCTTCCATTCATCGTCGCAATTGCAATTTCTTTTGCAAGTCTTTGAGCCCATCTGGCTACCTGCACGGGGGGAGTTTGCTCCCTCTAAACAGCAAACTTGCACCTGCTCTTTCAAATGGTCCACATAGTGGCCGTAAACAATTGGCTGTCCCGAGAGCTTCTATTGCCCACAACTCCACAACTTCATGTTTTCAGCGAGTCCACAACACTTGCATCCGAAAAATCCAGGCTTCCATCCACCACCAACCTCCAGATTTCCCTAAACACATAATCTCTCAGGCAGTGAATGGTGGTTTCATCTATCTCCCTACACGAAGGACAGACAGTTTTTATGGTGAATTGTCTTTTCTTTCCTTCTGTATTAGTCATGATCTTTTCACTAGCAGCCAACCACAATAAAAGCCTGATTCTTTCTGGACAGTCAGACGTCAAGACCCAAGACTATTCCCAGAGACCTGGAATCCGATAGGGTATTGTAAGCTGAAGCTATTGAGAATTCACCATTTGTTGTTCCCTTCCCGAAGAAATCATCAGGAGTTGCTTCTTCATGGGGGATCATTACTCCTCTAATTTCCTCCGCTCTTTTCTCAGGAACGATAGCTCAAAGCTCATCTATTCTCCATTTAACATTCTCATTTATAAAGTGGCCTACTTTCGTGTCATGATGGCACCTATTGGAATGAATCGGGGAGTGATTGATAACAGCTTCATTGCCTACCCATAGGTCAGTCTAGAAGTGTATCTTGTTCCTATCCCCTAGCTTCCATTTCATTCCCTTCTTAATGTAATCTCTACTTCTTGGGATGCCTCTGCACAGTACAGAAGCTCCAAGCCTGCTGATATGGGACAATAAATCATCCCTCGTAGACATTTACTCATTAGAACTTCACACCACAAGGCCTTTTCCCCTTTCTCTACTTTTTGCCCCAACTTGGTCATTACAGCCAGGTTGCTGTCCCTCATTTTCCTCAGACTAGGCCACTGTCTCTTTTAGGTATGCAAATTTGGTCCCAATTTACTAGGTGAATACGCTTGTGGTCTCTTGTCCAACCCCATAAAAGTCCCTATTGAGTTGATCCAACTTGCTGTAGATAGCCTTTGGGATTCAAGCTGACTGCATGGTGTGTATTGGCAAAGCAGCAAAGATTGCTTGGATCAAAGTTCTTCTCTTGGCTGTGCTTAGAAGCTTAGCTTTCCAGCCACTGAGCATATATTGAACCTTCTCCACTATTTGGGCATAGGCATGTATCCCCACTTTCCTGTGGAGAATAGACACCCCTAAGTGTTTGCCTAGATCATTAGTGAGGGAGAATTTGCTAGCCACAGCCAGTGAACTCTTTAGAGACCGAGGATCTCTTGGGGAAATCCTAGCTTTGACTTAATGGGATTGATCTTCAAGTCACTCTCAGATGAGAACTCCTTAAGACAACAATTGGGCTCTAGACACCCCTCTTCACTCTCTCTTGGATCATATAAGAGAGGCGTTCCATGACAAGGATGAAGAGATAGAGAGAGAGAGGGTTACCTTGGTGCAGACCTTGTGTAGCTTTGATGGGAGTTAGATCTCACCATTCCATAGTAGGAAAAAGTGTCCAAACATGATTAGCTTTACGAAAGGGAGGGGGAGGTTAAAATCCAATAGCACATGCCCCGAGTAATGCCGGTTCACATTATCGTAAGCATTCCTTAGGTCTACCTTCAGCTCCATACCACGTCTCTTACTATTAGACTTTTTGATAGAGTGAATCATCTCCTGAGCAATCACAATTGATGGAGGTGGGTTTTCTCCACAAATATCTACTATGTCTGCTTGTGTGGGAGTCCTGGAACCGAGAATGATCTTGCGATCGCAACCTACAAAAAGCCGTAGAAAGGTGCTCCGGCGAAGAAAACTCCAATGCTCGAATAAAAAAAGAGTGACTACTGTGCATGGTAAACAAACAAAGAAGAGATCCCGCTAAGGGACGTTAATGTGTGGTATTAGTGTCTGGTTCCAGAGAACTTACCTTCATGGCAGCTGAAGTTTTACTTATATATCCTCCTTTTTGTATGAAGCGACCTAGGGTTTAGAGAGTTTTCTAACCATAGCTTCCTTTGGGGGAGATTGAGAGGAGTCCTCGACATTATGGGAGTCATTATCTGAAACCTCACCGAGATGGGATCATGTCATTTCTATATATCTTAGGAAACTCCATGAACCGGGGGGGGGACTTCCTTCTTTAATTGAGAAGGTTGCTAGGATGAGCTTTCGCAATTTTGGAATTACCTACAGAACGGGAAAGATTTTTATCTACGTGAGGGAAGTTTTGAATTTGTTTGAAGATTTGTCTTCACTATGATTTACCCAGAATCGTACTTATCCTTTTTAGCTATTTGATTTGCAGTGTGGAAAGCATTTTATCTGGGAGTAGGGTGACCGAGGAACGGGGATACCGAGGAGAGAGACAACCGAGGAACTATAAAGGGTCTCAAACAAATGTTCCTAGTCCCAGGGCCTAAGGGATGGAGTTTTGGGTTGATTGGCTTTTTGGGCCAATAGTTGAGAAACTGCTTTGGTGTTGACCCACAAGGTTGAGCAGGAGGAAGCGCAATCTTTGCACTAACACTTTGGCCAACACTTTGTAGGAAGTGTTCAATAGACTTATTGGTCAAAAGTTTAACATACAGGGTTTCCTTCTTGGGAATTGGGACCATAAGGGCATTTGTAATTTCAGGCCAGAAGAACCCATCCCTGATTGCCTCATTGACAAACATGCAGAGCGATCCTTTCATTGACGTCCAGTGCCTTTGGAGGAAGATGGGCTGGAACCCGTAAGGGCCAAGATCTTTCAAACCTTTCATTGAGAAGAGGGCTACTTTCACCTCCTCTTCATTTGCTGGCTTGACCAAATCTTCGTGCTCCTCCGCTCCCATTTTTTTCTGCCACCTGCAGTACCTAACACTAGGGGGGATATTGCCTCAGGCTCAAGCAGCT
Organism: Dillenia turbinata; assembly: GCA_037126225.1. Taxonomy (NCBI): domain Eukaryota; kingdom Viridiplantae; phylum Streptophyta; class Magnoliopsida; order Dilleniales; family Dilleniaceae; genus Dillenia; species Dillenia turbinata. The sequence continues at coordinate 8,633,189 of JBAMMX010000020.1, read as the reverse complement.
TATCAAAGTAGTTTACAACATTTTCCCTTAGTTTCTCTTGATTAATGCACCACTCACCATCGATTTTCAGAGCAGCAATTTTATTCTTGTTCCTCCTTACCTTTGTCTGGATGTGGTAGAACTTAGTGTTACTGTTCCCGTGAGCAAACCAAGCTACTCTAGGCTTCTAATGCCATAAGATTTCGTCGTGTTCAAGGGTCTTATGGTAATCATTCAACAGAGTTTTCTCCAGATTTTGCAGGAAACAGAGTGACTAAGCTGCAAAATTTTGAATTTCTCTGCCTTTCAAACATCTTTTCCTTTTGAAGATGTTACCAAAGACTTATGTGTTCCTGGCAATCCTAGGTTCTATCTTGGCTTGATTTGTGAAAGTTCAGACTTTTGTCCTCAAAAGGACAGTCTAGTAATCATAATTTTCTTCTTTCAATCCGGTGATCTCAGATTTAAATTCCAATGTAACAAAAAAAAAAAAAAAGTTTAGTTTTCATGGCAGAAAGGAAAAACGACGTATATGGTTGTGAGTGTCAAAAATAAGGTTATCTTTGGCTGGTTTCAGGTAATCCTAGTCCTAACTTAACATACTCCAAGGTTAAACTGAGGCATGATGTTCCAATCTGTAAACCAAAGAAGCCTTAAGACTAGTGGTAGGAGAGTGAAAATTTTAGGTTGCATTTACAACTATCAAAATTACTTTCATAAAAATTATTCTTTCAGATTGGGAAAAGTTTTCAATTTGAACAAAATTTTCTGTGATAATTTCGCCTGCTTTCCTTTTTAGAGGAAAAAGAGTCATCCAAAAAAGAGAAGAAAAAAAAATATTAAGAACCACATGTATATGTTATACATAATTTTTTTTTTTGGGGGGGGGGGAGACTTTCCCCAACTTGAGAGGATAAATATTTCCCTACCTTAAACTTTGGGGAACAGATTATATGCTAAAATTTAAAAATGGGTGAAAACTTAGGGCAGAAATTTCACACATTTGCCTCTCCTACCACGCGCCCTTAGGGTTTTCATTTACATTCACAACATAGCACTACTTCATATTAGAAGACAGTTGTACAAGTTGTTCACAATTAATCCAGAATTATACACAATGCCACTGTCATGTCAGAGTCTCCTCTTGGTTGAATTGGTTGATGCCTCACGCAGGCTACATCTATCCCATTTTCCCTCACCAAAAAGAAGTATTGAGCTATCAACTTCAAAGACCAGATCTCAAAACCAATTTTCTATTGATCCAACTTGATAGGATGTTTAATTTTGGGAAGCCCATCAACAAAATGGCTCCTCATCTGCAGAATCCTTTCCATAATGTGAGCAGATAGACTACTAGGGCCCCTTATCAATAAAAATTAATGAAAGGAATTCCCTTGTGACCCCGGTGGAGGACCAGGCCAAAACCTTGGAGGGAGCGAGGCGAAGAGGGAGAGAGAGGGAGGGAGGGAGAGAGAGAGAGAGAGGGAGGGAGAGAGGCTGCACTGCTTGGCATTTTTAGCTGGACAGCCCAGCAACCATGATCAGCGAAAAGTGGCATCTCGAGTGAACCCCAGATGTCGTCATCCGGTATCCTTCCCTCCACATTGCTCCTCTTCTGAGCCAGATCTTTCAACTCACTCAAATGGCAAATTTCTTTTTAAGGAAATGAACTTCCAGCAATCCCACAGTTATTTCTGCTCCAATTTATAAACACAATTCTCCAGTACATCAGCTGCCTCATGAAAGGTTAACATGCATTTCCTCTCCAATCACATGGAATATTTCCTTGATCCTGTAGAGAAAAATGTAGCAATATTATTCATGAATCACCGTCTCCTAATTATTAACCCCTGATCATTTATTAAACTGGCTTCTCATTTATTGTATTTTATTTTGTTTCTGTTTAAGTGGACCCTTTTACACGACTTGGACTTCTGATATTCAACAAAAACAATTTGGTCACTTTGCATTCCAAGCAGTAATTATAAATGTCATCCGCACAATATGTAAAGTTATTTTTTGTTTGATTCTTACCTATTCATATTTACGTTCACCTCTGCAAGCCAAATTGTTAAATAAACCTGCAACACGAATAATTACTAAATTAAGAAAATTTACTGAAAAGAGGGTAAAAAAAAAAAAAAAAGTGAAGGTTACTACTAAACTGTTGGACAATACATGCACCAAAATTATTTTTTATTTTGCTACCCAAGTGGCAAATTATAATAGAATGACAAACCGTCAACAAAGTAAATCATTCAAATTGTGAATTACTAGGAATTCACCCACTTTACTAGGTGTGATTTGGCATGCAACAAAATAGGATACCGCAGGCTCTTTTACCCTTTGACCAAGGTAAGGGGGTTTGAACCCCTCTGTCCCCATGACCCAGTAGTGAAAGCCCAAATGTGTCAATTTGAACTGGTAAGGTAGTTGGGGATGCCTAAGACCAGTGTTCCTCCGAGAAAACCAAATTCTCACCTAATAATCAGCTAATAGGATGAATTAATCCATCATAATGCAGCTAAACTACTAGCATTTTAATACAAATGAATGGCTTGAAGTACGTACCTGTAAGACATCAGAATCTGGCTGATGACTGAATTGGGCAGCAAAAGCTCCAGATTTCATCTCCTTTACCCTTGGAGGAACTGGCTTATTAGTTTCTTTGGAATACAAATAGCATATGCTTAGATCATCGAATTCTCCAGCATAAAGTTCACTTGACCAGGATAATTCATCGAAACAAAGATCTTCTTCACAACTGATGGCAAGCAGTTCCAAAACAAGCAATCGCTGCTCGTAACAAAACAATTCAGACTCAGAGAAATCAAAAGGTTGTTAGTAGCAACAGCAGCCACATAGAATATACACTGAAGACATAAGGGTTAACAGTAGATGAAGAATTTCACCTTCAAATTTAGTTCCAGTGCAAACATCTGCACAAGCTCTTGAGCAAAACTCTCTGAAAATATCAACAGTCAAAAGATTAACATGGTCAAATAATGTGCATCTTAAGTGGATAAAGTACAGGCTAATCAATATTTGCACTATATAATTTCTATGCATCAGAATTTCAGCTAATAAAAGAGTAAGATCCTACAAGATTGACAGCATTCTGTTTTTATGAGAAAAAATGCATTTTGAATTGAATATGAGCCTTTTGCAAATACTAGATCCCTATATAGCAATGATGCCTACAAACATACCAAAAGAAGAAATTGACCAGAACAAATATACTGGTGTCCCTCCACAATCGCCACTGTCATTCCCATTCTCGGAGCTGCTACTAAATTGTAAAACTGGACTGTCACTTGCCCCTCTAAGAAAACACCTCATTGACTGAGCAGCATTTGCCATTTGAGTTACGATTCCCACCTGCAGATTAATATTTTGGATAGAGTTATTTAAGTTAAAGTTCCAAAATAAGTTTGAAATTCACATTACAAATAATCTTATGAAGACAATAAGTTGTAGATGTACTTGCCAAATCTTTGTAAGATGATAAAAGGTTAGTACGATGGAGCTCCTGAAACAAGACAAATTAATCAATATGCACCAATCATAATCAAAATAGAAAGCAAAAGCTCTTCAAATTATTTAACCTATTAGTTTCTTAATCTTTAACTTAAGTAGAAATTAAATATGAAAAGAATTTTTGAAGCAGAGTAAGGCACTTCTAATCCATGCGTATTCAGTTCAAAGAGTCGACTTTCTACTTAAATGCCAATTTATTAGCAGATAATCCATTTCATGGTAGCTAGTAGCTCATACAAACTAGAATCAATCACATCCATCTTTCTAGGTTAAGGAGAGTGTTCCAAATAGCTAATAGAGATAAATACTGAATGTTAGAGGCGAAAGAAATGTTCACATCCTCGGTATCTGTCATCCATGTTTATGAAGGCCAGGAAACTCATCAGTCAAGTTTTACCAAAATATGTAGTCTTCATTATAGCCATGAGCCAAAATAGAGTTCATTGTGTTGTTTCAACTAGAGGATTGCATGTTAAATTTTTCTTATAGAGTATTCTGATGCACTTTATCCAAATTTAACAAGCCAATCGAAATGACATATATCTAAGACTGGTTCAGTCAACAGACTGGCAGCACGAATGCCAGCAGGCTAAGCCAAATTGACTTTTAAAACATCAACCTCAAATAGAATTCCCCCAAGAAAGTCCATTCAATTTAATGATTGTGGGAAATGTGATATCAACTTGAAAGGGCAACTCAACTCCATCAAATGTCCGATCTCCTTCCTCAGGATAATTACAGTAGATAACAATGCTCAACCTTTAAATAAAATGGTTCATATGCTTGCCAATCAATCCTTTTCAGATGGATATCAATAAATGACCACCAAATAAGAGCTCTTACCACTCTTTGCTGATGAAGGATGTGGTAAATTCTCTTCCTTGCATCATTTGTCTATAATCTCATGTCCAACTTCTCATGATTTCTTCCTTCGTGCTCTTGCTATCCTCAACGTCCTTCTCCTAGCATGCAGCCTAAATAACTTGCCCCCAGTTTCTATCACAAAGCCTTAAACCTCCAAAAAATATAAGATTTTAATTCAAAGTTAATTAGCACAACACTTCTCCAATGAATCCATTCATGACTAGAGAACAGCATCCAGATTTGGTCATGTGGTGTATATCTTGTTGATCTTATCTTGTCATTCTAGTTCCTAGTTTTGCTATATCATCCCACTACTGTTTCGCCCAAATCATTTTCCAAAAACCTTGTGCAGACCAATTATTTGAAAATCGCGAACAACAGATAAGGTACTTGCCAAGTCACCAGGCCTCATCAACCACTCACTTCCTACAACACACGGAAACTGTAACTGACCAGCCACAAGCCTTCACTCCCAATTTCCTCATTTCATCCGGGCAAACTAAGTTGCCCTATTACAATTGCATAACAAATCCTACAGAAATGATAATTTCTGCAACTTAGACAACATAAATGAAAACTCAAATACATAAATAATACAAGTTTTGACCATGAAGAGAAAAACTTCAGACCCAACTTCAGCAGTTCTGGAGTTCGATTCTAATTCTAAGTTTCATTCCTTTAGCAATTTAAAAATTTTTTAATTGTCATAAAAAAAGAAAAATAAAAGGAGAAAAAGAGATTCTGAATGAACTCTAAAGTTATTTGGGCGACACATAGTGAGTTGACATAGTAAATAATAAACTCCAGAATTCGACTGACATGTTTGGTTTAGGTGTTTCAGGCGAAAGAAATGAATCTTTTGGTTCCAATCAAAATAATTTCATCTAGAAACTGGGTCAATCAAAACGGGAGAGTACCTGCTGTTTTGCCAATTTCATGCAAGCCTTTGCCCTAATTTTGGCATCTCTCTTAGAACACCCAAATCCAGTTGAGACATGTACCTGAAACCAAGAAAAAAGAAAGACACAATCCCCATAATTCAAAACAAGCAATTGAGCAAAACCCATGTCCAGTAATAGCTGAAAATCCAAGGGGAAAAACATGGGATTTCACTTTTGAGAGAAATTTAGCAAAACACATATCCAGTAATAGCTCAAAATCGAAAAGGGAAAAAAAAATAAAGGTTTTTTTACTTTTGAGAGAAATTAAGCAAAACCCAAGTCCAGTAATCGCTCAAAATCCAAGAAAAACACTGATTTTCACTGTTGAGAGAAATTAAGCAAAGTCCCCATCCAATAATTGCTCAAAATCCAATAAAAAATGGGTTTCTTACTTTTGAGAGAGATAAGCATTGACAAGAGAAGTTACATGAGATCTGCCACTTGAAGATACAGAGACCCACTGGTTCTTCAAAGACACCAGCTTTGACCACTGGTTTCTGAGGTTTCTCTGTGCTGCTGGTCTCCACAGCCGGATCACTGAAGGCGGTGGCTGTGGAGTTTTAGCGTTGGGACTAGGGTTTTGAGGGGTTTGGGACACTGTTGATTCTTGGGTTGTCATTTGTGTGAACTTTTTTTGAGAAATTGTGAGAATATTTTGAAATTTTTGGGTTTTTATTTTTTTGGTACTTCGTCATCGTTATTTGGAAACCTGATTAATATTTTTTTTTGGAAAGTTTTAGGATTTTTATGGTCTTCAGCCTGAGGGTGATTATTACTCCGCACGCGCGGGATTGTGCACTTGAGAGGAAAAAAAAAAAAAAAAAAAAACAACTCGACAATTTTGATAACCGGCTTTGATGTTTTACAAGAACTAATCATAATAAAAAGGTTTTCTGTTTTTCCCAGAAAATGCAAAAATCCCAAAAATATGTACCATACTTCACCTTCAATTTCAAAAAAAATACTTGAATAAAAATCCTTAAACACTAGGATGTTTCTACAAGAACAATAAATACAAATCTTTAATAAGAAATAATAGTTTATTATTAATTAAAATAGTAATCACACTTAATACATTTTGATTTTTTTTCATTTACTAATTAGATTTATATCGATGCTTTAGTATCGAATTAAATATGTGTATCAATAAATATCCCTTCTATTTTATGGTTAAATGGAATTTTTTGTCACTTTTTGAATGAAGCATGGTGAGTGAAATTCATGACATTTATAAATAATTAAATGACTATGCAAGCATAATATTCAACAAAAGAACAAGAAATGAATCAGATTGAATACAAAAGTCCAATGTAACTAAATATTAGTATAATAATAACAATTCGAATCTTAATCTTAAATTTTAGTATGGGCCATCTAAGAGACAATAAGTATTAATTTAGCATGCAAAATTATTAGTATAAAATTGAGTAAATATATATATATCAAAATTAAATTCATTAAGGGTAAGTTTGGTTTGAGAGGGGAAGGGGAAGGGAGAGGAAGGAGAGATTTACTTCATCTGATGGAAGTAAATCATTTCTTTCATTTTTATTTTGTAGGGATGGAAAGAAATGAAATGTATAATACTTTTTTCTATTTGATTAGAATAAAAAATAGAAAGGAATAATAATTTATTTATTATTATACCATTATAAGATAATATTTTTAATATTTCTTACTATATAATTATTTTTTATTTTTTAATTAATTTTTTAAAAAATATAATTTCTTCTAAAAATAGTTATTTAATATATTTTTCTTATTTTTTTATAAATTATTTTTCTTATTATTTTATAGTAAATAAAATTAGAATATTAATGTAAAAGGTAAAAAAATAAAATTAGAAAAAAATAATTTGTCTATTAAAATTAATGAAAGAAATTAAAATTTATTATTTTATATTAAATAAAATTGTAATAGTAGAAATAAGATACAATTTCATAAATATTAAAAAAGAACAATGACAAAATCATCCAAAAAATTTATTTCTTCCATTTTCATTTATTTTAGGACGGAAATGATTTAAAAAAAAAAAGATTACACCATATTTTTACTTCCCTGCTACTTTTTCCTCCTTACTAAACGTATGAAATCTTTCATTTCCCTTCACTTTTACTTCCTCTCCCTTTTTCCTTTTACTTTTCATTCCAACTATAATGTTTAGTTGAACTCTATGCAAAATCTAATCAAGAATGTAAATAATCTTAGAAGATTCAGCAATATCATCAAAATACAATATATACAGATCACCTTAAATCTAATACCATGACTCCTAATTACCCTAGACCCAACCAGCTACATATCGTGCTGGACTTATACCAGGAGCCTTTTAAACCTAATTGAAATCAAACAATTAATGTATGATATGCTAAAAACAAATGAAGAAGTCCCACTCATGTACACATAAATAGATACATAATACATAAGTAATGTAAAGAATAAATCACACATTTATCAAAATAGGTCACTCATCTCTTAGCTGACAAAAAAAAGGTATATTAAGAAAAATTTATGATCGCATGCATAATTAAATAGTATATAATTAGTACCTAAAAAATATACAGGTTAAAATTAAGATTTTAACTGCAAACTTCAACTATCAAAATATATATATTTTTTTGTTTTCCACTCGGTACTTACTAATCTGAATCGACCTACTGTTAATACTTTTTGAGAAGAGATTTTTTTCGTACTCATGAGAGTCAAACTTACAATGATAGTTAAGAAAATTTAATTTTCTTCCAATTGAGCCAACTAACGTTGATGCCATCATAAATATATAAATATAGTGTAGAAGTTTAAAATAGATTTTCAAAGAAAGAGAAGAAACAATAGTTAACCTCATTTTTATGCATTTATTGTGATTTTAGTTTGGTTAAATATCGTGAATTCAAATCTCTTTTATATATATATAAATCTTACTTTACTTAATTATTACATTATTTAAATTTAAAATTTAAAATTTAATAATAGAAAAAATTATGTTGAGAGAAAACTTTTTAATCGATAATAGTAATTAGTTAAAATATAAATTTAATTGGTTATAATAATAATAATTAAAAATAAAAAAACCAGTGATGTGCCATAAAAATTCGTTTAGGTTAATATAAATTCCTCCGTCCCGGTTTTGGCCTTGCTGGGTTTAAGTCCCACACCCATCCTTCTAGGGAGAGAAATCATAATTCCTGCCATTGTTTCTCTCACTTAATCGAGAGAGAGAGAGAGAGATGTCATCGCACAACTCGAACGATCCGCGGCAACCGTACGCGGCGAAGCCGTACGTGTCAGGGGTGGTTGCACCACAAGACCTGCCGATCGACCATGCAGGCTTCTTCGCCGTCATGTTCGGCATCGCCGGCGTCATGTTTAGGGTTCGTTCCTCTCTCTTTAACTCTCTTATTTACATATTTATTTTATAGCACGTATGAGCTCAATTGCTTCGAATTGAACTCCATCTGAAAATTTGAATCCCTATCTGCCTTTGCATTTTGCCTTTTTCATGCCTTGAGATGTTGATAGGGTGCTTATTCAATTGCGTGATTAACAATTCTGCATCAAATCAGAACCAGTAAGTTTGCAGTTTACCGAATTTAGGTGCTAAGGACGAACACTTGAGAATCGAGGTCAATGGCTAGATAAAATTTGGATATCCTATGGACGGTTGATTAGTGTTCATGTTATGAATTAAAGATCCCGAGACTAGGAAAAAGCTAGATTTGTAAGCTTGATATCAGAGAATGCATATTGGCATATGTTATGGCTATGGACAAAAGACCTTGAGTATAGAGAGCTGGGTTTGATCCAAAATCTTGGTATGAAAGGGCATATTTTCTTAGCTGGGGATATTTCCATTTTGGTTGATCTGATTTTGGGGAGAAATTGGGATCTCCGGATGGCTATTTCCTCATTTACTTTGAAATTGTCTATTGCGAGTCAATGAAGATTCTGTTGGTTTCTTGAAGAGCTCAAATGAATTGTGTATTTCATCATTAAATTATTATTTTATATGTGGAAATACTGAGTATGATGATTTACAAGGTTAACAATGTAATAGAGACAACAATGATGTGTTATATTGGTGTAATTTTTTGTTTCATATGTTTTTGCCTTTTTGTTTGCTGTTTATTTTCTATTTGGGCTTATTTATTTTTTTACGCCATAGCCACCTGAACTGGCTTATATATATGATGCAAAGAGGATTAGTTGATCATAAGAAAACAGTTACATCCTGGGAGAGCTCGACTCATTTTCAGTAAAGTGCACAATATCAAGCTCATCAACATTTTTCATTCTATTAATTTGTTTGGCAGCCTAATTGAGAAGTGATTGGATTTGTTTGGAAAGAATTCTGCTATGAGGTTAACTTGAGTTGATGGAGGGGGGCATCATTGTCTAAGTATAAAAGGTGACAAAGAAAGGAGTAAATTTTTGACTTTGTCATGTGAGAGAAGTCATCAGTTGGCGAAGAGGGCAATTTGTGAAAAATATGTCAATGAGTTTGAGTGGAAAAGGGTTGGCCATGGATATGCAGAGTTATCTTGCCTTGAGTTAGTTGGTTAAAATCCTGTACAGTGGTAGTTATTTTATTGATCTAGGTCGAAAGAGTTGAGTAGAAGAAAATATAATTATTTAGATGGTACCGATGCTTTACTTTACAGTGCATATGAAGGGAAATACATCAGGTGACATTTGGAGGATATAATTTAGCCCTAATATCTGATACTCTAGATTTTGTGATGGTTGACATATTCTGATGCAGTTACGGAGAGGCGTTGGTTGATGATACATGTGATCAGTGGAGGAAATCTGTATGATGATTGGATTTTTTATTTTTATTTTTTATTTATTATTATTTAATTTGTTCTGTGTAATTGGTTTTACCAATCATTTTGTTGAGTTCTTTTAGAACTGATGTTGTTGGCTGAAGTTTGTGCATTTATAGTCCATAGGTGGTGGATCAACAGTAGGAGCTATAATTGTTTCCGCTCCCTAGAAATTTATTTAAAACTTCTATGATGATATGAAACACTTGACAACGGGTATTAGTAATTATGCTAATTTGATTTATGCCAAGAAAGAGGCAGCCTTGCGAATTGAAAGTATGCCTATTATTTTGCTAATAGATTTTTAAATGGAAAAGAGTTTAGCATGACTATTGTTCAGAGAATTGCATAGTCGATCACATTTAAAGAGTAATCAATTTTTCCACCAATGTTCTTAAACCCCCCGCCCCCCAAAAAAAAAACCTCTAGTTTTTAATCAATTTAGCACGTCTTTTCTCAGACACTACCTTCCTTTTTCCTTTAAAGCCAGTTAAATTTACTCACTTTTTCACTCTCTTTCCTTGTTGGCAGTACAAGTTCAGTTCGTGGCTTGCTATCATATTCTGTGTCCAATCTCTTGCAAACATGAGGAACTTCGAAACTGATCTAAAGCAGACTTCTATGGCAATGATGTAAGCTGTCACCACATTGTAATTTAAGTGGTTTAGATGTAAATCTCCTTGTTGCATATGTCAGCATGCATCTATATTGTTCTATTAGAAACTGAAAATTCTTTTGTGGCTGCCTGCCAATCTTTGACATGCCTTGTATTGGCCTTGGACCTTGCATTTTCCAAGATAGTTCTGGTAGAAGTATTTATTGCTTTGTTAGGCAACTATGAGCATTTGTTTTTCTAAATAAAGTATCTTCTGGGTAGTCCCCCTCCTCCCCACACGCACACAGAATCTGCTACAACTATCCCAACATGCTGCGGAGCAGCCTACAAACACAACCGTGTTTTCCGGCAAATACAGAGGATAAACCTATGTGTGGTGTGGTTTGAATCCGTATAAATGGATATGAAGCCTCCCACACAAAAAGCTCGAGATCCAGCCCCCAGCCTTGTTTATGGCAGGGTCATTTGCGGGTAGTTTCCCTTCATTTATGTGATCTTGTTATATGTGCTAATACTGACCATCAGAGTGGGTGCTAATGATTCTTATGATGTAATTAAGCATTCTAAGCAGAAATATATTGCACATTGAATAGGATTAAATCTATCCTCAGATGATTCCATTTGCAGTTACTACAAGTTTCTTTGGTCATTCAAAGAGAAAATAAAACTAAGAAGAGTATTGGCTCTTCCTACATGTGCCTTCTTGATTAATCTTATAATCTGTTTGACGATTCCTCAATCCTTCTAAACTTGGAGCAATCAAGGGTTCTGGACTAGGATCTAACTTCTATTTGATATTGAACATCTAACATGCACCATGCATCCTTCAGTGTAATGTTATTGATTTGGTGTAACATGGTGCCATTTTCTCCAACTTAAGTTATTTTATGATACATTACATATGTGAACATCAAGTTTAATCGTTTTTGTTGTCATCTTTGATGACCAGGTTTGCCATAATGGGATTGGTGACAAACTACATTGGACCTGCTCGACCAGGAACACAAAGTTAAACCTGCAATGCTGTGTATCATACAGAATGATGATGTCTGGAAGGTTTTTATCTTTACAAATTTTTGATTTAACTTTTAATTGAATTTTTAGGTGATTGTTCAGTAGGAGTTAGTCTAATGTACCTCACAGCGACATGTTGTTCTGGTATCCAGTAACAGTTCCTTTCAAGTTTTACAGTTGCCTTGTTTGAAAGATGATGATGTCTCATGCAGTGCCTCTGCCCAGTCCTTATGACAGGGAAAGCCTACGAAGTTACCTTTGTCTGGTAATAAGAGTTTGAACAATCAAACAGTGATGAGTTTGTCTTATGGCTTTAATATTGTTGATGATGTTGGGATCACTAAAGGTATTTAGAGAGGGTATGACTTTGCTTTATTTGGTGCTTCCTTCCATTCACGTGGAGAGGACCACATATTAGTAACAGTGGGTTCCATAAAACATTTTCTTTGAGGCATAGACTCCACAGGACCACAGGCTGCGCATGGCATCTTGTCAAGTCCGAGGCGTCATGTTACCTTGTCAAGTTGTGATGTCGTGACTTGATAAAAACTGCGGAGAGGGGCATCAATATCAAATGGATAGTACAGATCGAGGTATGTAGAGCCCAGGATGATCTCACAAAATTTAGGGCTTATGAGGTGAGGGTAGGCGTGTGGTTGGTCCCCCCCTAGAGAAGATAAAAATGTAGGGCTCATTAGGTGATTCTATGATAGGGTTAGGACTGGCTTAGACCGAACATAACCGTTGACTTGCCCGAACCAGAGGTGTTCGGGTCGAGTTAATTCAGGTTGTTCGGATCGAGTTAATTCATGTTTTTTGTTATATTGGGACGAGTTTGGATTAGAAATTAAAAAAATCTGAATTAATCTAACTCATCTAAATTAATTTAAATATATTTATAAATATGTTATAATTATAAAGATAAAAGTGAAATTAGAGTAAAAAAAAAATTTGTAAGGACTATATATTCATTTTTTTTAAAGAAACTCTAACAACTCATCTCTTACATCTCCGGCCATCTCTCTCGAAACATCATTCCGATCCATCGATTGGTATGGTAAGTGATCTTATTTCATCTTCTCTTTTCTCTACACTTTAAAATTTTTTTCCTTTCTTTTTCTTCATCTTCATTATTATTATTTTTTTTTTCGATTTGTATATAGAGTTCTCTTAAAAAAGTTTAAAACTTTTCAAATTTTTTTTTTCTTTTGTTTTTGGAATACTATAAATATAAGACTTTTTTACAAAAAAATTTCCTTTTGAGTTCTATATAGCAAAATTTATAATAATAATAACAAAAAATTTCCTCATTTCTTTGTCTTCATTAAAAGATCAATATTTAAATATTATTTTAAAATTTTGGATTGAAAAAAAAAAGAATTTTTAGGTTGGGGTAACTATTCGATTCTAAGTAATTTTCTGGATAAAAAAAAAATATAATCCAAATATCTCGAGTTTAGGTTAAAATAATGTATTCGGTATCCGACTCGACACGGCCCTAGATCGAGCCAGGTTTAGTCCTTGCCTAAAAGGGTTGTAGGTGTGGTTAGGTCGAGGTCAATTGAGCCTTCTCTTTTTCTCGGGGTGGGAGTTGATATTATGATCAAGAATGAATAAAAAAGCGTATCCAGTGTCGAAACTCTCACGTTATGGGTTTTGGGAAAGGGAATACTTAAACAATCTTCTTCTTGCTTTTTTTGCAAGGAGGTTGATTCGAATCTCGGGCTTTCAAGACACAATGATCAAGAATGAATACGTAGAATAAATAGATTGTTTAATCAGAAAATTCTTGATTTTCTAAAATGTGTTAGTTTTCTTGTTAGAAATATTATACTATATATTTTTTTAATAATTAATTAATCTGATTTGAACATTATCAGATCTAATTCAAGAGAACTCTTTTAACATAATTTTTTTCATTTTCAAATTTTGAATTTAAAATTTAATTAAAATTTTTAGTATACTTACTAAATTGTTCCTTATTTGAAATATTGTAGACATGATGAACCGTTTCAAACTTGATTCTAATCTTGAAGAGCAAAACTAGAATAATCAGAATCTATTTGATTTTGGAATCAAAAGCGCCAAGTCTCTCTCTCTCTCTCTCTCTCTAACTAAGGGCATTCAGCTCTGCCCATGCGCCCAGCAACAAAAACACATTCTTTTGCATAATATGACAATTTATCTCATTAAACATTTCTTTAAAATTAACATCATACGAAGAGCATGTGCCAGACACCCCCGCCCCCCCCGCCCCGGGGTCACACCTATCTTATTCTCCTGTAGAATAGCCTTCTTCTTGGGCCAGCAAAAGAAAAATTAACATACGCTGCGCCTGCATGGCATTTTACATTACACTGGAAATTGTTGTTTCGTTATTTGTTCATTTCAGAATATAAATATGTTATATTTGTAGTTCGGGAAATTATATGTTGATATAAGAGTTGAACATATAGAAGACTAAAAGAAGAAATGAGAGAGTAACTTGGGATCTAGGAGTTGGTTTTTGTTTTTCATCCCTACCCTCTCTCTCTCTCATCCTCCCGATTGTTTCAAAGCTCATCTTTCAAAACATGGAACAAAGAGCTAATGCACACGTGGTGATAATCTCTTATCCACTGCAAGGTCATTTTGGTCCTCTAGTAAAGCTATCACATTTGCTTGCAAGTCATGGTGTGAAGGTCACATTCATCAGCACCGAGCACATTCATAAAAAAGTCGCCAGCTCCATGGCGGAGTTTCGAGGGGAGAAGAACAGCCTCCTGAGGCTAGTTGGCATGCCGGATGGCTTGGAAGATGGGGATGATCGAAATGACAAAGGGAAGCTATTTATGAGTATTTCAAGAATGATGCCTGGTCTTTGCGCCGAGTTGCTCAGGTCACAGTTGGAAAAGGGTGATAAGATTGCTTGTGTTGTGGCTGTTACACCGGTGTGTTGGGCATTGGATTTGGCTGAGAAAATGGGGATAAAGGGTGCCATCTTTTGGTGTGCTGCTGCAGGTGCTTTGGCTTCATTGATCAGTATTCCTAAGCTTATAGAGGCAGGAATTATCAATGATGAGGGTGAGTGTTTAGACAAAAGTCTCTCTTTTCTATTAGACGACTCATGCTTGGAACAAATGAATTTGAAAGGAAAAAAAAATATATGGAGTTTAGTATAATTTGTAAAAGGTAAAAACGGAAAAAAGAAGAAGAAGAAGAAGAAATGATATTAAACTCCAGAATAATTTGTAGATTTAATATAATTTGTGAAAAAATAAACTGAATTAAAAGTTTCATTTTTTGGTTTTGAATTAGAAGTTTTATTCTCTTCTTCTTCACGCAGGACTTGAATTGAAGAATGAGAAAGTTGAACTTCTACCAAACTTGCCAGCAATGGATTCTTCAGAATTTCTGTGGAGTTTCCCAGATGACCCAACCATGCAAAAGAATACATTCCAGTTCCTCTGTTCGGTGAGACGGATGCTTATTATGAAAGCACCCTGGATCATAACTAACTGGTTCAATGAGCTTCACCCATCAGCCTCCGGTTTATTACCGAAAATCATACCAGTGGGGCCGTTGCTCACAGGAAATCATGATAAGTTTTGTGGAACATTTTGGTCAGAGGACTTAACTTGCTTAGATTGGCTCGACAAACAGCCCGAAAAATCAGTTATATATATTGCCTTTGGGAGCTTGGCAAAGTTGAGCAAACAACAATTCCATGAAATAGCACATGGACTTGTGCTTTCTGGTCGACCCTTTTTGTGGGTAGTTCGTGCAGACCTATTAAATGATCAAGTCTTGATTTACCCAGATGGATTTTTGGAAAGATCATCCATGTTTGGGAAGATTGTGAATTGGGCTCCTCAAGAAGAAGTGTTAGCTCATCCTTCTACAGGGTGTTTTGTGAGTCATTGTGGTTGGAATTCGGTCATGGAGGGTATGAGCGTTGGTGTTCCTTTCCTTTGTTGGCCTTGCTTTGCTGATCAGCTCTACGCTCAGACTTGCATTTGTGATGCTTGGAAGATTGGACTAAAGTTCGAAAAAGATAAAGATGGGCTGATTGTGAGGCAAGAGATCAAGACCAAGATTACTGAGTTGTTTTCGAGTGATTCTATAAAAGAAAATGCGTTGAAGCTGAGGAATATGGCTAGAGAGAGTGTCAGCGAAGGAGGGACTTCCTCAAGATTTATCAAGAGCTTCATTGAACAGATCAAAAGTTGAATGATGTTCCTCTCTCTCTCTCTCCCTCTCCCCCACCCCCGGGGGTTTCAGCATCTCTTAGATGCCTATGTTTTAAGTATCTTACGCTTTTAAATGGCTTTTGGGTATTAAATTAAAACCACCACTGGCCACATGGCCCAGTGTTTGTACCGGGGATCTCTCTCTCACTATCGGTCAGAGTTCAAAATCCCATATACCTCTAGTTGTAAAAGGGCATTAGCCTACGCATTCAACCAAAAAAAAAAAAAAAGAAAAACCTAAATAAGGTAGTTTATTTATATTTTGTGTCTATTAATTTAATATTGTTGGCTGAATAGAATAGGTAGACTAGGGACAGAGATATATTTATCGAATGAAAGAGACATTCACTCGAAATGATGCTTGAAAGCTCATCCTATAGTGGAACTACATTTTTAGCATTTTGTCTAATAATACCTAAAAAATTATTATCGTAAAAAAATATTTCTAGTGGCAAATAATGCATTGTCTTGATGCGACACGATTGATTGCAGCTAAACCTTCTCTCTTCTTTA
This sequence comes from Dillenia turbinata, assembly GCA_037126225.1. NCBI lineage: Eukaryota > Viridiplantae > Streptophyta > Magnoliopsida > Dilleniales > Dilleniaceae > Dillenia > Dillenia turbinata. The sequence continues at coordinate 8,616,673 of JBAMMX010000020.1, read as the reverse complement.
AAACTGTTTGCAAAGTGAAAGCATCGACGTGTTTAAATCAACCATGACTTCTGTTAAGCAATCTCATGTGCTTGTGGTTCCATCGCCTGCACAAGGTCACGTTACGCCTCTAGTGAAGTTGGCGCACCAAATTGTTGATCACGGTATTAAGGTCACGTTTGTGAACATTGAATCAGCACACAAGAAGTTCGTGACTGCGTTGCGAGACACATACGTGGAGCGGCAAGGAATGAGGTTTGCCCCAATCCCGGATGGATTGGGATCAAAGGATCCTCAAAGGGACGTACTAGAAGTGCACGAAATTATTCAGAACGTGCCCCACCCATTTAAGGAATTCATTGAGAAGATTAATGGGTTGGAAGAAGATGTGAAGGTTGATTTTGTCATAGCTGATTTATCCGCTAATTGGGCTCTTGAGGTTGCAGCAGAGATGGGGATAAAGCGAGCAGGAGTTTGTGTCACAGGACCAGCATCCTTGGCTTTGGCCCTTCAAATTCCTAAGCTTATTGAAGATGGAATTATCGATATCCATGGTAACATTACACAAGCTGTGCACCATTACTTTTGATCACTTTCAAAGTTTTATATTCCCTTCTTGTTTTGCTCTAAGCAACTCTCTTAGTAATATTTTTAGAAGTTAGAACATTGATTAGACTCCAAAATATAGTCTTGAACATTGAGTTAAATCAATTCTTGATCTTGATATCACTGTAGGGATTTCTTTGAAAGACAAGTCGATTTGCTTGTCAGATAATATACCAATATGGCATAGCGATGAATTCATGTGGAGCTTTCCAAGCAATCCAACGACGCAGAAAATTTGCTTTGAACATGCTTCAAGAATAAGCCAAACTACAAAGCTCTGCGATTGGATTCTGTGCAATACATGTTACGAAACTGATCCATCCGCCTGTGACTTAGTTCCCAACATTCTAACTATAGGTCCATTGCTAGCTAGCAATGATCACAGCCACTCTTCCGGTAGCATGAGATTGGAGGACTCGACTTGCATTAGCTGGCTTGACAATCAACCTGCAGGATCGGTTGTTTATGTTGCTTTTGGTAGCGCTGTCGTACTTAGTCATGAACAATTTGAAGAACTAGAACATTGTCTTGCAAGTTTAGGGAAACCCTTCTTGTGGGTTGTTCCATGGAAGATTGCAAATGAGTCGGTTTCTAAATCTGGGAAGGTTGTGCAATGGGCACCTCAAGAGAAGGTGCTAGCTCATCCTTCAACCGCTTGTTTTGTGAGCCATTGCGGTTGGAACTCAACCCTTGAGGGACTAAGCAATGGAGTTCCTTTTCTTTGTTGGCCTAATTTTGTGGATCAATTCCATAACCAGAAGTACATATGTGATGTTTGGAAGATCGGTCTGAGGTTGGATTCAGACAAAAGTGGTGTATTTTCATGGTGTGAGATCAAGGGAAAAATAGAGAAATTGCTCACGGATGATGGTATAAAAGGAAATACGTTGAAGTTTAAGGAAATAGTAAGGGGGAGTCTTGCAAATCATGGATCTTCGTCAAGGAATTTGGAGTACTTCATTGAACACTTGAAAGCAGATTAATGACGTTTCCCCTATGAAATAACATGCAGAACTATGCCACTTTCTCCTCTTTGGGCTGGCTAGTGTATTAAGGACAATATTTATCGGATTTTCTTTTAACTGTAGTGCATATCAATATTCATATTTATGGGTTTGTGGCTGTTGGAATCAGGTTATCAATATTCATATTTACTTATATTTATAGTATTGGATTTAATTGATTCACATACAACGAAAACATTCAAATAATTTTCAAAAAATTAAATAGATCGGGTATAATAATAAATATCTCGTATGTGGAGTCCCCAAAAAATCAATCGAACCAATCGTACGTCCTTCGAACGGATTTCATGATCGGGATGGTGATCACGATGTTAGTCGAACCACCACCACAATACCACGACGCTGCAACCCTCAGTCCGGTGATTGTTATGACGGGAGAAATTTTTCTACGCGAAAATTTCTCGAATCCTCAAAAGAAATTCTCTCTCTAGATTGCACTCATAGAAAGTCATCAATGGTGAACAACATCATGGTTAGAGGGAGAGGTTAGTCTACAATTGAACTCTCAAATGTGAGAGAGATTCTTGGGAAAAAATAGTGTAAAGGTAGTTATGGGTTAGTGGGAGTTATCCCACTAACCCCTATCAATTACCTAAAATGCCTCTCTAGGGCACAATAAACTAATATCTCCCACTTGCACTTGAGGGCATTTTGCGTTCGTCATAAGATCACAACACATGCGATCATATCACTCTGCTGGACTTTTATACAAGATTGGGCGTCGTGCGACCTGCGAGTACATCAGCAAGCAAAGACCTCTCAATACACCTGTTAAGATGATCGAGAAGCTATCGTTAGTATAAAAAAGAACTCGCTGCACCCCAGATCCAAGACTAATTATATCCATCGAGCTACTTTCCTCATCGAAAGTAATCCCCAATCAATGCTCGATTGTGTATCCACTATTATACTTACATCCCAACATGGATAAGCATAATAAGCATGCCGGTGAATACAACACAATGATGTAATGTCAATTGGTCTTCCTTTTTCCAAACTCGGATCTATTAGTCTCAATTCGGCTGCTTTCCTAGACCTGTCCTTCAGACTTCAATTTATCTTCCGGGCCATCGATAAACAGAGTAAAGTAGCAACACTGAGCCAAGACTTCTAGAAACAGCCGAAAGTGATAAGAGTACAAGAGATCCCACCCAATGGATCTCGGGTCTCACACAGTGGGAACGAGGATCTAAATCATATCAGTGTCTCAAATAATACTTCCACTATCCCTGGTCGACATATCACACGCGGTATGAAACGCGTGCCACAGTATTATTCTCCCATCTCTCAAAGGGCATATATCAGATTTCTCTAATACTGTGCAGGTACGGGACTCAATCTACACATAAGACTTTACCCAGAGATCTCAGAAAGAGTATCTCAGAGACAATATCACTAGTCGCAGGTGATATCTGAGATCTCAAACCTGGCTATTTACAGGCAATATGGATGTGGGTACGTCCATGCCGGTCATATCGTATATGACCTAATCCTGAACACAGATCAGTGCGACTTATGTTCTAGTAGGGCCACTCTCAAAACCTCTTACAACTAGAAACTGTCTCATATCTGCTTACTCAGAGCTGGAGGTGGTCACTCGAGTGAGAGAGTCGACCACGCCTGCTTGACATATCATTTATCACAAGATATTACAAAATATATGACGATAAGATAGTGCTATAAATAAGTGACCAAATCATGAACATATGTCATATATATAACACAATAAGTATCAGTACAATGTGAGAAATGTCAATATATATGCAAATCCAATGATTTCTATATCTCATACAAGAATCTCTCACAATGGGTTTATTGAAGGGATCGGCCAACACACTGTATAGTAATGTACTTAATTTGTCACTTCACCCTTCTCGGTGATATCTCTCATAACATAGTATTAGGTATCAATGTGTTTAGACTTACTGATACTTAGGGTCTCAAGTGTGATCAAGGGCGGCCTGATTTTCTCAATAAATCATCACTTGCCTCCCACTATTTGTCACAACCACTAAGTTATTCGGAAATCTCCGAAACCAAACACTCACCTGAACTGCTATTGAGCATCTCATAAGCTCAATCTCTATCGTAGATAGAGATATACAGGTTTGCTTCTTGCTACTCCAAAACAGCAAAACCTGATATCGATTTGCATATATTCAGATCGTTAACCCAGTCGTATCTGAATACCCATCAAAATGCAAATCACTTCTTCCGTTACACAATGAGAGGTTCGTAGTTCTCTCGAGATATCTCAGAATCCTTTGATTGCTCTCCAGTGATCCTCTTTAGGATTCGATCGATACCTAATTACCATATTGACTGCAAAGCAAACGTCTGATTGTGTACGCAACACTGCGTACATCAGACCACTTAGTGCACTGGTATAATGGATTCTACTCATTTCCCTTGCCCTTTCCTGAGTCTTAAGGCATATGTCAAGAATTAGGGTTTAATCTTTTAGCGATAAGAGTATCTTTGGGTCGTAGTCGATCTTCTCGAAACACTCGATAACTCCCTTGATGTTTGACTTCTGTGAAAGAGTCAATACCTATTTCGAGCGATCCCTATGGATCTTAACTTCTAGAAAGAACTGAGTCTCATCCATGTCCTTCACATTAAGACTCGATAATGTCCACGTCATCGTGGTCATCAGATACTCTCTGTTGTTCCCAGTCAACAGAATGTCATTCACACATAAGTACATGATCACAAAGGAATCAAAAGATCGTAAAAGGTGTAACGCCGACACTGCGGTGTTCGTACGGTTGTACTTCCGTTCCTAGATTTAAATAAAATAATTCTCAATTTATAGATGTATATATAGAGTGAAATATGTAATTTTATTGATTTTCAATTTTTAGGTATTTAATTTGAATTTTTGGTATATTTTAAAATGCTGCGTCCGTAATTCGTAGTAAATCCCATTTTATGAAATTTATATTCTAGAGAAAAGTGGGTATATATATATATATATATATTTGTTTATGTATTAATTAATTAATTTGTACAAACAAAAAAAAAGGGGAGGAAGCGCTGCGTTTTGGCCCAAAACGCAGCACTTCCCCCAAATTAGAATTAGGGCTCTTAGCCCTAATTCCCTTTCTCTCTCTTTCGCATTCTCTCCCTCTCCCGCGCGGCTCTCCCATCGCCGCCGCCCTCCGCTACTGCGGTCGCTGCCCTTCTCCGCCGCAGACGGCCGTCAACCACCACCCAGCCACCGATCAACTCTCTCCCTCTCCTTCCCACTCTCGGTTCTCTCTCTCTCCCTCTCTACCTCTCACAGTCACTCTCTCTCTTCGTCTCTCACTCACTCGCGAATTTCTTCGCGTTCCCCACCGCGGTTCTCCGCCACACAACCACCACCACCACCACCCATCTTCCTCTCTCTACCTCCCTCTCTGTCTCTCAGTCTCCCTTCTCTCTCTCTCTCTCCTTCCCCACGCACGATAGACTCTCGGTCTCACTCTCTATCTCTCTCTTTCTCTCACTCGGTTGCTCTCTGACTCTCTCCTTTTCGCGATCATCTCTCGCCATCTCTCCCTTCCCTTGATCGATCAGCGACCACCGCAAACCACCGCGACCACCGCGAACCGCCGCGGGTCGCCACCTCTCAACCTCGCCCAGTCTCTCTCTCGGCCTCTCTCTACCACAGTCTCTCACGATCTCTCTGTCCCTCTCTATTTCACACACTCTCTCTCTAATCTCACTCGCTCTCTCTCCCTTTCGCTCGTCTCCCTCAGCTACCCTCTGTTACTCTCTGCTCTCTCTTTTCCCGAGCGAACAAAGTCTCTTCCTCTCCCCTTTCTTCTGCGCACGACAGCTCATAGAGCTCTCGCTCTCTCTTTCGTTCGTGCGTTGAGAGCCCTGCTACAACCCTAGTTGAAGCCCCAAATCAGCAGTCACCAATAGGCCTTCGAGAACCCTAAGTCACAGCCTTGCATAGGTAAGCATAGGTTTTCCAATTTTGATTCTAGGGTTTGAATATTCTGAGTATTTAGGTTTAATTTCTAACGATTGCTGTAAATTGAAATCGTTATAGGTTCGAGCTTGAGTCCACTGGCGACTGGAAGCTAGGTCTGCAAACCGAGAAACCCTAGGTGAGAAATTTTTGATTATCTCAATAAATTGAGTAAAATTAGGCTTAAATATAGGGTAATGAGATATGTATATGTTAGATTAGTATAGGATGCGATTTTCTGATATTTAATATATAATTAGTAAAGTAAATGATGCATAATTCATAAAATTAGGCTGTTTGATACAGAAGAAGCATGCTAAGGAATAATAGAAATCGAATTGAGTTGATTTGAATGGTTTCTCTAGAGTTTAATTCAAAATATGCATGAAAGTAATTGGATTTAGGGTTGGAGCTAAAGAATTGATGCGTTGTTTTATATTATAAATTGTCCTGCATATAGGAAATCAAAATACAACTTCTGTATTATGAAAATAGGATTCAATACCTTTAAAATGACTTATGGTTTGAAGAAATCGGATGAGAATTGAAAAGTGTATGATTTTTGAATATTTTTCCATCTTGTAGGAAATTTATTTATTTTAGATTGGTTTTCGATTTTGAACGGTTTTAGATTTGAATTTAGATTGGTTTGGATTTCGTTATTTATTTATAAATGGAATGAAATTGATTACATTGGAGTACATTTACAAATTAAAGAGTTTAGGCTTTGTACGAACTTAAGGAAAATAATAAATTCTGAAAATAGTCGAAAAATTTATGAAATTCGTGATTTGATTAGGTTGACTTTATTGGAGACTCGAGGAGTCGAGCTTGATTCGATTCGTGGTATTATTGGGGAGTGCACTACCCTCCCCCATACAGTGAGTGGGACTACGACATCTACTATTGATTGATAAACCTTGTTTTACCGATTTTCAAATGACATGATTTCTATACGTGTGAAAATTGAACTTTTGGATTTTGATAAGTATTTATATACATATTTTTGTGACCATTGGAGTGTCCCAATTACTGATTTTATTGATTTGCATCCATGAGTTTGATAACTGAATATTGTGCCACCTTTTTGATATATTGACGTGTTTTAATGCTTCCACTTACATTGGCACATGATTTGAATGGATTTATACGTACCATTTGGGCTGTATGCCCGACTGATATTATGATACGATGCATGGGGCTATATTCCCGGCCGAAATGGTGTTGGGATGCATGGGGCTACGTGCCCAGCTGATTTGATATTGTTTCGTAGCTACGAAGGATGTCTGGTAGCGGCACCCCTTGTGCCCGGATACTCTTCGGCCGGAGGTATCCGCCAGATTGTCGTGTGTATGGTTGTCCGAGGTTGAACCCTCATCGGGGAAGACGTTATCTCTGTCTAGCACTGGGCGGGGGCATCATACACGGTCGACTATTTATACGTATATTATTATTATTATTATTATTATTATTATTATTATTATTATTATTATTATTATTATTTACAGGCTAGTTGGAGTAGCCTGTGGCCAACATTGGGGTAGAGAGCCATTATTTGATATTTGCATTGTGAAAACCCCCAATGCTCCCGTCCTTGGTCGAGGTAGACCATTGTCGGGGTTGTTTATTCGGCCACTCTTCTCATGTGATTTGATTCTTGGATTGATGCATATGTTATTTTCTGATGTGTGCCTTGAGATATGTTTAAAACTGTACGCTGTTTTCATATACCCGATATTGTATTACATGTTTTGACACTCCAAGTTCACACTTGATATTGATAGCACGATGTCTTTCCCCTTACTTGCTGAGTATCCTCCTATAGATACTCACCCCTCTTATTTCCTCCCTCAGACAGGATCGTTGTGCTAGAGCGACGTTTCAGAGTCTAGAGATTTCAGTTGATCCTAGGCGGGTTTGGTTCTTCTCGACGATAAGGTTTAAGTTTAAATTTGAAAGATGAATTACGTATTTTATTTTTGACCCTGCGAAGTCTTGTTGAGATCCGTAGTTGACCGTGCACATTTTTATGGGATGACTGTAATATTTATGGACATTGTTGTGAAACTCTCCTATTATGCTTGTATTGAGGCATTTGTAAACATTTAAACTCTTTCCTCGGGAAACTATTGTATATTATATAAAATTTAGGTCTGCTCGATGTGGCGGCTGCTCATGCTCTAGTTGGGCATGACAGTAGAGGTCTGTGGTTAGGACTGTTGGTGATTTACTTAGCCTGACGTTGTTCTGGATGTCTGCTGTGGTTGATGGGTTTTGGAGAGGCTGGGATGGCCATTTGTTTTATTTTCAGGATGATTTTGAATTATACAGGTTTAAATAGGTTGAATTGTACATGGGAGACCTCCGATTTATGGGGAGGTTCTGCCCGATTTTCTGTAGAAATACAGTCGGCATCCAGGGCAACGGGCGACTGTTCACGATCCCGGTTCGGGGCGTGACAGTTCTCTTGGTATCAGAGCTCTAGGTTGAGAGCTGTGTTTTATAGAATAGCTTTGAAAATATTCCCAAGTATGATTTAAAAGTCCTCAATGCATATGAGAGTTTCATTACAGTCATGAGATTCCAGTACATGGTTTTAGGCATATGAGTTATTCTTTTTAGGGGGTTAGATGCGGTGCGTATCTAACCTAGTATATTAGTTCTATCAGTTCTTAAACTTATAAGTTTATTCATTTTAGGGGATTAGTTACTTCGTAACTAACCCTAATTTTAACATTTTTGCCTAACTAGTACCTTTTTCCTTGTAGTAGTATGACGACTTGGCAAGGTACCAGTTTCGCTCCTACTGAACCCTCTGGAGCACCAGAAGACATGTCTTCTTCGCACGCACCTCCTCCAATATCTACTCCACCAGCTGCTACAGTCGTAGTGCCACCACCACCACTAGACGCCTATAGACAGGTGTTCGAGTGGTATAGTTCACATGGCATACAGATGCCACCTCCACCAGTACCGATGGCTGCGCCGATTCCTACGGCCGTGCCACCTCCAGTTGTACCAGCTCAGCCACCATTTGTTGGTCCTTCCACTGTTTCAGCACCTAGTGACACTACCTCCTCCACCTTGAGACGTATTCACGAGCTCACCCAGTTGTTGAAGGAGGCGAGGCAGTTAGGCTGCACGGATTTTGTAGGGACGGGTGATTCCACCGCAGCGAAGTATTGGATCAAACGCACTCGTAGAATTTTGACTGATTTGGGGTTGAGCGAGGACTACCGGTTGCGGGTAGTAGAGAGACTCTTGGATGGTGACGCCCTCACTTGGAGGGAGGCGATTCGTGATGATGCTACCGGGCTTCTGCGATGGGAGGACTTTCTACGGGAGTTCGATCACAGGTATTTCTCTGAGTTCCAGCAGGACCGCAAGAGGGTAGAGTTTTTGCACTTGCGGTAGGGAACCAGGACAGTAACAGAGTACGAGGCGAAATTGAGGAGACTAGCTGCTTTTGTTCCAGACTTAGCGACGCCAAGGCAGTTACGGTTCAAGTTTGAGGACGGCCTCAACTTGAACATCAGGAGATATATGACGGTGATTCCTAGTCTCTCCTTTGCGGAGATCGTAGACTCAGCACTTAGGGCGGAGGAGATCATCCGTGCTGAGGGCAGACAGTGGTAAAACTGAGAGCAAAAGAAGAAATCTGAGGCTACTTCGAGCCGGGGCCCGAAGAGGGGCAGGACTTCAGGATATCAGGAAGGCCCTTATCAGTTGAGACAGGTACATTCTGAGCAGGGATCACGATCCCAGGGGTTCAGAGCACCGGCCCCTAGTGCCACTACTCAGAGTTCAGCTTAGTGGCACCCCTATTGCCACCGATGTGGTAGACACCACCCTTTTGGAGAGTGTAGGGTGCTTGTTACATGTTTCCGGTGTGGGAAGCCAGGGCACATCAGAAGTACTTGCCCTGAGTTGGGATTTGGGGGTCAGACAGCTACGGACTACTCGAGTGTTCCACGAGGAGGACAGCAGGGAGCACCTGCGCACTCGAGTCACACCGCTCCACGGACAGTAGCCGGGAGCAACACGGTGCCAGGATCATCCCGACAGCAGTAGAGGACACAGGCCCGTGTGTACGCCATGACACAGGAGGACGATCAGGCAGATCTTGACGTAGTTATTGGTACTCCTCCCACTGGTCTTGTAACACCGACACTATGGTGTTCGTATGTTATTTCCGTTTTTGAATTTAATAAAATGATCCTCAATTTATATATATATATATATATATATAGAAAATATTTAATTTTATTGATTTTCAATTTTGTGGTTTTTTAATTTAATTTTTGGTATATTTTAAATATCGTTTCTGGGATTTGTAAAATAAGGTTAGTATAAAAAAAATATATATATATGTAAATAATTATTTATTTATTAATTTATTTATTTACTCAATTAGCTATTTATAAAATCTATTTATATAAAAATATATATATATATAAATAATAATAATAATAATAATAATAATAATAATAATGAAAAAAAAATCGAAATTAGGGCTTATAGCCCTAATTTCTCTCTCTCTCTCTCCCTCTTTCTCTCTCTGCCTCCCCATCTTCCTGCGGCTTCCTCGCGCCTCCGCCCTGCGGCCGCTGCTGCCCTCCTCCGCCGCCGCCGCTGCAACCGCAACCACCACCCTCGTCTCTCCCTCACAGTCACTCTATCTCTCTCCTTCTCTCTTTCGGCTTCTCTCTCTCACCGCGAATCTCTCTCCCTCTTGCGGATTCCACCGTCGCAAACCGCCACCCGCACCCACCGCGACCGCCGCGGGTCGCCATCCCTCAACCTCGCACAGTCTCTCTCTTGGCCTCTCTCACTCACTGTCCCTCAGTCTCCCTCAGTCTCTCTCGCTTTGTCTCTCCCTACGCGCGCGACAGTTCCTTGCGCGCGCGCGATTGCTCGCGCGCTGACTGCCCCTCCGCGCGATTGCTCGCACGCTGACAGCCCTCCCGCGCGCGCTCCAGCGCGCCATAGCCCCTTCCTGCGTGCGCTGTTGTGCTGCCTCCCTGCTTGCGCACCTTCTGCCACCTGCGGAAGCCCCAACCGAAAGCCCTAGGTCGACTGTGCCTTGTCCACTGCAAAGGTAAGATCAAACCCTAACCCAAATTCTAGGGTTTCGATTCCTTGGTGATTTATACTAAATTGCTGAATTTTGCTTCGAATTGGAAGCATTGTAGGTTTCGGACTGAATCGAATGTCGCACGAACGTTAGGGTTTTGGACCACAGTGAACCCTAGGTGAGGGATTTCTAACTCATTCGATTTATTTGAATGCATTTAGGGTGAAATTAGCATAAGGAAGTGTTGTATAGGTTTAGGATGTACATTAGATTCGATTAGAACATATTGTGTGACATTATATGTAATTATTTAGGTTAAGTATAGAATTTTATACGAAATTGAGCTGTTTCGGATGATAGAATTGAGTTAAATTGATTTAAATGGTTTCACGTAGAGTTTAATTTGATGAATGCATGAAAATAGTCGAAATTTGGGATTTTAGCCTAAGGATTGATTCAGTATTTTTCATTTTAAGTTATCCTGCATATAGGAAATCAAAATACAATTTCCGTAATATGAAAATAGGCTTCAATACCTTTAAAATGACATATGGTTTGAAGAAATCAGATGAAAATTGAAAAATGTATGAATTTTTAAAGATTTTTCTAATTTATAGGGAATTTATGTATTTAGACTTGTTTTCGATTTTGAACGATTTTAGGTTTGAATTTAACTTGATTTTGATTTGGTTAATTACTTATAAATGGAATGACAATTGATGATATTGGAGTTTATTCATAAATTGGAGAATTAAGGTTTGTACAAACTTAGGAAAAATGATAAACCCTAAGAATAATTGGAAATTTGATGATTATTGTGATAATTTGATTAGGTTGATCTTGTTGGAGACTCGAGAAGTCAAATTCGGATTTAATTTGGAAATAGGGAGTGACCACCCTCCCTAGCAAGTGAGTGGGACCCTAATCTCTTGCATGAAATAGTAAAAATTTGATTTTACCGTGTTTTTAAATAAAACATGTTTTGATATGCATTGATTCGACGTATGATATTAAATCTCAAATCTGTTTTGTGATTATTGGAGTGTCGTAAACTTATGATTTCTATGAGTATGCATCCATGTTTAAATGAAATAAAATTGTGCCATGATTTGAGAACTTGAATGTTTTCTATCCTACCATTGCATCGGTTGTTGATTTGAAATGATTTTGATGAAATGTATCGGCACACGATTTGAATCGTTTTGATGAACTATGTGGGTTGGATGCCCACTTGTGATACTATGATGATGACTTGATTGATTCCGTAGCTACGAAGGGCGTTTGTAGAGGCACGAGTTGCCCGGATACGCTTTGGCCAGAGGTATCCGCAAACGTCATGATTGCGATATGTATGGGTCCGGTTGAACCATGTATTGGGGATATCCGTCAGAATAGGCGGTCTAGTACTGGGAGTTGTTTGTACATGATTGTGATGTTCCGTATGGGCCCAGTTGAACCGAAAGGGGACGACAGTCAGAATAGGCGGTCTAGCACTGGGAGTTGCTTGTACGAGCCAACGTCGGGGTAGAGAGCTACTTTGAAACACTTTGCATATTAAAACCCCCGATGCGCCTGTCCTTGGTCATGGTTCACCCTTGTCAGGATTCTCTCGGCTAGCTCTATGATATATTTGATTTTTAAATGGATGCATATATGTATGATATCGTGTGAATGATTAAATGAGTTCATTTTATTTGAAAATATCATGATTTACTGCAAAATGTGAAATATTGGTTACGAATGATATTATTTGACACTCCAATTTTCACCTACACTATTAGTACTTGAGATTAATCCCCTCACTCACTGAGTATTCTTCCCTAAATACTCACTCCTCCTCTTTCCCTCCCCAGACAGGATTATTGTTGTACCGGAGCGTCGTTTCAGATTTTGGAGATTTTGGTAGATTTGGGTGATTTACGACGGTGAGATTATGTATTAATTGAAAATATGAATTTCATACTTTATGTCGACCCTGCGTGGTCTTGATATTGAGGTCCGTAGTTGACCGTGTACTTATTTTGGGATGACTGTATAAATTATGTATGTTTATTTGCGAAACTCTCATATTTCATTTGCATTGATGCAATTGTACGTATTTGAATAATACTTGGGAAAATTATTGTAAATTGTATAAAACTTAGGCCCGCCCAGTGTGGCGGCTGCTCATGCTCTAGTTGGGCATGACAGTAGAGGTCTGTGGCTAGGTCTGTTGGTGATTTGTTAGCCTTGCGTTGTCTGGATGTCGGTTGTGAGATTGGGTGGATTGTTTTGAGGTCGGGATGGCCATTTGTTGATTTTACAGGATGATTTGAATTTCACAGGTTTAAACAGGTTATTGTACATGGGAGACCTCCAATTTATGGGGAGGTTCTGCCCGATTTTTTGTAGAAATACAGCCGGCATCCAGGGTAACGAGCAGCTGTTCACGATTCCCGGTTCGGGACGTGACAGTTTGGTTGGTATCAGAGCTTTAGATTGAGAGTTGTGTTTGATAAAATAGTTAGAAAATATTCCCAAGTACATTTTAAAGTCCTCAATGCATATGAGAGTTTAATTACAGTCATGAGATCTCAGTACAACGGTTTTAGGCATATGAGTTATTCTTTTTAGGGGGTTAGATACGGTGCGTATCTAACTTAGCATATTGGTTCTATCAGTTCTTAAACTGATAAGTTTATTCATTTAGAGGGTTAGTTACTTCGCAACTAACCCTAATCTTTGAATCATATCTAATTTAAGTCATTTCTTTGAAAGATTATGATTACTAGACGAGGTACTAGATTTGTACCTGAGACATCTAGAATACTCGAGGATGTTTCCTCGTTAGGTGTGCCCTTCTAGCACTCTCTTAGCCAGCTATTATAGCTACGGTTTTATCACCATCATTTGATGTATTTATGCAGGTGTATGGATGGTATACCTCCCATTGGATTCAAATATCTTGATTCATAAATTGAATTCTATTTTAGGGGGTTAGTTACCCAGTAACTAACCCTAATCCTTGGTTTTGTCTAATGAAACGGTGCTTTCCTTGTAGAACTATGCCGCCTAGATGTAGTAGGCGCGGTGCACCACTAGAGAGTCCCTTAGTGTCTGATGCACTTGTGGCACTCGAGACTTCACAAGTACCAGAGGATGCTTCCTCTACTCACACACCTTCACTAGTGCCACCCTCAGTACCTCCACCGGCTGTTACAGTTGAGATTCCTCCACCACCACTCGACGTCTTGAGACAGTGGTAGGAGTGATACAGTAGATATGGGGTGCAGATGCCACCACCTCTACTACGGACTTCAGCGACCGCACCTGCGGCCATACCTGCTCCTACGACATCGGTTCCTCCTCCAGTGGTCGGTCCTTCTGTTTCTACTCCGACCGATGAGACGTCAGCTACTTTGAGGCGCATCCATGAGCTTACTCAGTTGGTGACAGAGTTACGACAGCTTAGATACACAGACTTTTCAGGATCTAGTGATGTCGTAGCAGCGAAGCACTGGATCTATAGGATTCGTAGGATCCTTACTGATGTGGGATTGTCAGAGGAGCTCAGATTGAGAGTTGTTGAGAGACTCCTTGACGGTGATGTCGTCACTTGGTGGGAGGCTATTTGTGACGAGGCTATTGACTCACTGCGGTAGGACTTCTTGAGGAAGTTCGATTGCAGATATTTTACGAAGTCCTAGTAGGACCATAGAGGGTTGAGACCCAGACGAGCCAGAGCTCGAAGTGGGGTAGGACTTCTAACTTTTAAGGAAGCCCCTCTCACTTTACATCAACACAGTTTGGACAGGGACCATGTCCCTAGGTGTTTAGAGTACAGGCCCCTAGTGCCTCTAGTTATTCCACAGTACTGCACCATCCTATCTGCCGCGACTGCGGCTGATGTCATTTTGGAGCTTGCGGAGCTCCCTTTAGATGCTTCTAATATGGGAAGCAAGGACATATTTGTAGCTCTTGTCCTTACTTAGGTTTCAGAGGTTAGGTATCACAGACACACATGGGTGGACCATGGACAGGTCAGCAGGGAGCACCTGCACACTTAGTACACACCGCTCCACGGACTGTAGCCGGGAGCAATACTGCACTAGACCCTTCACGATAGTAGCAGAGGGCATAGACTCGTGTATATGGTATGACACAGGAGGACGCTTAGGCGAACCCAGATACAATCATGGGTAATCCTCCAGCAAATTCTTTTATTTAGGAGTTTATATGTGCTCTCCTTTTTGAATCATGAGTATCATGATGATTATGTACCGTTTTGACTAATTAAAGCTCTAAAAGCTTAACTATTGTAATCCTCTTTTGAGACCATGCATCTCATGATGATATGTACGGTTATGACTGGTTAAAGCCTTAGAGGCTTGACTACTTGATATATATACGTATATCTTTTGCGTATCCTATATTGGATCATTTTTCAATTTCTCGCATCATGAGTACCATGAAAATACTCAGAGTTGATGCCCGTGTTCTTATTGACACTGGTTCAGATTTTTCTTACGTGAGAGTATTATTTCGCTCGACAGTTGGGTAGACTGTTATCGTCGCTAGATGAGGAGCTACTAGTCATCACTCCTCTTGATGAGCAATTGGTCAGAAATTCAGTGTATAGAGAGTGCTTATCTCTCTTGTTTGATGGGACCCCGTATATTAGGGGTTTGGTTGGTTAGTGATGATCGAGCAGCATTACTAGCTTGATTTGAAATGAGGCCGACCTTGCTCGACCGCATTAGAGAGATTTAGGGAGCAAATGAGGAGCTCCAACGTATTCTTGATAGATCTGTAGAGATGATGACAGAGAGTTTCGAGTCCGTAATGACGAACTAGTAGTATATCAATAGCGGGTTTGCACTCCCGTTGACAGTGAATCTTCGTAGAGATATTCTAGAGGAAGTTCATTCCTCCATTTACGTTATGCATTTGAGAGGTACAAAAATGTACCTAACTATCCTAGATAGTTATTAGTAATCTCGTGTAAAGAGAGAATTCGTTGCTTGATGCTTAGTTTGTCAGCAGATGATGGCCAAGCATCAGTGACCCATAGGCGCTTCGCAGCCTTTTCCTATTTGTTTCGGTAAGGCCTTCTTTCAGTTTCGAGGACGAAACTTGTTTTTAAGGGGTTAGAAAATGTAACACCGACACTACGGTGTTCGTATATTATTTCCGTTTTTGAATTTAATAAAATGATCCTCAATTTATATATATATATATATATATATATATAAAATATTTAATTTTATTGATTTTCGATTTTGGGGTTTTTAAATTTAATTTTTGGTATATTTTAAATACCGTTTCTGGGATTTGTAAAATAAGGTTAGTATAAAAATATATATATATGTAAATAATTATTTATTTATTAATTTATTTATTTACTCAATTAGCTATTTATAAAATCTATTTATATAAAAATATATATATATAAATAATAATAATAATAATAATAATAATAATAATAATAATAATGAAAAAAAAATAGAAATTAGGGCTTAAAGCCCTAATTTCTCTCTCTCTCTCCGCCTCCCCATCTTCCCGCGGCTTCCTCGCGCCTGCCCCTGGGCCGCGCGCCTCCTCCGCCGCCGCCGCTGCAACTGCAACCACCACCCTCGTCTCTCCCTCACAGTCACTCTATCTCTCTCCTTCTCTCTCTCGGCTTCTCTCTCTCACCGCTAATCTCTCTCCCTCCCGCGGATTCCACCGTCGCAAACCGCCACCCGCAGCCACCGCGACCGCCACGGGTCACCATCCCTCAACCTCGCACAGTCTCTCTCTCGGCCTCTCTCACTCACTGTCCCTCAGTCTCCCTCAGTCTCTCTCGCTCCGTCTCTCCCTACGCGCGCGTCGCGCGCGACAGTTCTTTGTGCGCGTGCGACTGCTCGCGTGCTGACTGCCCCTGTGCGCGATTGCTCGTGCGCTGAAAGCCCTCCAGCGCGTGCTCCAGCGTGCGATAGCCCCTTCCTGCGTGCGCTGCTGTGCTGCTTCCCTGCTTGCGCGCCTTCTACCACCTGCGGAAGCCCCAACCGAAAGCCCTAGGTCGACTGTGCCTTGTCCACTGCAAAGGTAAGATCAAACCCTAACCCAAATTCTAGGGTTTCGATTCCTTGGTGATTTATACTAAATTGCTGACTTTTGCTTCGAATTAGAAGTATTGTAGGTTTCGGACTGAATCTAATGTCGCACGGACGTTAGGGTTTTGGACCGCAGTGAACCCTAGGTGAGGGATTTCTAACTCAGTCGATTTATTTGAATGCATTTATGGTGAAATTAGCATAAGGAAGTGTTGTATAGGTTTAGGATGTACGTTAGATTCGATTAGAACACATTGTGTGACATTATATGTAATTATTTAGGTTAAGTATAGAATTTTATACGAAATTGAGCTGTTTCGGATGATAGAATTGAGTTAAATTGATTTAAATGGTTTCACGTAAAGTTTAATTTGATGAATGCATGAAAACAGTCAAAATTTGGGATTTTAGCTTAAGGATTGATTCAGTATTTTTCATTTTAAGTTATCCTGCATATAGGAAATCAAAATACAATTTCCGTAATATAAAAATAGGCTTCAATACCTTTAAAATGACATATAGTTTGAAGAAATCGGATGAAAATTGAAAAGTGTATAAATTTTCAAAGATTTTTTTAATTTATAGGGAATTTATGTATTTAGACTTGTTTTTTTTTTGAACGATTTTAGATTTTAATTTAACTTGATTTTGATTTGGTTAATTACTTATAAATGGAATGGCAATTGATGACATTAGAGTTTATTCATAAATTGGAGAATTAAGGTTTGTACAAATTTAGGGAAAATGATAAACTCTAAGAATAATTGAAAATTTGATGATTATTGTGATAATTTGATTAGGTTGATCTTGTTGGAGACTCGAGGAGTCAAATTCGGATTTAATTTGGAAATAAGGAGTGACCACCCTCCCTGGCAAGTGAGTGGGACCCTAATCTCTAGCATGAAATAGTGAAAATTTGATTTTACCGTATTTTTAAACAAAACATATTTTGATATGCATTGATTCGACGTGTGATATTAAATCTCAAATCTGTTTTGTGATTATTGGAGTGTCGTAAACTTATGATTTCTATGAGTATGCATCCATGTTTGAATGAAATGAAATTGTGCCATGATTTGAGAACTTGAATGTTTTCTATCCTATCATTGCATCGGTTGTTGATTTGAAATGATTTTGATGAAATGTATCGGCACACGATTTGAATCGTTTTGATGAACTATGTGGGTTGGATGCCCACTTGTGATACTATGATGATGACTTGATTGATTCCGTAGCTACGAAGGGCGTTTGTAGAGGCACGAGTTGCCCGGATACGCTTTGGCCAGAGGTATCCGCAAACGTCGTGATTGCGATATGTATGGGCCCGGTTGAACCATGTATTGGGGAGGTCCGTCAGAATAGGCGGTCTAGCACCGAGAGTTGTTTGTACATGATTGTGATGTTCCGTATGGGCCCAGTTGAACCGAAAGGGGAGGACCGTCAGAATAGGCGGTCTAGCACTGGGAGTTGCTTGTACGAGCCAACGTCGGGGTAGAGAGCTACTTTGAAACACTTTGCATATTAAAACCCCCGATGCGCCTGTCCTTGGTCATGGTTCACCCTTGTCAGGATTTTTTCGGCTAGCTCTATGATATACTTGATTTTTAAATGGATGCATATATGTATGATATCGTGTGAATAATTAAATGAGTTCATTTTATTCGAAAATATCATGATTTACTGCAAAATGTGAAATATTGGTTACGAATGATATTATTTGACACTCCAATTTTCACCTACACTATTAGTACTTGATATTAATCCCCTCACTCACTGAGTATTCTTCCCTGAGTACTCACCCCTCCTCTTTCCCTCTCCAGATAGGATTATTGTTGTACCGGAGCGACGCTTCAGATTTTGGAGATTTTGATGGATTTGGGTGATTTACGACAGTGAGATTAAGTATTAATTGAAAATATGAATTTCATACTTTATGTCGACTCTGCGTGGTCTTGATATTGAGATCCGTAGTTGACCGTGTACTTATTTTGGGATGACTGTATAAATTATGTATGTTTATTTACGAAACTCTCATATTTCATTTGCATTGAGACAATTGTACGTATTTGAATAATACTTAGAAAAATTATTGTAAATTGTATAAAACTTAGGTCCGCTCGGTGTGGCGGCTGCTCATGCTCTAGTTGGGCATGACAGTAGAGGTCTGTGGCTAGGTCTGTTGGTGATTTGTTAGCCTTGCGTTATCTAGATGTCGGTTGTGAGATTGGGTGGATTGTTTTGAGGCCGGGATGACCATTTGTTGATTTTACAGGATGATTTGAATTTCACAGGTTTAAACAGGTTATTTGTACATGGGAGACCTCCAATTTATGGGGAGGTTCTGTCCGATTTTTTGTAGAAATACAGCTGGCATCTAGGGTAACGGGCGGCTGTTCACGATTCCCGGTTCGGGGCGTGACAGGTCCCCATGTTTAGAGAGCTTCCATGTACTTTCTTTTGGGTTCCATGTACTTCCTTTTGAGAACCATCACTAGTTAAAGCCTTAGAGGCTTAGCTATGTTGGTTTGTACATATATTTTGATATATATATATATATATGTGTGTGTGTGAGTATATGTTTTCTTCCATGTTTATTAACTAATATCTTTATTTTCTCACATTAGGAGTTATGAAATATGGGGAGTCGACGCCCGTGTCTTTATTGACATCGGGTCTAACTATTCACATGCGAGAAGCGAGTGTTACCTCGCTGCGTTGTATTGATGATGGAGGTCAGGCAACAAATACGCTGAAGGTGCACGACATACCTAACTCATGATAGACACCACTGTGGAGAGATCAAGGATCGATGAGGTCCCAGTGGTGCAGGAGGTTACAGATGTATACTTGCAGAGTCATGTGGAACTCCAAGGCATTCTTGATAAATCTGTAAAAATGATGACAGAAAGTTTCCAAGTCTGTAATAACGGACTAGTAGTATATCGACAGCGGGTTTGCATTTCCACCAATAGAGATCTTCGGAGTGATTTTTTTTAGGAAACTCATTCCTCCATTCACGTTATGCATTCAGGCGGTACAAAAAATGTGCCTAACTATCCTAGATAGATATCAGTGGTCTGGTATAAAGAGAGAGTTCGTCACTTGATCCCTAGTTTGTCAGTAGATGATGGCCAAGTATCAGTGACCCACAGGCGCTTCGCAGCCTTTTCCCATTTGTTTCGGTAAGGCCTTCTTTCAATTTCAAGGACAAAACTTATTTTTAGGGGGTTAGAAAATGTAACGCCGATACTGCGGTGTTCGTACGGTTGTACTTCCGTTCCTAGATTTAAATAAAATAATTCTCAATTTATAGATGTATATATAGAGTGAAATATTTAATTTTATTGATTTTCAATTTTTAGGTATTTAATTTGAATTTTTGGTATATGTTAAAATGTTGCGTCCGTAATTCGCAGTAAATCCCATTTTATGAAATTTATATTCTAGAGAAAAGTGTATATATATATATTTGTTTATGTATTAATTAATTAATTTGTAAAAAAAAAAGGGGGAGGAAGCGCTGCGTTTTGGCCCAAAACGCAACACTTCCCCCAAATTAGAATTAGGGCTCTTAGCCCTAATTCCCTTTCTCTCTCCTTCGTATTCTCTCCCTCTCCCGCGCGGCTTTCCCATCGCCGCTGCCCTCCGCTGCTGCGGTCGCTGCCCTTCTCCGCCGCAGACGGCCGTCAACCACCACCCAACCACCGATCAACTCTCTCCCTCTCCTTCCCACTCTCGGTTCTCTCTCTCTCCCTCTCTACCTCTCACAGTCGCTCTCTCTCTTCGTCTCTCACTCCCTCGCGAATTTCTTCGCGTTCCCCGCCGCGGTCCTCCGCCACACAACCACCACCACCACCACCCATCTTCCACTCTCTACCTCCCTCTCTGTCTCTCAGTCTCCCTTCTCTCTCTCTCTTTCCTTCCCCACGCACGATAGACTCTCGGTCTTACTCTCTATCTCTCTCTTTCTCTCTCTCGGTTGCTCTCTCACTTTCTCCCTTTCGCGATCATCTCTCGCCATCTCTCCCTTCCCTTGATTGATCAGCGACCACCGCAAACCACCGCGACCACCGCAAACCGCACGGGTCGCCACCTCTCAACCTTGCCCAGTCTCTCTCTCGGCCTCTCTCTACCACAGTCTCTCATGATCTCTCTGTACCTCTCTATTTCACTCACTCTCTCTCTAATCTCACTCGCTCTCTCTCCCTTTCGCTCGTCTCTCTCAGCTACCCTCTGTTACTCTCTGCTCTCTCTTTTCCCGAGCGAACAAAGTCTCTTCCTATCCCTTTTCTTCTGCGCGCGACAGCTCACAAAGCTCTCGCTCTCTCTTTCGTTCGTGCGTTGAGAGCCCTGCTACAACCCTAGTTGAAGCCCCAAATCAGCAGTCACCAATAGGCCTCCGAGAACCTAAGTCACAGCCTTGCATAGGTAAGCATAGGTTTTCCAATTTTGATTGAAGGGTTTGAATATTCTGAGTATTTAGGTTTAATTTCTAACGATTGCTGTAAATTGAAATCGTTATAGGTTTGAGATTGAGTCCACTGGCGACCGGAAGCTAGGTCTGCAAACCGAGAAACCCTAGGTGAGAAATTTTTGATCATCTCAATAAATTGAGTAAAATTAGGGTTAAATCTAGGGTAATGAGATATGTATATGTTAGATTAGTATAGGATGCAATTTTCTGATATTTAATATATAATTAGTAAAGTAAATGATGCATAATTCATAAAATTAGGCTGTTTGATACAGAAGAAGCATGCTAAGGAATAATAGAAATCGAATTGAGTTGATTTGAATGGTTTCTCTAGAGTTTAATTCAAAATATGCATGAAAGTAATTGGATTTAGGGTTGGAGCTTAAGGATTGATGCGTTGTTTTATATTATAAATTGTCCTGCATATAGGAAATCAAAATACAACTTCTATATTATGAAAATAGGCTTCAAAACCTTTAAAATGACTTATGGTTTGAAGAAATCGGATGAGAATTGAAAAGTGTATGATTTTTCGAATATTTTTCCATCTTATAGGAAATTTATTTATTTTAGATTGGTTTTCGATTTTGAACGGTTTTAGATTTGAATTTAGATTGGTTTGAATTTCGTTATTTATTTATAAATGGAATGAAATTGATTACATTGGAGTACATTTACAAATTAAAGAGTTTAGGTTTTGTACGAACTTAAGGAAAATAATAAATTCTGAAAATAGTCGAAAAATTTATGAAATTCATGATTTGATTAGGTTGACTTTATTGGAGACTCGAGGAGTCGAGCTTGGTTCGATTCGTGGTATTATTGGGGAGTGCACTACCCTCCCCCATACAGTGAGTGGGACTACGACATCTACTATTGATTGATAAACCATGTTTTACCGATTTTCAAATGACATGATTTCTATACGTGTAAAAATTAAACTTTTGGATTTTGATAAGTATTTATATACATATTTTTGTGACCATTGGAGTGTCCCAATTACTGATTTTATTGATTTGCATCCATGAGTTTGATAACTGAATATTGTGCCACCTTTTTGATATATTGACGTGTTTTAATGCTTCCACTTACATTGGCACATGATTTGAATGGATTTATACGTACCATTTGGGCTGTATGCCCGGCTGATATTATGATACGATGCATGGGGCTATATGCCTGGCCGAAATGGTGTTGGGATGCATAGGGCCACGTGCCCGGCTGATTTGATATTGTTCCGTAGCTACGAAGGATGTCTGGTAGCGGCACCCCTTGTGCCCGGATACTCTTCGGCAGGAGGTATCCGCCAGATTGTCGTGTGTATGGTTGTCCCAGGTTGAACCCTCATCGGGGGAGGATTTATCTCTGTCTAGCACTGGACGGGGGCATCATACACGGCCGACTATTTATATGTATATTATTATTATTATTATTTACAAGCTAGTTGGAGTAGCCTGTGGCCAATATTGGGGTAGAGAGCCATTATTTGATATTTGTATTGTGAAAACCCCTAATGCGTCCGTCCTTGGTCGAGGTAGACCATTGCCGGGGTTGTTTATTCGGCCGCTCTTCTCATGTGATTTGATACTTGGATGGATGCATATGTTATTTTCTGATGTGTGCTTTGAGATATGTTTAAAACTGCACGCTGTTTTCATATACCCGATATTATATTACATGCTTTGACACTCCAAGTTCACACTTGATATTGATAGCACGATGTCCTTCCCCTCACTTGTTGAGTATCCTCCCATAGATACTCACCCCTCTTCTTTCCTCCGTCAGACAGGATCGTTGTGCTAGAGCGACGTTTCAGAGTCTAGAGATTTCAGTTGATCCTAGGCGGGTTTGGTTCTTCTCGACGGTAAGGTTTAAGTTTAAATTTGAAAGATGAATTACGTATTTTATTTTCAACCTTGCGAGATCTTGTTGAGATACGTAGTTGACCATGTACATTTTTATGGGATGACTATAATATTTATGGACATTGTTGTGAAACTCTCCTATTATGCTTGCATTGAGACATTTGTAAATATTTAAACTCTTTACTTGGGAAACTATTGTATATTATATAAAATTTAGGTCCGCTCAATGTGGCAGCTGCTCATGCTCTAGTTGGGCATGACAATGGAGGTCTGTCGTTAGGACTGTTGGTGATTTACTTAGCCTGGAGTTGTTCTGGATTTCTGCTGTGGTTGATGGGTTTTGGAGAGGCCGGGATGACCATTTGTTTTATTTTCAGGATGATTTTGAATTATACAGATTTAAACAGGTTGAATTGTACATGGGAGACCTCCGATTTATGGGGAGGTTCTGCGCGATTTTCTGTAAAAATACAGTCGGCATCCAGGGCAACGGGCGACTGTTCACGATCCCCGTTCGGGGCGTGACAAAAGGTATACGCAATGATCCTCCTCAATCATTACGAAACTATAAGATATCACCTCCTCGTGAAATCTCAAACGCTACTGCCTGGATTGATGATTAAGGTCGTATGTAAACTTCCGAAGTTGACAGACCTTATCATCCAGATCTACAGGAATAAAGCCAGATGGCCGTTCTTTGTAGATCTCCTCATCCAAACTCCCACTCAGGAGAACAGTCTCAACGTTCATCTGGTCTCACTCCAGATCCATATCATGTCCACGACAATCACTAAAAGTAAACGGATCGAGGTAATCTCGCCCTCAGTCTGAGTAACTCCTGGTTATTAGATGGGTCTTATACCTCTACACTGATTTGTCGACCTTTTTCTTGATGTTAAGAACCCACATGTTCCCAACGGCCCTAACTACTCTCAGGCAAATCAACGAGATCCTAGATCCCGTTGATTCTTATCAACTCCTCTCACCCATGGCCTATAATCAATGGTCCTCCACAGAACCCTCAAGAGCCTCTAGGACCGTTCAAGATTTCTCGTAATCCTCAAGAGTCACACTGAGAGCCTCTCCCTAAATCGGAAAGCGACGGTTAGGTACGCATCATCGACTACTCTTAAGAGGAGGGGAAACCTTTTTACCTCTAGATGGATCGCTCCCACTAGAACCAAGATCCGTAATGGATTCTTAGGTCCTGCCACTGGGATCAACTAAACCACTACGCTCATCCATCTGATAAAAGGTAAAGTCCCAATTGATTTCACCTCTCATAGGGAAATTATTTTCAAGAAACTCGGCATCATGAGATTTAATCTCAGTGAGTGTGTTATCTGTATGCTCATTAGAACACAACCCCCTGAAGTGTTCTGAATATCTCATAAAGATACATCTCTTTTCTCACAGGCCTAACTCGCCGTGTAAATACGAGAAACAATGAACATACGCGACACAACCCCATAATCTCAAATGGCTAAAGTCAGGCTATCTCTCTGTCCAAAACCCATATAGAGTACTAACCGCAGACTTCAATAGAATACGATTGAGAACGTAGGTTGCAGCCAATAGCGCATCTCACCAATGGGAAACGAGTAAATTGGCTCGCGCCATCATCAACCTCATCGTCTCAAACAAAGTCTTATTCCTCTTTCGCAGCTACTCTACTCTACTGAATAGTAAGGAATAGTCAGTTTCTCGTAATGTCCTTCTTGAAATGAAGCTCTTCAGACAAATACTCGTGCCATCGATCGGTTCTGAGAGTCTCTACTCTCAAGTCTAACTGATTCTCAATCTCGCTAATAACTTCCTAAGGCACCTCAATGCCTCAGACTTGCGCGAGATCAGATAGACGTAACCGAAAGCAGGTAATTGTCTATAAACGTAATAAAGTACCTAACACCATTCAGGTTCTCACGTTCAAAAGGCCAGAGATGTTGGAGTGAACCGACTGCAATGGAGTCCCAGCCCGCATTGCAATGTCGAATGGTTTTCTTGTAATTTTGCCGTCTAGGCAAGACTGGTTAGTAGGCCCTATAGACCACTCACCGCCAATCGGTTCATCCTCTCTCACACTAGGAGGATCGCAAGAAAAACCATTGAAAGGAATCACTTCCAATGCATATAGTCCCATACGAACTAAAGCAGAACGAATCAATGAATAGTCGTAATAAATGGAAACTATAAAATTTTCAAATTAACAGAGCATATCCTAAGCTGAAATCAAGTTCTGTCAAACATCCGGAACGTAAATGACGTATAGAGTTTAGCAACTTTGCAACTCTAACTTGCAAGTGTTACTCCTTCTGATGTCGACAAACGTTCCATTTCTCTACGTAAATCCTCCTACTTGAGGACACACTAGGTGGAACTATATAAGCGCGCTCCTATTTCAAGCTACGTGGTCGGTTTCTCCCGTGTTCATAACCCACGAAGGAGAGAAAACAATGAGCATCTCAAACCACGTAAAGAAGGAAGAGATATTTTCCACTCGTCGCACTCACGAGCAAAATGACCAAATCTACTACGGATGTAGCACTACACATTGGTCGTATCCAACTCCTTCTCGCTGCGTATTATTATTATCGGTTTTCTCGGATGTTTTTCTCTTACCTGAATCTCGAGTCCCACAAAAGTCCTTACTTGACTCCACCGCATAAGCATGACCCGAGTATGACCTACTCGACTCTAAATGCTCCTACTCGAGATCACTGTGTCTATTTACATTAGTGAAAGTATGAATACTTTTGTCGTATGTGAAATAGACTTTCATGATTTCTCATGAATCAGGTAAAGAACTGGATCGCATCCAGCACTAGAAAACATATCCGAAATGGGCTCGATCACATCCCCCAACTCGGCGACCATACACGACCTTTTTATCAAATGTTACATCATCGTATGATCAACCCTTTTCTTATAAGTTATTAAACTTATAAGATAACA
Organism: Dillenia turbinata; assembly: GCA_037126225.1. Classification (NCBI taxonomy): domain Eukaryota; kingdom Viridiplantae; phylum Streptophyta; class Magnoliopsida; order Dilleniales; family Dilleniaceae; genus Dillenia; species Dillenia turbinata. The sequence goes on along the minus strand of JBAMMX010000020.1, from coordinate 8,590,663 downwards.
TCCTCATCTCAAGATCTGTAAAAGCACCACAATGCTCTTTATAGGGTGAGCCAAATCGATAAAGCCATGGGACATTACTCATAGACTGGGATCGTATCATCGTGCATGCTACTCAGGAGGATTGCCCTAACTCGGCCATCATTCCTCTTCCATGCTCGTGATATCCCCTAATCCCGTCTGTCTGAGGTGTGGTACCCTCCCCGGAGTCCACCATCTCATGCCTCAGAATTTTAATTAGACCTTGTCCCTCGAGGATAAATTGAATCTATCGATGAAAAATCACATAATTATCACCATTCAATTTTATCCCCCTTACAAATATCTAATACGACAATTTTAGAAGCAGTCATAGAGATAATAGTGACTTGTGATGCTTATTCTCATATTTTGTGCACCCTACGAATCAACAAGACACAAATGATTCGATTACAAACCCCAAGACGAGCGTATGAATCAACAAACATCATATACCACAATCCAGGATTGTATCTCACCATTTGGACTAGAATTCGGTACACAAAAACCTACAAAAGAAATCACTTTTATGTATGTGGGACCATTAAATAATAATAATAATAATAAAATAAATAAATCTGAAACGACCTAACGCATCGTCGGAGGTCTCACGGGTCACCACGTGCTGGCGACATGTTACTGGGCGCTTACACGCACCACCTGTATGCTAACACATATGTCAGACGTGCAATGCATTGGTCATGTGTTTCAATGCGTGTGACTTTTGTCTTAATATAAGAAAAATAATTAATGTCATAAAGTTCAACCAAACTATATATTAAAGTTGATCACAACTTAAAACAGCCCTACACAGTGGCGTGATGGCTAAGGGTGCGTAAAACTCTCCACCAGGCTTGTGTTCGACTCTGGCCACTTATATTTTAAAGACCTTTTTTTTTTTTAGATATTATAGTTTGTGGCGCGTGGTTCCATGCGTCACACACAGCCCCACTGCCTAGCCTGCCCACGTGTGTGATACACGCGCCCGTCGGGTCTGGGCTCATCTTCTTCGTCTGACGGGTCTGCAACCGGGTCCTCTTGACCCGATTGTCGGAAAACACCCTTTCCGACACTGTTTTCACCGGATTTTTTATGGAATCTCTAATTCCATTTATTCCAAATATTCTTGACTCGATTTTTAGAATAATCGCGCCCTAATCTCGGCGTATTTTGGATCCAAAATTCCGGTCCTCCGTGACCAATTTTGAAACCTCATTTTCTGGCCACAATAATATGCAATATATATATCAAATTAAATAGCATGAAACAAGGAACCCAGATCTATAATTTCATGCACCAATTTTACCAAAAACTCATCAAATCTGGGGTTGAAGGATTCGGTCACTATTCACGGCCGAATGTTTCAACCGGAATTTTCTTGACCTAAACGTGTTCAGAAAATTACAAAAAAATTATTTCCATGTTCTAGAGATCATGGGTAACTCAATGGTGTTCTCGGATTCACGAAACTTATCCGTAATCCGAATCCCAAATTTTGAATCATATATTTTTATACCCGTAAATAAATTCTGAAAATTAATTTTAATAATTCAACAAAAGCTCTGATGTCAATGTTGGATTTAATTGATTCATATGCAGCGGAAGTATTCAAATAATTTTCAGAAAATTAAATAGATCGGGTATAATAATAAATATCTCGAATGTGAAGTCACCCAAAAAATCAATCGAACAAATCGTACGTCCCTTGAATGGATCTCATGGTTGGGATGGTGATCACGATGTTAGTCGAACTACCACCACAATATCACGATGTCGCAACCCTCAGTCCGGCGATCGTTGTGACGGGAGAAATTTTCCTACGCGAAAATTTCTCGAACTCTCAAAAGAAATTCTCTCTCTAGATTGCACTCATAGAAAGTCATCAATGGTGAATAGCATCATGGTTAGAGGGAGAAGTTAGTCTCCCAATTGAACTCTCAAACGTGAGAGATTTTTGGGAGAAAATAGTGTAAAGGTAGTTATGGGTTAGTAGAAGTTACCTCATTAACCCCTATCAATTACCTAAAATGCCCCTCTAGGACACAATAAACTAATATATACAAACACCACAATATTATCTTCGTAGGATACTCAAGTGGTAAAGAAATCTTGCTTAAGTATTTGCCCAGATGTCTCATCTCTTTTACTATTGTGTTTCGCCACCCCGTAGAAAAAAGAAAAGGAAAAAATCACAATAATATTTTACATTTATGGTGAAGAGACAAAATAAATTTTGAAACCACTTGGGTTTGAGTTGATTAGCGGATTCGATATGAGAGAACTTATAATCCTATGCTACATTTGTCTAATAATGCATTAATATAGTCCAACTTCATCTGAGCCCTTTCTTGTATGTAAATTAGGTTCAAATAGAGGTTTCAAGAGGAATCACTCATGTCCCATTTTTTCGAAAGAGAATTTTAATCTAGTTCTGATCAATAGTTCGAAGGGCTTCTCAAAACATATCTAGAAAGCTATTCCTCTACCCAATGGTCCTTGTTTGGTTTAGATTTCATAAAAGAATCATTTGAGCAAATCTTTGTCTCTGATCCCATAATCATCATTTTGGCCCCACCTATCAAAATGTCTGATATGTCATTGTTCTTTGAAAGATCAAATCATCAAAGGAGATGAAATCATTTTGTTATATGTAATCATTTGTTAAGAATTGGGTCAGTAAACGTTTAAACATGTTACATTCTAATACCTTTTAATTTGATGAATTTCTTTTTCTTTTTATTAATTTAAAAAAATTGAATTAAACATCTTTTGTGTTTTTAAGTTTTCATATCTTTTACAATTTTTTTCATGCTAATAATCTCGAATTCGATTCTAATCCAAAAGTCAATAACAAAGCCAGTGATTTGATAGTTGGGATTTTAAAATCAGAGGTAGAACTATTTTTGCAGTTTTAATTCGGTTCTATAAGATTTTGTTCCAATTCATTTCTACTAATTTGAACCGGTTCGGTCCAAATTACACCCAGCATCATGTATTTGACGCGGTTATTAAGGGGTTGGAATTATACTTAGATTTTGCAAGAAGACAGAGAATAAGGACATTAATTGTGTATAAAACCTGACCCCAATCATGAAATCAAACCTACTAAATTTCCTTTATGTTGGGTAGGCAAAACGTATACCTCACAATTAAGCATATGAAAAATTTTCTTAATTTGATCTGAAATTTTCAATTACTATGGTATAAATAAGCACATACACCTGATGACCCTTGATTAATTTGTTAAATTAGGAAACTTGATTGCCCTTCTGCAGGGGAATAATTTTGACATTAATGGGCCATTCCACCTCAAAAGCTTTGACATATAGGGGTGAGTAGACATGCATGGTTCTAAATCGGAAGGATATCGTCTCCAATGGAATAGTCCAGTGACAACAGCCCCCTCCTCTGACCCTATTATCCAAGGTTCAATTCCTATTATAAAAAAAAAAAAAAAATCGAAAGGATATTGGAACCAAATCTCATACAATCGAAGCAGAACTATGAAATACTTCTGTGTTGCTTTTGAATAATTATAAATAGGCACGTTAGCGTTAATATTTATAAGATGAATGTCTAAGATGAGATGCACAAAACTAACAAAGAATTTTTATTATTTGCAGTACAGGACACGGAATTCAATGGAAATTATATCTTCCCTCGAAGTTCTGATTGAATTGCCAATTTGCTGGAACGACATCATCGTTCTGCACCATCTTGTTATCACTTGTAGTAACTTGGAATGACAAGCTTTGCCCTACCAAAACCACCCCAGTTTGCCAATTCTGACCCCAGTTCCGGGACATTTGGATCCAATCCGTATTTGATCCCTTAATCTTAACGTCGATGACTTGTCCTGTCCCTCCAACATTGTACACTAGTACCAATGTCCAATATGGATTTCCCTTGATCTCAAATTTGAGCCCACCTTGCTTGTAACATTGAACTCTCCTGTACATCACCGGCACAATGCCCGCCTTATATTCGGCCATTTTTAAGAACATTGGCATGGACAAATCGAAGTGTTTCTGCGGCGGATTGCACCAAACTCCTTCGGTTTTGGTGTAGTTTGGAGGGCAAAAATTTGTGGCCGAGACACGAATTGAACCTGCCCCTTTTATGCACCAAGGAGAATTGTAGCAGACTATTTGGTAGCATGATCCACATGCTAGCCCATCTTGGAAGAGTGCTGTGCTTAATGCTGTGGTTTCGAGACCATATCCTTGCTCAAATAGATCTCCGTACCCACAAGCCCCCTCTACAATCATAGGCCACAAATTAAGAAAGAAATCAATGGTTTTTCTTTTTCTTTTTTCTGAACCAAATGACTCAAAGTAGATTCAACAGAGAGAGAGATCAGACTTACGCATGGTTTCATTGCCATGTATATCTCCATAAAATGTAGCATGAGCATAATCCCAACCCCCACTACCACTAACACCATCCAAACAAGCAATGAAGAAGAAAAGACACTCTATCATGAGAAACCCAGCCACTAAATTCTGAAAGCTGGCCATTTACTCACTCTATGCTAAAGAAGAGTCGACGACACTGCTAATGATCTCTTTGTTTAAGACTAGAATGATATAAACAACACAAAGGGGCACTTAAGAGGCCGATGACAAAATCAAGATGACTCTTTGGGAATCAGGAGATTTGTTAATTTTCCAGTTAAAGAAAGAAAATACAATAATGTATTAACTATTAGTGGTAAAATACAATGTATTGATTAAGATTCAATGAGAATATATTTCTAAAAAAGCATATAGTGCTCTTAAGACTCAAAACTCTCATTACTGTTGCTAAAGTAAAATGTATTAATTATTCCTTAGTGCAAAAGTCTGCATAGTCTTTTGGTTTGTGTAATCGGTGCACCCGATATGGTACGTCGAGCTGGTTTCACTTCTTATAGATTATTTTAATTTATTTAGTGATTATCAGAATGTTACCCTCCATCATGTAACCTGTATTAAGATTAATCTTAACTAAGGTTTTTATTTTCCCTAGAATTTTTTAAGATTAATCTTTGCTCGCTATGCATCCTAGGGTTGCTTATGCGTTATCGATAGTGCCCCAACATGATTTGAATTAGCTGGATACCTAGGAAGAATTTTCTGAATTTTAACCAAATGATCTAACTCCTTACAGCTCTTCGTATCATATTTGGATAGGGCATTTTTTTTTCCTTTTGTTAAATAGTTTTCAAATCCTTTTGGGGGGACAATAGCCCAAATCCAAGCTAAGAATTTAATGTTGATAGTGAATTAATTGTTCTTCAAGAGGCCATTTATTTCCATGCTAAATAATTGGCGATTTAAGTTGGCAACGAATTCAAAAATTCTATTTAGAGAAGAAATATATGCCGAATTTCTAACGATAAAATTATCTCAAAATTAATTATTCTCTTAGACAAGTGGAGTATACAATCAAAATTAAGTAATCTGTAATTAAAATTGACACAAAAAATGCTAACATAATACCAGATTATATAGGAAGAATATTTGGTTGCACTATTGCTAATGTAAAGTTTTATTTAAGTAGATCGAGTAAATTGAACAATATAAACACAAATCATTATTTAAAGGTAATAAAAAGGGATACATTGAGTTCTTCTATTCATAGCCATCATAATTATCATATAATAAATAAATAAATAAATAAATTTAAACTGAGGGTCATGAATCCTTTCACGACATAATTATGGGGAGTTGGAAAGGGTCTTTTGCTCATCCTTCATGCTAATCTCTTCCCAGTAATATTTGAGATGGATTTGATAGATCTAATGTCGACTCTTACTGGGGAACCTAATCGTCATCATCCAACGTACAACATCTTTCAAGAATGTAGCAAGTTAATACAGCTCGCGAGGGTCCATTCCATACATTTAGTTCCAAGGGAAGGAAATGTCTGCATGAACATATTAAGTCGCATGGGTTGCTTGGTTTCTCATGGAATTGATGAATTGTTGTCTCCTTGTCCAAAGGTGTATCTAGTTTTAACGCATGATATTCGAGACTTGGCTCTATTTAGAAGTTAGTGTCCTCATTCCATTTATACTAAATAAATAAATAAGAAAAAAATTATTTTAATTGATGCAAAATTGCACATATTTAAATTATAGTAGTCGGACGCAGAAAATAAATAAGAAACATAGGTTTATGCCTTACAATCATGCAAATCCAAATATCCAAGCTCAATCAAGCATCCAAAATTGAGTTAGGGTTTGTTGAAACTCTAGTAACAAGTTTACACACAGTATTCGAAAAACTAAGAGATAATTTAAAGGAAAAAAAATGATTACAACCATTGTGAATAATTTCCTCAATTCTTCCTCTGATTTGATGTAATTCTTGAGACCTTTAGTTTGCTCGTCTCCCTTTGCTTCGCTTCTCCCTCTTATGGAGCTCTTATGACAGTGTGTATCCTCCAAAGGTTTCAAGCCTAGTTGGCTTTATCTTGGATGAAAGAAAGGAAAAACCTATTTTCTTCTCCTCCTTCTTCTTCTTAAGAGAATGGAGAAGGTTTCAACATTTATCAGCTTTAGACAATTAAAGTAGCAAAAACTTATATCTAAGGCTCCATATGTTCAAAGGAAAGTTACGATTTTTTTGGAAAATGACCTTTTATGAAAACATCTTTGGGGGGAAAAATGGATGTCAGTTCATTTTTGTTCTTTGAGAACTGTTAGAAAAATTATTTCCATCGTTTGGATTAACATAGACTATGTGAGAAAATACTGACAAATTTGCAAGAATGTTGAATTATTTCATTGGTTTGGTTTGGTTCCACGGAACCAACAAAATGAGGGTTAGTATTAAAATCTGGACCGAGAACTCACTCGAAGTTCTGTCATGAATCCCACATTGATTTATAATAAAATCATAAAGTGGTACTTAAGTCCAGTTGGTTTTCTCACCCAATAGGTCGATCTTTTAGGTTGAATCTCTATTGAATTTGAGTTCATCAAATGGATCCATGACAAATTGGTATCAGAGTCTATGAATTCTTGGCCAACACTAAATAATGGCAAAAGAAACCGAATATGAAGCCATCAAGATCAAAGAAGATCGTCTCCAATAGGAACAAAAAATGAAGGAATTAGATCAAAAAATATAAGCATATTTGGCAAGAATGGATGACAATTTCATCACCATCATAGAGTTTGTGTTCAAAGGCAAGTCCGAACAAGGTCGATGGTAGAAAAGGAGCAAGAAAATGAGAAGAATTTGGATAGCAACAAAACAAATCAAAAGGTTGAAAAAACAACACCAAACTCCTTGAAAAAACAAGGTATAGAAATGCTTTTCGAATCTTCTATTTTAGCTAGTCCTAATGAAGAAAAGTTGAAAGTAGAAGAATGATTGCAAATATACAAGAAAGAACATGCAAATTGTGATTTCTTGCCTAATCTTTCAAAAATTGAAATTCCAAGATTCATTGAGAAATTTTTTTTTACTAGAAGAAGGATCTCAATTGTCTAAGAAAGAAACTATTAATGGTGAGTTTTTGCTAAACCCTTAAAAAATTAAACTTTCAATGCTCATTGGGCAAATTTCTTCACCAAGAAGAAGTTCTAGGAAGGTCCATCTCAAGCTCCATCATCTTCATTTTCCTCCTACTATTCCCTCTACAATTTAAGTCAAATCCATTATTCGACTTCATTATCTTATTTCTCAACACAAATGCAAGTCTTGGTTCAAGATTTATGGATTCAAAACCTCAATTCTTGATTTTCCATTCTTAAGGACAATAATGTCTTTAAGGGGGAAAGAATTGTAACAACTATTAATCATAAAATTTAATAGTTAATCATGATTAGTAAAATAGTTAGTGGTTAATTGTGGGTTAGTTAGTTAGATGATTAGTAATTAATGAGGTTAGTAGTTAGTTAGGTGAAATGGTTAAATAGTTTGTAGTATTAATTAGAAAAATAGTATAAAAAGTAATTGAATATATGTAATGAATATTAAATGAAATGGAATTGAAGTCATCACTCTCCCTCTTTGTATTCTCTCTTTCTACTCTCCCTCTAATTCTTTCTATCTCCCTCTCTTTCTATCTTTCTCTCTCTAACTCCTCTTTCTCTCTCTATCTTCTTATCATTCTCTAAGTGGATTGTTACAAATTGGTATCAGAACCAAAGTAAAATGGAAAATGACTACCTGGAAGAGGGCTAGCTGATGCTTGATAAGGTCTAGAGTGGAGCTATTCAAAGGGAAAAGAGTTACCTATTGCCAGAATGCGAGTTGTCCAAAAGAGAAAAGGGTTATCTAGTGTAGAGTGAAAATCGTCCAAAAAAAAAAAAAAAATGGCTACCTGATATCAGAGTGAGAGCCGTTCAGAGAGAAAAATAGTTACCTGGTGTCAAAATGAGAGCCGTCCAAAAGAAAAGGGCTACTTGGTGTTAGAGTAAAAGCCATCCAAAAAGGAAAAAGACTACCTAATGCCAGAATAAGAGCCATCCAAGAAAAGGAAAATGGCTACCTTCTAGAGTGAGAGCCATCCGTGGACATCCGACTTCTCAAGGGGCAAGCAATGTCATGAATTCTACATTGGTTCCCAATAAAATCATTAAATGATATTTAAGTCCAATATGCTCTCTCACTCAATAGGTTGATATTTTGGTTTGAATTCTCTATTGGGTTTGAGTCCATCAAGTGGGCTCATGACAAGGTCGTAGAACCAAGCGAAAACCAAAATCAACTTGGGTTGGATTCGTTAGCTATGGTTTTTGCTGCTACCATTTTTTTTTTTTTTTGTTATACAAAAATTTGAATTTGAAATTTTCAAGTTAGAGGAGGGGGTTGTGACTGTTAGATTGTCGAACATAAAATGCAAAATACCTTTTAGTGGTAGCTATAATGCACAAAATACCCAAAATTTAGTAGGGAAAAAAATTTAAAGAGGAAAAGACTTGTCAATTAAACTATATAATATCATTTTCACATAAAGATAAAAAGAATAATTGAGCTTATCTCAAATAAAAAATTTTGAAAAGTTTGAACAGCTAACATCAAAAGAGTTCAGCTCAAAATAATAGAAATAGATATTCTAATAAAATGTTATAGTCTTGGAAGATAGAAGACAACAACCTAAATCCTCAGAAAAGGGGGGTCAAATTCCGTATAACAAACCTACCAGCATAGCTGACGCTTTTTGTGCTCGATAACAATTATTCTCATTATTCATTAGACTTAGATTTTATTTCTATACTAGAGGATTCATTTGCTTTGAGCACTATTATCAGGCTCAACATGAACACACTCTTTAGCCTCCCTCCACATTGCCTTGTAAACTAAAGTCCCATTAAACTGATAATGCTTTCCCAAAAAATGGCTTGATGGTTTTTATGGCCTCCATGGCATGGTAATACAGCATGGGTGAGAACAGATAGTGAGCAACATGAGTTTTACCTATGTGGAAAACCCTGTTCAAAATTCAATAGTTTTTGTCAACAGTTGTGAGAGCTTCCCTAAATCAGTCCCACTTAGACTAGTCATAGTGAGGTAGAGAGGTGTGAGCATGCTGCAGATAAGTGATCATAAGAACGAAATCGTTCATGTTCAATAGAGGAATTCTCCAGTGGCAGATAAACTTGACAAGCCCTTGTGCCGCAACAAGCTAGTAAAGCCCATAAGTGACAACAAGAATAGCCAAAACAGAGGTATAGATCTCTAGTTTGTCATGGCCTGCATTAATAGGACCACAAGGATTATAGCGATAGGCAAAATATCAATAACATGTGGGTGTAGAGGTCGATTGCTAATTTCGTTAATCAAAATTTCGAATTTGATTTTATGAACGGAAAGAATGGAAAGATAGACACCGGGAGAATCAATCCTTTAATGGGTCTCACAATACTCGGTCAGATTAGTCGAATTAAACTCAGATATCGATTAGTGACAAATATCCACTTATATAAATAATAATAATAATAATAATAATAAACAAATAAAAAATAGTGATTGGCAAAATAATCATAGGGGTGGCTTGAAACATTGATTGCTAGGTAAAGAGGCTAGCAAGAGTGTGGTCACATAGCCAGCAGGGTGTAACAAATAACAAAAGCAAATGGTAAGCTTCAGAAGCAATGGCTATTGCAACAAACTAACGACTCTTAATAGAATGATAGTTAGGGACCAACTACAATAATAGAAATGGGTGGGCAGTTAGATTGGCTCACTAACCGATCCTTGGCTTGTATAAATAGAATGTACAAACATGAGAAGAGCAGGATTTTGGAATGAATTTACTGTCTCTCCCTTTGTTTCTTCTCTCTCTCTCTCTCTCACTCACTCACTCTCTTCTTTTCTCTCTGTAACTCTTTCTTTCTCTTCTCCCTCATACCTTCTTTCAATCTATAATCCATTACAATCTTTTTCTACAACCATACATGAACACTAATCCTCACATCCAAGCCCTTTCCCATACTTTGTTTCTAGTTTCCATACTTTGTTTCTTGGACTGATAGCTAAGTCAGTCTCAATTTCCTTTCCAATCATTGGATTGTAACAACTTGGTATCAGAGCCCATCAGTTCTTGGCCGAGAAGGCTAGGAGTTAGAAATGGCAGATGGAACCAGACTGAAAGCCATTGATAAACAACTCAAAAAGCAAGAAATCCTGATACAAGAAATCACCATCAAACTAAAAGAAATTCATATTGAGATAGGGAGGAAGATGGAGGAGCAATCCCAAAGATTTGAAGCCCTCATGGCAAAAATGGAAACGAGGATTAACGACCTCAAGAAAACATTGAGTCCAAACCAGATAGAGGATCAAGACTCTGACAGACCTCCCAAATCACCCCTTCTGCCCATCCGACAAGAGGGGAGAACTAAAATGGAATCAATTTTTCCTACACACAAGAAAGAACCAGCAAACCACAAAATTTTAATTCATCCACCAAGGATTGAACTTCCTTTCTTTAATGGAGAAAATCCCCATGCATGGTTACAAAAGTGCAGTAAGTTCTTTGCAGTACATATAATTCCTACTTACTCATGGGTAGACACCATTGAGATGTATTTGGAAGGAAAGGCAGAGACTTGGCTCCAAGGCTTAAAGCTGGTCAAGAAAGAAGTTAATTGTGATGAGTTCTCCCAATTTTTGTGATATCGGTTTGAAGCCAAGGGGTACAAGATTAAGTTGAAGAGTTTAACAAGTTACAACAACATGAAACAACAATTGAATATCAAGAAGGTTTGAAGAGTTTTGGTCCATTATGATTCATAAAAATCCACAGCTCAGTAAGTCCTACTTCATCTCTAGCTTTTTTAGTGGAGTGAATAAGGAAATCAAACCAATGCTAAGGATGTTGAAACCAACTACCCTATTACAAGCTTTTGAAATTACAACACTACAAGAACAGGCATTAGAGCTTGTTAAACAAAGGAAAACTGAGGTAAGCAAGGGCTGGGACCTAGGAGGAATTTGTTAAGATGCATGACAAATTTAATGCATACTTTAATTCAAAAATTTAAATCAAAATAAGCGGAAGCGAAAAGTAAGAATTTTAAGTTATCTCCAATCATACTTTTATTTTTTACTTCCGATGAATGTAAAAATACCAAAACGATCCTTGAGACGTGCACAAACCTTTTAAACTCTCAATTTTACTCAATAGATTGGGGGAGTTTAAAAATTTAAAATTCGGGACCCAATGTACTAGAAGGGGGTTTATATAGACTTTCAGTCATTAAAGAGCCATTAATATCCGATAATTGTCATCCTAAATTATTGTTGGACGCTATAAGAATTTAATTAAAAATTAAAAATGGAAAATAAGATTAATTGTGTGGAGGTTTGAATGAGACACCAAAATCTGGCCAAATGTATCACAATTCAAATCCCCTCCATTTTTTATCATATTTAATCTTTTTTTGGTTATGTTTTTCCTCTTTAACTTTTGTTTCAATACTTTGAATGCATTGAATTTATGGGATTTGAATTTTTTTAAAATTTCTAATATTCTCCCACTTGATCCAACAAACCGATTTGAAATTATAATCAAGTCAATTCCTTATGAAAATAAAATACACGAATCACGATGATTAGTCCTCTAAAAGCGAGTATTATTTTTCATATGCCACAATATATTTTATTGCATACTTTAATTCAAAATAAGTGAAAACAAAAATTGAAAATTTAGTGTTACCTTCAGCCATATTTTTGTTCTTCATTTCTGACAAATATAAAAGTACCAAAACAATTCTTGGGATATATACAAACCTTTTAAACTCTTAATTTCACTCAATAGATGGTGCAGAGTTTAAAATTTTAGACTTTGAGACCCAATGCACTAGAATGAGGTTTATATAGGCTCTCAACCATCAAAAATCCATTTAAACCGTATAATTGTTACCCTAAATTATTGTTGGACGTTATAAGAATTTAATTAAAAATTTAAAATAAAAAAACAAGATTAATTATGCAGAGGTTTGAATGGGATACCAAAATCTGGCCAAATATATCTCAATTCAAATCTCTTTTATTTTTATCATATTTAATTTTTTTTCGGTTATATTTTTCTTCTTTAACTTTTGTTTCAATGGTTTGAATGCATTGAATTTATGGGATTTGAATTTTTTTAAAATTTCTATCATTCTCCCAATTAGCCCAACAAACCGACTTGAAGTTATAACTAAGTTAATTTTTTATGAAAATAAAGTACATGAATCACAGTGATAAATTCTTTAAAAGCGAGTATTATTTTTCATGTACCATAATATATTCTATTTTCTAACCTTATGGTGATATTTACCTTATGATTAAACCTTACATTTATTCGAATCCAAATTTGATGAATTTATCTCAAAACAGAAAATATGTACACACTTTATTAAGAAAATTTAATTTTGAATTTCATTTAAATAAGATAATAAACATATATTTATAACATGATCCTTGAATCTTTTTGGTGGCATACCTTTGGTTAAGCGATCAGCCAATATATAATTAGTGCTAATGTATTGGATTACAACTTTATTTTTCAACACTCTTTCCCTAATGGCTAAATACTTTATATTGATGTGTTTATTTCGACTACCACTCTTATTATTTTTAACAAAAAATACAATAACTGAATTATCATAAAATACACATAATGACTTAGGTACAAAATCTAAAACCCTAAACCCAGACTTGAAACTCTTGAGCTACACCGCGTGTGACGTAAATTCAAAACACACAATGAACTCAGCATTCATAGTGGATGTCGCAGTCAATGTCTACTTAGCACTCCTCCACGACACAGCTCCACCATGAAGATGTAACCCGACATTGATTTCTAGGAATCAACACAATTAACAAAGTCCGAATCTGAATACCTAAGAATTTCCAGATTGTTGGTTCTTCTGTATGTAAACATGTATTTTTTGGTACCTTATAGATATTTCAACACCTTCTTTGCAGCTTTCCAATATTTCAAACTTAGGTTACTTTGATATTTACCTAATATCCTCACAGCATGCACTATATTAGGTCTTGTGCAGACCTACGCATATATGAAACTTCCAGCAGCAGAAGTATATAGGATATTAGCCATTTGTTCTCTTTACAAATCTGTTTAGGGTATTGGTCTAAATTGAACCATCCCCTTTGATAATCGGAGCTAAATTGAACCATCCCCTTTGACAATCGGATCTATACTTGGTAAACAGTTCTCCATCATATATCTCTTAAGTCCTTTGTTAATGTATGTCTCTTGAGATAGTTCCAGAATATTATGAGATCTATCTCGATATATCATTATGCTGATGATATAAGATACATCACCTAAATCTTTCATCTCAAGGTTCTTAAAGACGAATTGTTTCACCTCGTATAACATTTCTTTATCATTGGTGGCAATTAATATATCATTCATATACATGACAAGAAAACAAAATTTGCTCTCACTGACCTTAAGGTATATGCATTGATCCACAATATTCTCTTAAAATTGAATGAATTGATTACGTTGTGAAACTTCAAATACCATTGGTAAGAGAATTGTTTCATCCCATATATGGATTTTTTGAGTTTGTACACCAAATACTCACTATCAGTAGAGGAGAATCCTTCAATGTAACACTGAGAAAAGTCAAAAGGGGAGAGTGAGATAGAGAGGAAAAAAACCCACCCCACCTTTACTCTTTTTTGTCCTCACCCAAATTCATTCTTTCCCTCATTCTCTCGTCTCCCCCTCACTCTCACAGCTCTCTCTTCCTCTCGATTCTCTCTTCACATCCACTGCAAAGTTTATCAAAGGTCAGTTGATTCAAAGTGTGAGCAAGTTTTTGGAAGTGAAATCAAATCATGAATTCAATCTTTTCTCTCTCCCCTTTGTTTTGAAGGTAAGTGGGTTCTCACAAAATTTCTTAAATTTCTCCAATCCATTCACGTTTTTCTCTTAGGCCCAACTAATTTCTACAATCAATGACATTTTTAGTTGCTTTTCCATGCATCAATTTCATCCGATAAAGTTAGGGTTCTCTCCCATTTTTCTCAACCGACACATCCTAGGTAAGTGGGCACTTCACTATCTTGTGTAATCTTTTATCTTTCTACATTTTTGAGACCTTGAGGGATGGCAGAAATATTGTGCAGTATTAGTATTAAATTTAGACTATTTCTATGAGACTTAGGTATACTAAAATGTATTCATCTTTTCGGTTTTGAATAAACATTGGAGAAATTGTTGTTGGAGTATACTTTTCTAGTGTCGAGAGGAGTATTCCTTTCATGATCTACTGTGGTTGTATGGCTGTGTGGATTAAGTCAAGGAAATCCTAATTTTGGATGCAATGTAGTTAAACTTTTAAATTTCTTTATAATTGAGATATCTGTATAAAGTACTCTTCCCAAGTAATGCTTATTTATTTGACATTATATTTTGCTATTAAAAAATGGATTTTATATTATGGGCCGACATTTAAAAGATAAATACCTTTGCTTATGTGATTCTAATAGTGTATGTTGCACATATGGATATTGGGTCAATTTATCCCATGATTTTGAATAACTAATGAGGTTAATTTTGATGTTCCATATCTTATAATGATGGCATATTGTGTTAATTTTGTAAAACTGCCCTTGTGATCCTTGAATGGTGATTAATAGCATATTGCCTAGATAGTTAAGGACTGCCAGGCTATCTTGTCCTCACCTAGAGTTCTTATAGGATTTGTAATTAGATTTTTGGTGATGATTGCTGGGTTATGAAAAAATTAGGAAAAATTGATTAACCCTATCCCTATAAGTAATTACAAGTGAAATTGATGTTAAATGTCATAGGTCAAGGCATTTGGAATCTAAAGAGAAATTAGATATCGACTTGGTTGTGAATTTGAGAGTGATCATTTTTCCAAGATGTGAGTAATGGTTCATTGTATTTTGAATGAACAAAAATATTCTAACTCTTTTTATAAATGATTTTAAATGTTTTTATATGATTTTGTATAAGTTTTTGTGATTGTGGATGTCCGAAATGTGAATTTGAATTTAGTATACATCTATTATGTTTATAACTAAAATGTGCTATGTGTTATTGGATTTTTGGTTTATAAATGCTAAAATATGGTTTGGTAATGGTTTGTTAAAATCTTGACACATTATTTGTGAATTGAATGATTGTGAAAAGAAAGTGCACGTGTGTAAATGGTTATAGTCATTCCCTCCATGGAGCGACCCGATGGAGTAACGTGGTAAGGGTTTAATTGCAAGGGAGGTAGACATGGTCTTTTCTCTGTCATGTTGTACTATATCTAGTTTCACTCCGATGAGATACGAGTCAACGCCAAAGAAGGGGGATGTAGAGTTATGAAATAGATGGATTGAAAATCGCTTTGTGGGTTTCCACCCGAGTTTAGCCAAACCTTGGGCGAAAGTGATTTCTTAGGGAAATCTCATAATCTTTAAAATACCTAAATGTATGGATGCATGTCTTTTTTAATTATCATGTTTTACTGAAACTACTTTACATTCAATGTATGGTTTGCGATACATATGCTTTGACTCCCTCACACTCACCCCTCATTTATTGACAGAATTATACCATTGCATTCCATTCACTAAGTATTCCCATACTCATCTTTTTCTATCATTTTATAGAGGAATTCTAAATTGGTCGAGACTTAATTGACTTTGGAACTAGAGTTCATCAAGTTCTAATTTTGGTAAAATTTCTCAATTCTGGTACTAGTTTATTTTTGTTAGAAATTTTGAGAATGTTAGAATGGGCCCATATAAAGGGCATTTATTGAAATTATAATTAAAATTTCATTTTGTTAGCCATTGGAAACTTCCAAACTCGTGGATAGTATTTAAACTTTTATTTTACTCCATTGAACTTATTTTTGGATTTGTGAAAATTTTATAAGATTTCTGAATGGCCGGGTGAGCCAGATGCATGTATTGGATTTAGAATGGCTGAGTTAGCCCCATACATGCTTGTTGAGTCAGAATGGAGTGGGATGGTTCTTTGAGTGTTGTTAAGATGCTTTTAAAAACAAATTGGATTTTAGTTGAATGTTTTGCGCTCTCTCGGTATATGGGGAGGTCATATTCGTATGTTGAGATGACGCAGCGATTGCTGCATGCTCGACTCGAGAATTAGGGCATGACATTCAGGTTGACACATGTAAACCTTTTCGTCTAGTTCTTTATTAAAAGAAGACGTTTTTACATCAATTTGTTACAACTCTAAATCGAAATGTGCAACAAATGCCAAAATGATGCGGCGGGAATCTTTCTTAAACACTAAAGAAAATGTCTCTGAATAGTTGATGCATTTCTTTTGGGTGAATCTTTTAGCAACGAGTCTAGTCTTATATTTCTCGATATTGCCTAATGAGTCAGTTTTAGTTTTGAAAACTCATTTACATTCGATGGGTTTTACCATATCTGGTAACTTTATAAGATCCCAGATTCTGTTGCTTCTCATGGAGTCCACTGTATCTTTCATGGCATTTAGCCATAAGTTCAATTTCTTAGAACTCATGGCTTATAAAAACGTTTTCGGGTTTTCTATGAATCCGATATTATAGTCAGACTATTGAAGGTATACCACATAGTTATAAGGTATAGTTGATCTTCTTTCTTGAGTAGATTTTCTTAATATTGATTCAACATTCCCTGTGGGAGAAAGTTAACCAAATTGATCTTAGTCAACTGTTTGAGAAATTTTTTGATTGTTATCCGTACCCTGAACTGTGTCCATAGGTACTTGAGGGTCATTTTGAATGACAACTAGGGATGGCAATGGGACGGTAGAGGTGGATTTCTATCAAACCCTACCCACCTTAAAACTTCATATCCACCCCAACCCTCCACCCGCAGTGGGTAATACATTTTATATCCTTCCCTCCATCCTCCCATACCCGCCTCTACTTATGGGTTTATCCACCTACACAGTAAGACGACTTGTTGCCTTCGCAAGTCGACTCATTACACTCGTAGTTTTGTTCTTCGCTCAGATGTAATTGACATTTACCTTTATTAACATTTTAGTTTAATAGTATATTCTGATCAAAATATAAATAACAAAATTTCAAAATCAGTTTCAATTAAATTAAAATAAAGATAATAATTATATTATTTAATTTCAAACTAATGTTAGAACTAAGAAGAGATGTCAAAAGTATAGCTATAGTCCAAATAATCAATAAGCATTCTTTCAAATCTATTGACATTTCATCAGTGCATCTTCTTCATCTGCATCGTCCATAAATGTAACCAAAGGAGATACGGTTAATGGTGAAAATATTATTGAAGTTGTCAACCAAAAATTAATAAAAAAATTATAATCATTTTAAGTTATATAATGTTTTAATTTATCAAAAAAAAAAATAATGAAGATAAAGTAATTATTTTTGCATTTTTCAAACATAACCAATTTTGACAACAAGTTAAAACTTCTACTATATTTGAATGTAACCTATTGCAATGTGGACCCAAAATCCTACCTCTCATACTAAAAGCAAACTTCGAAACAACAGAACTTATAAGTACTCCTATGTATATGTACTATAGATTGACCTAACAGTTCTGAGTCGAATCCACTTGTCCATATGTATATATATATGGAGGGTCGAACAGGGTATACGGTGAGTATAAAACTCATACCCGACCCGCCACGGTTTGAAAATTTCAAGAGTAATGCCTGGTCTTTGCGTGGAGTTGCTCAGGTCACAGTTGGAAAAGGGTGATAAGATTGCTTGTGTTGTGGCTGATACACCAGTGCGTTGGACATTGGATTTGGCTGAGAAGATGGGATAAAGGGTGCCATCTTTTGGTGTGTTGCTGCTGGTGCTTTGGTTTCATTGATTAGTATTCCTAAGCTTATAGAGGCAGGAATTATCAATCATGAGGGTGAGTGCTCAGACAAAAGTCTCTCTTTTCTATTAGACGACTCATGCTTGGAACAAATGAATTTGAAAGGAAAAAAAAATATGGAGTTTAGTATAATTTGTAAAAAGAAAAAAGGAAAAAAAAAAAGAAATGATATTGAACTCTAGAATAATTTGTAGATTTAATAGAATTTGTGAAAAAATAAAAATTTAAACTGAATTAGAGTTTCAATATTTGGTTTTGAATTAGAAGTTTTATTTAAATATTCTTTTTCTTCACGCGGGACTTGAATTGAAGAATGAGAAAGTTGAACTTCTACCAAACTTGCCAGCAATGGATTCTTCAAAATTTCTATGGAGTTTCCCTGTAACACCGAAAATTTGGTGTTAAATATTTTTGTTTAATTTTCTTTAAAGTATATATATATATATATATATATAGAGAAAAAAATTATAATTGATTTTCAGGGTTGGAATGTAATATTTAAAATTTGGAATATCAAAATTTAAATTTATGCAATTTTTATATTTTTATGAAAATGGGAAAGAATTTATAAATTTATTTGAAGTAAATATATTAAAAGTGTTAGATGGCTTTGTGGTATAAATGTTTTTGGAGAAAGTTAAGGTCATAGGTTCAAGTCCATTTGAAGGTAATTCATGAGAAGGTAAATTGATTTATGCCATTCGTGAAATTGGCTTATGTGAGGCAAAATGTGAGGGGCGGTGGAGCCGTTGAACTCTCACGGTGGAATCGTGTGCATATGGAAAGATGATGAAAAATAGTAATTTTTTTTTCTAAAAAAAAAATATGCACATTGCTCATGCAGTAGAATCGCCTAGGGAGAGAAGATGGGCATGTGGTGGAACCGCCTAAGAACATGGGTGAAACCGTACTGCCAAATGACCAAAATGCCCTCCAAACCTCAACAAGACTTGAAACATGGGAAGGGCAAAATGATAAACTCACAATTCCACTACTATACACTTCAATTACACCCATTTTCATTTATTCTTCTTCGTTTCTTGACTACACATTCTCTCCTAAAATACTCTCCCCTCACTCTCGACATTACTCACCCTCTCTCTTCCATATTCTTGTTTTCTCTCTCTAGAATTTATTTTACCATCATTAAATTCTCCATTAATCCCTCCAAAAATCCCAATCAAATCTAGGGAAGGAAGAAGTTAAAGGAAGACCTAGGGTTTCACTTCGTTGAAGGAAAATTATGATTTTTGAAACTCAAACCCCAAAACTCAATCTGATCCCAAAATCAAGGTAATTTCTTATTTTTAATCTTGGAATTAATTTCTTTAATACTAAATATATTTGTATTGTTGAAATTTTGTGAAATTTCATACGAAGATTAAAAAAAAAAAAAAAAAAAAAAAAAAAACCTAGTCTGTGTAGAGTGAAAATTTGGGGGAGAATAAAAATAAAAAATAAAAATTTTATTTACATATAAATGAGGTGCATTTGATGAAATTAGAATGTACATTCATGAGTTGAAAAAATTAGGGTTATGTTAATTTGGGAAAATTGGAGAAAATAATCTGAAAATAGGAAAAATCTCGGAGAATTATGAATAAGAATTTTATAACGATTCAAATGACGACAAATTGATAAAATGAGAATGGAAACAAGAACAAGAAGATATTTGAAATTAGGGTTTAAATAAAAATTACGAAAAATTTATAAATCCTTGAATTTGAGGAGAAATGACCTAAAAAAATGTTATTGTTGGTTTAGGGCAATCAATTAGAGTTTGAAAAGAGATTTTCTTTGGAACTGATAATGTATAGAGAGTGAATATCCTCCCGAGAGGTGAGTGGATGATCCGTTGTATTATAAATGAGTAAAATTATTTTAAATTCTTTATAAATGATTTTGAATGATTTTTATATGTTTTATATGATTTTTTTTTTTTATAATTGTGGGATGTCTGAAATGGAAACTTGAATTACGAATATATCCATTGTATTTATAAATGAATGTATATCATATATTATTGAATATTTGACTTATGAATACTATGATACGATTTGATAATCATTTGTTGAAACATGGCATATGGAATGTGATTTGGATATTTGTGAAAGAATGGTGCATGAGGTAAATGACTTCCCTTTATAGAGCGACCCGATGGGGTGACGTGGTTGGGGTAGTCCGTTGTATTATAAATGAATAAAATTATTTTAAATTCTTTATAAATGATTTTGAATGATTTTTATATGTTTTATATGATTTTTGTTTTTTATAATTGTGGGATGTCTGAAATGGAAATTTGAATTACGAATATATCCATTGTATTTATAAATGAATGTATATCATATATTATTGAATATTTGATTTATGAATCCTATGATACGATTTGATAATCATTTGTTGAAACATGGCACATGGAATGTGATTTGGATATTTGTGAAAGAATGGTGCATGAGGTAAATGACTATAGTCATTCCCTTCACAGAGTGACTCGATGGGGTGACGTGGTTGAGGTTGGATGAGCGGAGGAGACAGACGTGGCTCCCTCTGTTGAAGTCGCATTATATCTGAACAAACCCTGGTGAGATACGAGTCAACGTCAAGTGAGGAGAAATTTAGTGTTGTGAAAAGAATAAATTAAAAAAAAAAAACCCTTGACAGGCTTCCACTCGGGTTCGGTCAAACCTTGGATGGGAGAAGTTTCTTTAGGGAGTCCCCTGATTTTGGAAAGTTTGAAGTTTATGGATACATGTTCAATTAAAATTATTTTGGTTTGCTAAATCTATTTTATATAAATTTGAGTTATTGTGATATATGTTTTTGACTTTCCCACATTTACCCCTTATTTATCGCACAATTATTTCATTACACTTCACTCACTGAATATTTCAATACTCGCCCCTCTCTTCTATATTTTTCAGAGAAAGCCTGGTTGGGAGACATCAATTTGGAGCTAGTTGGAGATATTATTGTACTGAAATTGTATAGCTATTAATGATGTAAGTTTTATTTTTGGATTAATAGAGTATAACCTATGGAAGGAAACAATTGTACTAGTCTGTTGGTTTAGATTTGATTGATACTTGTCATATCTTTTGGGACAAATATCGATAAATTCCATGCTTGGTTATTTGTGAAACTTGTTTCATTTTGTTTAAAACTTTGCTTTTGAAAAACTTATTATTTTATCAGTATATTGAACTTTATTGTGAATTTTGAGACATTTGGAGGTTATAAAAATTTTATTAATATTTTTTTGATCGGCCGGAATGATCTTATATATGCATTTGATTTTGACTAATCGGGTTGGCCTCGTATGCTTATTATGATAAAATAGATTGGGATGGTTCTTTAAATGTTGCTGCGTTGTTTTTTTAAAATAGATTGAACGTCTTGCGATATCTTGATATATATGGAGGTTTTGTCCATATATCAAGATAACGCAACGATTGTCACGTGCTTAACTCCAAAGTCGGGGCGTGTCCAAAGTCGGGGCGTGACATTCCCAGATGACCCAACCATGCAAAAGAATACATTCCAGTTTCTCAGTTCGGTGAGACAGATTCTTATCATGAAAGCACCCTGGATCATAACTAACTGATTTTTGGAAAGATCATTCATGTTTGGGAAGATTGTGAATTGGGCTCCTCAAGAAGAAGTGTTAGCTCATCCTTCTACAGGGTGTTTTGTGAGTCATTGTGGTTGGAATTCGGTCATGGAGGGTATAAGCGTTGGTGTTCCTTTCCTTTGTTGGCCTTGCTTTGCTGATCAGCTCTACGCTCAGACCTGCATTTGTGATGCTTGGAAGATTGGACTAAAATTTGAAAAAGATAAAGATGGGTTGATTGTGAGGCAAGAGATCAAGACCAAGATTACTGAGTTGTTTTCGAGTGATTCCATTAAAGAAAATGCGTTGAAGCTGAGGGATAAGGCTAGAGAGAGTGTCAGCGAAGGAGGGACTTCCTCAAGATTAATCAAGAGCTTCATTGAACAGATCAAAAGTTGAATGATGCTCCTCTCTCTCTCTCTCTCCCTCTCCCCCACCCTCGGGGGGTTCAGCTTCTCTTAGATGCCTATGTTTTAAGTGTCTTACGCTTTTATATGGCTTTTGGGTATTAAATTAAAACCACCACTGGCCACATGGCCCAGTGTTTGTACCGGGGATCTCTCCCTCACTATCGGTCAGAGTTCAAAATCCCATATACCCCTAGTTGCAAAAGGGCATTAGCCTCCGCATTCAACTAAAAAAAAAAAACCCAAAAAAGGTAGTTTATTTATATTTTGTGTCTATAGATTTAGTATTGTTAGCTGAATAGAATAGGTAGACTAGGGACAGAGATATATATTTATCGAATGAAAGAGACATTCACTGAAAATGATGCTTGAAAGCTCATCCCATTGTGGGACTACATTTTTAGCCTTTCGTCTGATAATACCTAAAAAAACCTTATCGTAAAAAAATATTGCTAGTGGCAGATAATGCATTGTCGTGACGCATCACGATAGATTGCAGCTAAACCTTCACTGAAAACCTTCTCCTCTATTCTTTGAAACTGTTTGCAAAGTGAAAGCATCGAAGTGTTTGAATCAACCATGACTTCTGTTAAGCAATTTCATGTGCTTGTGGTTCCAACGCCTGCACAAGGCCACGTTGCGCCTCTAGTGAAGTTGGCGCACCAAATTGTTGATCACGGTATTAAGGTCACATTTGTGAACATTGAATCAGCGCACAAGAAATTCGTGACTGCATTGCCAGACACGTATGTGGAGCGGCAAGGGATGAGGTTTGCCTCAATCCCGGATGGATTGGGATCAAAGGATCATCGAAAGGACGTACTAGAAGTGCACGAAATTATTCAGAACATGCCCCACCGATTTAAGGAATTCATTGAGAAGATTAATGGGTTGGAAGAAGATGCGAAGGTTGATTATGTTATAGCTGATTTAACGGCTAATTGGGCTCTTGAGGTTGCAGCAGAGATGGGAATAAAGCGAGCAGGAGTTTGTGTCACAGGACCAGCATCCTTGGCTTTGACCCTTCAAATTCCTAAGCTTATTGGAGATGGAATTATCGATATAAATGGTAACATTACACAAACTGTGCACCATCACTTTTGATGACTTACAAAGTTTCAGATTCCCTTCTTGTTTTGCTCTGAACAACTCTCTTAGTAATATTTTTAGAAGTTAGAACAGTGATTAGACTACATAATAGTGTGAACATTGAGTTAAATCAATTCTTGATCTTGACATCCCTGTAGGGACTTCTTTGAAAGATGAGTCGATTTGCTTGTCAGATAATATACCAATATGGTATACTGATGAATTCGTATGGAGCTTTCCAAGCAATCCAACAATGCAGAAAATTTGCTTTGAACATGCTTCAAGAAAAAGCCAAACTATAAAGTTCTGCGATTGGATTCTGTGCAATACATGTTACGAAACTGATCCGTCCGCCTGTGACTTAGTTCCCAACATTCTAACTATAGGTCCACTGCTAGCTAGCAATGAACACAGCCACTCTTCCGGTAGCATGAGATTAGAGGACTCGACTTGCATTAGCTGGCTTGACAATCAACCTGCAGGATCGGTTGTTTATGTTGCTTTTGGTAGCGCCGTTGTACTTAGTCATGAACAATTTGAAGAACTAGAACACGGTCTTGCAAGTTTAGGGAAACCCTTCTTGTGGGTCGTTCCGTCGAACATTGCAAATGAGTCGGTTTCTAAATTTGGGAAGGTTGTGGAATGGGCACCGCAAGAGAAGGTGCTAGCTCATCCTTCGACTGCTTGTTTTGTGAGCCATTGCGGTTGGAACTCAACCCTTGAGGGACTAAGCAATGGAGTTCCTTTTCTTTGTTGGCCTAATTTTGTGGATCAATTCCATAACCAGAAGTACATATGTGATGTTTGGAAGATCGGTCTGAGGTTGGATACAGACAAAAGTAGTGGTGTATTTTCAAGGTGTGAGATCAAGGGGAAAATAGAGAAATTGCTCTCGGATGATGGTATAAAAGAAAATGCATTGAAGTTGAAGGAAATAGTAAGGGGGAGTCTTGCAAATCATGGATCTTCGTCAAGGAATCTGGAGTACTTCATTGAACAGATGATGGCAGATTAATGTGGTTTCGCCTATGAAAATAGCATGCAGAACTATGCCACTTTCTCCTCTTTGGGCTCGCTAGTGTATTAAGGACAAATATTTATTGGATTTCGATTTTCTTTTAACTGTAGTGCGTATCAATATTCATATTTACGGGTTTGTGGTTGTTGGAGTCAGGTTATCAATATTCATATTTACTTGTATTTACACAAACACGATCAAGGATTTCATATGTCGTTGGCATTCCAATTGGACCTTAGCTGAGCTTTCCACAAGCTGTGGGTTGAAATTTGAAAATATCTGACACTTGCAAATCTCTGGGAACGACAAAAATGAACATTGGTATTCTCAAATAAAAATCATAGTTAGGTTAAACGGTCAAAGTTCAAATTGTAACCAAAATCAAGACAATCCTATGCATGAGACTTTTGCCATTAATAATCCTAAACAAATTTTGTATACATACTGATTACATTATTGATTTTTATTTTTTTCATGGATCGTAAAATTTATAAAAATATATAAATTTATAAAGACTCGGATATTAAATCTTAAAAAAGATATTTAAATAAGAATTTTTTATTATTCGGGTGGATCACACTACTAAACTATACCACTTAAAAAAGGGGAACATTTTCATGATTTGAACTACTGATTCGCACATTAGAATGGTGGAACGTTGTTGTTCCAATTCATTTCTAATTTGAACCCGTTCGGTCCAAATTTCACCAATCTGCAAGAAGTCAAAATAGGGACATTAATTGTGTATAAAAACACCCAATCTTCAAATCAAACCTACTAAATATCCTTTATATTGGGTTGACAGAGCGTAGACCTCACAATTAAGTATATGAAAACTTTCCTTAATTTTTTTTTTTTTGATACCCTAGAGTTAGTCTACCATCTGGTATTAGGAATTTTGTTCCGATTAATCTCTACCGATCTACTATTGGGTCGCTATAGAGAGAAAGCTGTCACAATATTATTTTTATCACTACCAAATTTCAAATCCTAATTTTTAGTATGAGGTGCTAATACTCTTTTTACTAGAACAACTAAGCGTTGGTTTCCTTAATTTGTATTAAAGCCTTCCCGTATTTATTAGTAAAATTTCCACAATCTGCACCTGGCCCATCAATAATAATTTGACATTATTACTCAACTTGTGTTCGAAATACTGCAATTAGCACATCGAGATTCTATTATAGTTTAATTGATACCATTTTTCCTCCTTTCGTAAAGGTCTGAGTTCAAGTATTCCTATATACTAAAAAAAAAAAAAAATCACCCAGATTCACAAAAAAGAAAAAAAAATGATTATGTCATTATATATTAAAAAATAATTACATGAACTGTAACTAGTGATAATAAATAGATCCACTTGTGAATCATAATTAACAAAGCATTTATATTTCATACTCAAGCTTTCCTCAAAAAAAAAAAAAAAAAAGAGTAAATTTGTGAAATAGAATTCGAATTTGAAACAGCTAAGATCACAGAAAGCTCGATATGGCTTAACATTTCTATTTTGCCCACCCCAAGTGAAAATTTGGGATTCTTAATTTCAAGGAATTGAAATTTAGGGATTTGGAATTAAAGGATTCTTGTCTTTCAATGGATAGTAAGATGTCATAATTTCCTGATCCCTGTATTTGTAGGAATATCTGAATAGTAAAAAATTTTTACTCAAGTGTTATTTTGAACTTTTGTGGATTTGTGTATTTTCATAATTTTTATGATTCTTATTTAATCCAAAAAAAAAAAATTCTGATCCATTATCAAAATAGCCCACATTCAATATGGATGATCCATTTCCAATTTGATCAGAAATTTTCAATTACTGTGGTATAAAGATGTATACTTTATGACCCTTGATTAATTTGTTAAATGAGGAAACTTGATTGCCCTGGGGAATAATTTGACATTAATGGGGATATCAAAACCTTTGATTTATTAAAAACAATATTAAAATTCTGATAAGTTTTAAAATTAATTAGGTTTTTAGATATCAATTATTAAATAAAAAAAATTACCTGGCCCTAAATCATAAACATATCTTAAAAAACTATGAGGATGGTGAAAAAAAAAAAAAAAACCACAAACAACTATACAAGAACTGAACCGAAGTGAGGTTGGATTGTAAAATGGAAAAATAGAACCATTGTTTCAGCTTTGGTTCGATGTCTTTTCCAGTCCAATCAAAACCATTTGGTTTTTGGTTCAGCTTGAAATTTGGGTATGGCTAGGGATTGGTTCTAGCACTATGTCTAACGTAAATATTTATAAATAGGCACATTACAGTAAATATTTATAAGATAAATGTCTAAGATGAGAGCATGGAAAATCATAATAATAATAATTTTTTTTTTCATTTAAAGTGCACAAAACTAACAAAGAATTTTTATAATTTGCATTCCAGGATATAGAATTCAATGGAAATTGTTGGAGGTGGGTTGCGACTCCACAGATACCAGCTCCTTGTAGACTTGAACGGTTGCTGTCAGAAGGGATGTAGTACCTACAAAAACAGTTGGAGGGTACTCTAACGGGAAGACTCTGACGCTCAAGTCAGAAATAACGGTTTTCGAATAAAAGAAAAACAGACTGAGAGGTCAAGGGAGTAATTCACTGTGATTAGAGTGTCCAATGTGTATGGCCAAGAGAGCGTACCTGGCTCGGAAGATTTTAGGATGTCTTATACCTATGAGAGTCGTGCACCATCGGAGTGTTTCAACCCTACTTTTCTTATCGAACAGATTCGGAAATCTCGAGAGTTCAATATTCCAAATTGATCGTGATTCTCATCTTTTGGAAAACTTTCGTTTTCTGGTGGGATCCTTTCCTTAACTGAAAGATCCTAAAGATACTGTTTTCAAATAGGAAATCGGGGTTATTAGGACATTTTGACCTTCCCTTGGAATCTTTAGAGTTGTTAGCTATCGATCGGTCATTCGAACGATGAAGGGTCTTCAGAGTTCGTTCGCTTGATGGACCGACGACTGAATACCCGATCGGGGCAGTTACCTTTACTTGATGAATCTCGTTCGGTTGGCGGGGCAACTAAGGCCCTATCGCTCGGGAGAATCGGGCGACCAAGGCTCTGTCGTTCAGGAGATCTGGACGATTGAAATCCTTCGATAGATAGTCATAGAGAATATCAAACATTGGTTGATAGCTATCCCTTTATGGGTCTCACGTATAGGCTTTATTGATATTGACCCTTCCGAATTGGGTCTAGGGTTATGTCTCATCATTTGCCCCCGACTCATAGCCTTTTTGGTAAAGAGATACCATGAATAATGATAATTTAAAAGGAGCGAAACTTTTTAGTATGACTTTCATCGTTTCAGTTTTTGAGAATCGTCTTTTGCACGTTTCATAAGAATTCATGTTCGTCAGACAATCTTGTACCCCAGCTTTCTTACTCATTGCTCTTTTAATCCTCCTTTGAGATCTGTCAGAGAAGTCATCTCCAAAAACAATGGCAAAAATGTCCGCTTCTCAGGCTTTTCCGGGCATTGGTGACATTGTGAGTACTATGTCCCTAAGCGAACTCCAAGAGGTGCAAACTGAGATGCTGATAGGAAATGATTATACCATGGTGTCTGTCACGGAAGCCGATAGGGCTAATACGATGCTAGAGGGTTACATACCAATGTACCTGCAATCGGTTAGGTATGGATTAAAAGTTCCATACACGGGTCCTTTCGCGGAGGTACTACGCCGTTGGAACATATTTCTGACTCTTCTGATCCCGAGTGCTTGGCGTCTGGTAGTTGTTGTGGCTTCCTTATTAAGGTTTTGTCGTCTTCACTTTGATTTCGACATCCTATCGTCTATCTTCGTTTTGATGAGATGTTGAAACAATGACTCGACCAAGGGTTGGTACAAGTTACAAACTCGAGTTGAGTCTAGCTGGAGGTTTTGCTATAAGGAGTCTATTGATAAGGTCTGGATGCAGAAGTTCTTTTATGTTGAGTTCTCAAATAAAGATCGCATGTTTTGCCGCTCGAAGCCGATGAGGTGCCTTCTTTGGGGCTGAAGCCCCCAGCCACATTAAAGCATGATCGTTTCATTCGGTCAATCGATGGTTATTACAAATCCATCGGTTGAAGTATATGGGTTGAGTCCCTACTGGATAACCAGATGTTGTCCTTAGTCGGCCTGCTGATTGGGAGAGAGGAAGAAAATCGAGATAGTTGATTCCTTGGATTCTCCTGATGACACCGTATTAGAGAATGTTACTGGTGATAAGCCGATTCGACCAAGTGTGAAGAGGTCTTTTCAGGAAGATATCGGGGCGTCTAAGGCCCTTCTTGAATCTTCTACTGGGGCGTCTAAGGCCTTTCGAGAGTCGTCATCCCCTTCATTAAAGAGGAGGGTGATTTCTTCTCCTTCGCCTTTATTCGGACATGCATTGATGATTTTACCTGAACGTTCGGTTTCGACAGTAGTTACACCAAGGGAACTACCGTTTTGGATAGAGGTAGTTCGTCGAGTGAAATAAGTGCTGGTATAAGCGAATTAGGAGGATCGGGAGATGATCCTTCATCTGGCGCCACAGCGAGAGCGAATGTTTCCAGGGCCACAATGGGCAAGATGGCAGGGCTCTCTTCTCCTGTTCCGGTTTGACCTTCGCGTAAGGGAAAGTGCAAGGTTTTCAAAGGGGCGGTTTCTCCGCCTATCATCCCTGTTCGGTCTTTTGATGGGAAGAAGGGTTCGAAAGAACGGGGAATCGTCACCGTTTGTGCTGGGGATATGCAATATAGCTATATAGACCTAGCTGAGGCGGATCACTTTGCCAATCGGTTAGATTTCATCGATGCGAGCTCGACTTCTATAGGATATCTTACGAGTAAGTTGGCGGGGCTCTTAAGTCCTTAGGCTTAATAGTATTGCTCTCTCTATACTTGTTGGGTTCGTTCTCATTTTTGTCTTCCTGGACTCAGTTTTCTTTTCAGACAATGGCTCTTGCCGAATTTCAAGAACGACAGGGGAAGCAGGTGATACGTCACTTGGAGGGGTGTCTATTTGAGTTAACTCATCCGACTCGAGCGCAGGAAGAGATTCCTGTTCAGGAGAAAGAGGCTGCAAAGAGAGAGAGCACGTCTGGTGCGTTGCTCAATAAGAAAGAAGAAAAGCTGAGAGACCTTCGATTGGAGTTGGCCCAGTATCAAGAGTAATGCGAAAGGTTGAAATCGGAGACTACGGTGCGTGAAGCATGTTTTCAATCGATCGACAAATTGGCCCAACTTTGTGAAGAGTCTATTCGAAAGGCAGAATGCGGTATAGTTGAGCTTGAGGAATCTCATACGAAGGATGCCATTATTTATAAAGACTCTCAACGTAAATTATCTGAGAAATTAAAGTGCGCCAAAAAGATAATCCGTCGTATGGGTCTAAGCGACGCTCTGCCCCCGATTGAGGAATCAGCAAAGACTCGGAGTCCAGCTGTTTCCCCTCCTTGATCATGTATAACCTTTGTTCGAAATTTTGTATTCGATGAATTTTGTTTGTTTAATATAAACCTTTTCTTTTTCATCAATAGAAATCATCTTGCTATTTCAGTTGCAATCCTTGTCGTGTCAACCCGACAGAAGCTTTTAAATAAAAGGAGCCGTGTCCACCCATTCAAGGAGTTTTGTCCCTTATTGGTAACACGTACGAACGATAGGAACTGGGTGACTTAGGCCCTCCGAACAATAGAAAATCTTTAAATAGAGAGGTCACATCCATCCGTTCGGGGAGTTCCATCCCTTATTGACGACGCGTTCGAACGATAGGAGTTGGGCGACTTAAACCCTTCAGGCGATAGGAAATCTTTAGATAGAAGGACCGCGTCCATCCGTTCAGAGAGTTCCATCTCTTATTGACAACGCGTTCGAACAATAGGAGTTGGGCGACTTAGACCCTTCGGGCGATAGGAAATCTTTAGATAGATGGGTCGTGTCTACCCGTTTGGGGAGTTCCATCCGTTATTGACGACGTGTTCGAACGATATGAGCTGAGCGACTTAGAGCCTCCAAGCAATAGGAAATCTTTAGATAGAGGGGTCGCGTCCACCTGTTCGGGGGAGTTCTATCCCTTATTGATGACGCGTTCGAACGATAGGAGTTGGACGATTTAGACCCTCCGGGTGATAGGAAATCTTTAGATAGAGGGATCGCGTCCACCCATTCGGGGAGTTTCATCCCTTATTGATAATGCATTCGAATGATAGAAGCTGAGTGAGTTAGACCTTTGAGCAGTAGGAAATCTTTAAATAGATGGGTCACATCCACCCGTTCGGGGAGTTCCATCCCTTATTGACGACGCGTTCGAACGATAAGAGTTGGGTGACTTAGACCCTCCAAACAATAGGAAATCTTTAGATAGAGAGGCCACGTCTACCTATTCAGGGAGTTCCATCCCTTATTAACGACGCGTTCG
Organism: Dillenia turbinata; assembly: GCA_037126225.1. Taxonomy (NCBI): domain Eukaryota; kingdom Viridiplantae; phylum Streptophyta; class Magnoliopsida; order Dilleniales; family Dilleniaceae; genus Dillenia; species Dillenia turbinata. The sequence continues at coordinate 8,559,805 of JBAMMX010000020.1, read as the reverse complement.
AATGATAAGAGCTGGGTAATTTAGGCCATCTGGACGATAGGAAATCTTTAGATAGAGAGATCGTGTCTACCCATTCGAAGAGTTCCATCCCTTATTGACGACGCGTTCAAACAATCGGAGCTGGGGGACTTAGACCCTCCGAGCAATTGGAACAGGTAGTGTGCTTGCAGAAAATCCATTAAGTCGATACTTCAATAATTTGAAAAATACCCTTACAGTCCAGAGGGGGAGCCATTGACAATAGAGCCCGACGATCACTTAGGAGTAGAAGTCGAGTATTCCGGATCGCATGATAGTGTCTCGATTCCTAATTGTGTTCTAAATTTGATTTTTATGTGTTTAGTGCTGGGCAGAGCTTCCAGGGCATTTAAGACTGGTCTGCCCAAAATGACATTGTAGAGCGAAGAAAGATCAACCACGTTGAATATGACAGAAGCCGTCACATGGTTAGGGGGTGTCCCGAGAGTAACCGAAAGTGAGATAATACTTTCGGGATATATCCATTCGCCTGAAAGCCCTTTGACTGGGCCTGCGTGGAGTTGGAGATGGGTAGAAGTAAACCTCATTCGTCTAAAGGCATCCCGATATAGGAGGTTACAGCCTGCCCCCTGATCGACAAAATTTTTCTAACTTCATGTTGCCCAATCTTAGCAGCCATCACGAGGGGCTCATGTCAGCTTGGGTTTATTCCGACTAAATCTTCATCCGTGAGACCAATAACGGATTTCTTCCCCCATATCATTTATCAGCGTCTGTCACTAGAATTTCTTGTGGTGCAGAAGGAAGTGTCTTCGGGAAGTAGAAGATCGGTGTGATCAGGCGTTTTGCTTCATTTTCTGATGGATTATCAAAAGAATGAGGAAGCTTTTGAAGGACTAGTCCATTCTAGATTTGGAGTATTACTCTATCTCTCCTATCGGCTGGGGGCCGAGCGACTTGCTGGTCCTCTGTCTGGTCATGTCACGGCGATTCATGTCGATGATCGATAGGGAGATCTTCTTCCCTCCTGATGATGAACTCTTGTAATCTCCAATCACGTACCAGGAATTCTAGCTCATCCTTTAGCTTCTTGCAATCATCTGTCGTATGGTCATAATCACGGTGGAAGTAGTAGTGTTTTGTTCTGTCTTTGTGGGAGTCATCATCGGTCGGCTGTGGGAGCCATCGGATGTATGGCTTGTCTCTGATTAAAACTAAGACCCGACCAGGGGTCTCATTGAGTAGGGTGTAGTTGTTATACCTCCGCAAAGGAGGGGGATTCGTTTGGCTCTTTCTTGGTGGAGACCCAATGGGTGATCAGTTACGTTCCTTTCGAACGGATTGATCCCTCCTGTGGTCGAATGTCTCAGCATCCTCAGTAGCGATATATTTCTCGGCTCAGATGTAAAATTCCTGAATAGTAGCAAGAGGGTTTTTCGTGATCGATACTTTCATGTCAAAATGTCGTAATCCTGTTAATAGCGCAACCAGCGCGATTGAATGATTCAAAGATGGAACTCTCATCATTTCTACTTTAAATCTTTCCAAAAAGTCCCTTAGAGACTCTTTCTCCTTCTGATGTAATGATAATAGTGAGGTGAACTTTTTCTTGACCTCTCTGCTTATCATGAAATGTGACTCGAACTGTTCTCGTAGTTAGGAGAAAGTCCTTATGCTCAACGGCGGAAGAGAATTGAACCAAGTTAATGCATTTCCCGAAAGAGTGGTGGGAAAATGTTTACACATGGCCACATCAAACATGTCTCTAGAAATCATCACGGTCACGAAATGGGCCACATGATCCCAGGGGTTTGTTGTCCCATTGTACCTTTCCATATGGGGCAGGAGTATGTTGCGGGGTATAGACTTCGAAAAAACTTTCGGATCGAAAGGTGCAGCGTGAGTATAGGGGGAAGGTTGATTTCCCTGAGCATTAGCCCGCCTAAGTTTTTCGGCAATGAGTTATTCGACTTGCTTTCGAAGATCGCAGGGATCTAATCTGGAGTTTTCGGATATTTCATAGCATGGGGGCGACGGTTGTCGCTGGCAACGTTTGGACCCCTCGACAGAAGAGTAGCTCTCAGGCCTAAGGGCGTGGCTAAGGCCCTCCAGTTGTTTGCTCATATCTTGAATCTTTGACTCCAGCCTCTCCATCTGGGGGCGGCTGACTCGCTATGGAGCAAGGCCACAATCGGCTGGCCGTGGATCGCTGGCTGTAGGGCCTGATCTTGATGAGGCAGGTAAGGGGAGGTCGCATGATCACAAGCAGAGTGATCGGGTGCTACAGGAAGGGCGGCCTCAGAAGGTGTTACAATGCGCCCTTCTACAACAGGGGTGGCATTCAAAAATACTCTGATTCTCGGAGGTATAGTTGTCAGAATAACAGAGGTTGCTCTAGTCTGTTTCCCACAGACGACACTAATCTGTTGGAGGTGGGTTGCGGCTCCACAGATACCGCCTCCTTATAGAATTGAACGGTTGCCATCAGAAGAGATGTAATACCTGCAAAAACCGCAGGAGAGTATTCCGGCGGGGAGACTCCGACGCTCAAATTAGAAAGAGCGGTTTTTAAATGAAAGAAAAACAAACTGAGAGCTCAAGGAAATGGTTTCCTGTGATTAAAGTGCCTAATGTGTATGGCCAAGAGAACCTATCTGGTTTGGAGAATTTTAGGATGTCTTATACCTGTAAGAGTCGTGCGCCGTCGAGGTGTTTCAATCCTACTTTCCTTATCGAACAGATTTGAAAATCTCGGGAGTTCAATATTCTGAATTGATCGTTGTTCTCATCCTTTGGAAAACTTTCATTTTTTGGTGGGATTCTTGTCTCAATTGAAAGATCTTAAAGATACTATTTTCAAATAGGAAATCGGGGCTATTAGGACATTTTGTTTTTCTCTTGGAATTGTTAGAGCTGTTGGCTATCGATCGATCGTTCGAACGATGAAGGGTCTTCAGAGTTCGTTCGCTTGATGGACCGACAACTGAATACCCGATTGGGACAGTTACCTTTGCTTGATAAATGTCGTTCAGTTGACGGGGTGATTAAGACCCTATCGCTCGGGAGGACCGGGCAACCAATATTCTGTCATTCGGGAGATCTAGACGACTGAGACCATTTGGTAGATAGTCATAGAGAATATCAAATATTGGTCAATAGCTGTCCCTTTGTGAGTCTCGCGTGTAAGCTTTATTGATACTGATCCTTCCGAATTGGGTCTAAGGTTTTGTCCCACTAGAAATTATATCTTCCCTTGAAGTTCTGATCAAATTGCCAATTTTCTGGAACAACATCATCGTTCTGCACCATCTTGCTATCACTTGTAGTAACTTGAAATGACAAGCTTTGCCCTACCAAAACCACCCCAGTTTGCCAATTCTGACCCCAATTCCGGGACATTTGGATCCAATCCGTATTTGATCCCTTAATCTTAAGGTCGATAACTTGTACTGTCCCTCCAACATTGTAGACCAGTACCAATGTCCAGTATGGATTTCCCCTGATCTCAAACTTGAGCCCGCCTTGCTTGTAACATTGAACTCTCCTGTACATCACCGGCACAATGCCTGCTTTATATTCCGTGATTTTTAAGAACATTGGCATGGACAAATCGAAGTGTTTCTGTGGCGGATTGCACCAAACTCCTTCGGTTTTGGTGTAGTTTGGAGGGCAAAAATTTGTTGCCGTGACGCGAATTGAACCCGCCCCTTTTATGCACTAAGGAGAATTGTAGCAGACTATCTAGTAGCATAATCCACATGCAAGCCCATCTTGAAAGACTGCTGTGCTTAATGCTGTGGTTTCGAGTCCATATCCTTGCTCAAATAGATCTCCATACCCACAAGACCCCTCTACAAAATCATAGGCCACAAATTAAGAAAGAAACCAATGGTTTTCTTTTCTTTTTCTGAACCAAATGCCCCAATGAAAATTCAACATAAAGAGAGAGAGAGAGAGAGATCAGACTTACGCATGGTTTCATTGCCATGTATATCTCCATAAAATGTAGCACGAGCATAATCCCAACCCCCACTCCCACAAACACCATCCAAACAAGGAATGAAGAAGAAAAGACACTCTATCATGAAAAACCCGGCTACTATATTCTGAAAGCTAGCCATTTGCTCACTCTATGCTAAAGAAGAGACGACACTGCTAATGATCTCTTTGTTTAAGACTAGAATGATATATACAACACAAAGGGGTACTTAAGAGGCCAATGACAAAATCAAGATGACTCTTTGGGAATCAGGAGATTTGTCAATTTTCCAGTTAAAGAAAGAAAATACAATAATGTATTAACTATTAGTGGTAAAATACAATGTATTGATTAAGACTCAAAGAGAATATATTCCTAATAAAGCATATAGGGCCGTTAAGACTCAAAACTCTCATTACTGATGCTAAAGTTAAATGTATTAGTTATTCCTTAGTGCAAAAGTCTGCATAGTCTTTGCACCCGATATGGTATGTCGAGCTGGTTTCACTTCTTATAGATTATTTTAATATATTTAGTGATTATCAGAATGTTACACTCTATCGTGTAAACTGTAAATCCATAATTATACTATTAAACAATTTGGATAGGGCTTTTTTCTTATTTTCCTTTTTTCCTTTTGTTAAATAGTTTTCAAATTCTTTTGGGGGACAATAGCCCAAATCCAAGTTGAGAATTTAATGTCTATTTATTTATGTGCTAAATAATTGAAAATTTTAATCGGCGACTAGTTCAGAAATTCTATTAAGGGAGAAATGTATGCCAAATTTCTAATGATAAAATGATCTCAAAACTAAGTATTCTCTTAGACAAGTGGAGTATACAATCAAAATTAAGTAATCTGTAATTAAAATTGACACAAAAAATACTAACATGATACCATATTATATTGGAAGAATATTTGGTTGCACTATTACTAATGTAAAGTTTTAATTAATTAAATCGAGTAAATTGTACAATATAAACACAAATCATCGTAATTATTGTATAACCATCGTATCAATAACCATTGTAATTATCATATAATAATTAAAAAATTATTTTAATATCGAATAAAATAATTTTTTATTTTGGGGTTAAATGTCAAATTATTTTTAATTAAGGAGGTTTATTTTCTATTCAACCTTAAAATCAAAATTAAGGAGCCCAGCTATATAACTCCTGCTTAAAATTTTGTACCCAGTGACTTTTGTCTGTTCAATGAGAAACTCTTGTTTTTTCACCGATAGAGGTCATCTCGTTACTTTCAGCTGCAACCCCTGCTCAGTAAGAAGCTTTTAGATGGAAGGGTCGTGTTCGCCCGCCAGAGAAGTTTTACCCCTTATTGATAGCATGTACAATTGGTAGTGTGGACGACTTAGGCACTACGAGCGACAGGAAATCTTTAGATAAAAGGGGCTGCATCCACCCATCCGAGAAATTCCATCCCTTATTGACGACGCGTATGAACGATAAGAGTTAGGCGACTTAGACCTTCCGAACGATAGAAAAATTTTTAGATAAATGGGGGTCGCGTCCACCCATCCGGGAAGTTCCATCCCTTATTGATGACTCGTACGAACGATACTAGCTGGGCGATTTAGGCCCTCCGAGCGATAGAAAAGTTTATAGATAAAGGGGGGCCGCGTCCACCCGTCCGGGGAGTTCCATCCCTTATTGACGATGCGTACGAACAACAAGAATTGGGCGACTTAAACCCTCCGAGCGATAGAAAAGCTTTTAGATAAGGGGGTCGCGTCCACCCGTCCGGAGAGTTCCATCCCTTATTGACGATGCGTACAAACAATAGAAGTTGAGCGACTTAGACCCTCTGAGCGACAAGGAGTCGGACGTGTGGTTGTAGAAAATTCATTAAGTCGATTGTTTCGATAATTTGAAAAATATCCCCGCAATGCGGATGGAAAATCATGGTAGTAAAGCTTGATGATCACTTAGGAGCAGAAATCGAAGGCTCCTGATCGCATGACAATGTCCCGATCCCTAGTAGCATTCTGAACTTGACGTTCATGTGCTTAGTGCTAGGCAAACCTAGGATGACATTGTAAAGCGAAGGAAGATCCACCATGTTGAATTCGACAGAGGCCGTCGCTTGGTTACGAGTCGCTCCGAGGGTAAACAAGAGTGAGATAATACCCCTGGGATAATCCATTCTCCTGAAAGCCCTTTGACCGGGCTTGCGTGGGGCCAGAGATGGGCAGAAATAAACCTCATTCGTCTGAAAGCATCCCGGTATAGGGGATTACAGTTTGCCCCCTGATCAATAAAGATTCTCCTAACTTCATATTGCCCAATCCTAGCGTTTATCACGAAGGGGTCATGCCGACTTGGGTCTATTCCGACTAGATCTTCGTCCGTGAAGCCAATGATGGGCCTCTTTTTCCCCTTGTCGCTTATCGGCGCTTGTTGCTAGGACTTCTTGTGGTGCGGAATGAAGTGCCTTTGGGAAATAGAAGATCGACGTGATCAGGCATCCTGCTTTATTTTCTAATAGACTATCAGAAGAACGAGGGAGCTTCTGGAGAGCTGGTTCATCTTGAATTTGAAGTATTACTCCCTTTCTCCTGTCGGTCGGGGGCCGAGCGGCTTACCAGTCCCCCGCTCGATCATGTTGCTATGGTTCACGCCGATAATCGATGGGGGAATCTTCTTCCCTCCTAAAGGTGAACTCTTGTAGTCTCCTATCGCGTACCAGGAATTCTAGTTCGTCTTTCAACTTCTTGCAATCGTCTGTCATATGGCCATAATCACAGTGGAAGTGGCAGTATTTGATTCTGTCCTTATTGGAGTCGTCCTCAAGCGACCATGGGGACCATCAGATGTACGGTTTAACTTTGATTAAGGCTAAGATCCGGCCAGGGGTCTCGTTCAATGGGGTATAGTTGTTATACCTCCACAAAGGAGGGGGACTCGTTCGGCTCTTCCTTAGTGGAGACCTTCTGGGTGATCGGTTGCGTTCTTTTCGAACGGATTGATCCCTCCCATGGTCAAACGTCTCAGCCTCCTCAGCGGCAATATATTTTTCGACTCGGGGGTAAAATTTCTGAATAGTGACAGGAGGTTTCTTCGTGATTGACACTTTTATGTCGGAAGGTCGTAATCCTATCAATAGCGTAACCAGCGTGATTGAATGGTTCAAAAATGGAACTCTCATCATTTTTACTTTAAATCTTTCCAGAAAGTCCATCAGGGACTTTTTTTCCTTCCAGTGCAATGACAACAATGATATGGACTTTCTCTTGACCCCTCTGCTTATTATGAAGTGTGACTTGAACTTTTCTCGCAGTTGAGAGAAAGTCCATATGCTTAATGGTGGGAGAGAGTTGAACCAAGTAAGTGCGTTTCCCGAAAGAGTAGTGGGAAAATGTTTACACATAGCCTCATCGGATATGTATTTGGAAATCATCACGGTTATGAAATTTGCCACATGATCCCGGAGGTCTGTTGTCCCATTGCACCTTTCCATGGGGGGGCAATAGCACATTACGGGGCATAGGTTCTGAAGAGATGTTGGGATCAAAAGGTGAAGCATGAGAGTAGGACGGGGTTTGGTCTCCTTGGGCATTGACCCGCCTGAGTTTGTCGGCAACAAATTGCTCGACTTGCTTTCGAAGATCGCGGGGGGCTAATTTGGAGTTTTCGGACACTTCATGGCGTAGGGGCGACGGTCATCGCTGGGGACGCCTAGATCCCCCGACAGAAGATTGGCCCTTAGACCTGAGGGCACGGCTATGGCCCTCCAATTGCTTACTCATGTCTTGAATTTTTTACTCCAACATCTCCATTTGGGGGTAGCTGATTTGTTCCTGAGCAGGGGCTGCAATCGGCTGGTCAGGGATCACAGATGTAGGACCTATTCCTGATGAGGTGGGCAAGGGGAGGCCACATGATCGCGAACAGGTTGATCGGGCGCTACAGGAAGGGCGGCCTCAGAAAGTGTTGCAGTACGTCCTTCTATAATAGGGGCGGCTTTCGAAGATGCTCTCATCCTCAGAGACATGGTTGTCAGAATAACGGAAAATGCTATAGTCTGTGTTTCCCACAGATGACGCCAATCTGTTGGAGGTGGGTTATGGTTCCACAAATATCGGCTTATTGTAGACTCAAACGGTTGCTGCCAAAAAAATGTAATACCTGCAAAAACCGTCGGAGGATACTCCGACGGGGAGGTTCCGACGTTCAAGTCAGAAAGAGCGGTTTTCGAATGAAAGAAGAAAATAGACTCAGAGCTCAAGGGAGTGGTTCCCTGTGATAAGAGTGCCTAAAGTGTGAGGCCGAGTTTCCCACAGATGACGCTAATCTGTTGGAGGTGGGTTATGGTTCCACAAATATCGGCTTATTGTAGACTCAAACGGTTGCTGCCAAAAGAATGTAATACCTGTAAAAACCGTCGGAGGATACTCCGGCGGGGAGGTTCCGACGTTCAAGTCAGAAAGAGCGGTTTTCGAATGAAAGAAGAAAATAGACTCAGAGCTCAAGGGAGTGGTTTCCTGTGATAAGAGTGCCTAAAGTGTGAGGCCGAGAGAGCATACCTAACTTGTATGGTTTTGAGATATCTTATACCTGTGAGAGTCGTGCGCCGCTGAAGTGCTTCAATCCTACTTTCCTTATTTAGTCGATCCGAAAATTTCAGAATTTAATATTTCGAATTGATTGTGATCCTCATCTTTCAGGAAACTTTCGTGTTCTATAGGGATCATTTCCTTAACTGAAAGATCCTTACGATACTGTTCTCAATAGGAAACAGTAGTTAATATGATACTTTGATCTTTCTTTAAAATTATTTGAATCGTTAGCTATCGATTGGTCGTTCGACCAATAAAGGATCTTCAAGGTTGGTTCGATCAATGGACCAACGGATAGATATCTGATCGGGGCGATAATCTTCCACTTGGAGGATTATATCAATTGGTATGACGACTGAGGTCCTATCGTTCGGGAGGTATGAGCGATTGAGACCTTTTGATAGGTATTCATGTTTGAATATCTATCGGTAGTAGTCCTTCGTGAGCTTTTCGTATAGGTCTTTCCATAACTGACTCATTGGATCGAGTGTGGGGCTATGTCTCGTCAGCAATTATTGTATAACCATTGCATTTATAGCCATCGTAATTATCATATAATAATTAAAAAAATATTTTAATATCGAATAAAATAAGTTTTTATTTTGGGGTTAAATGTCAAATTACTTTTAATTAAGGAGGTTTATTTTCTATTCAACATTAAAATCAAAATTTTATTGTATAATAATTTTTTTCATCACGTCAAATAAAATAAACTATTTTATTTTACAAAAATGACAGTAATCGAGAAGAATTAGGTATATTCAATCATAAAAAATGTTATATTTGTTTCAATTTTTTCTTCTTGCACAATTTTTTCCTTATTCATTATTATTTTTTTTCTAATTTCCTAATTCGTCTTTTTTTTTATTTCAACAAAAAAGGGGGTTTAAATAAATTATATAAACCTGGGATAATTTTGTTTTTCTTGTTTTTTTTCCCGGATATTTTAATTTCAACAAAAGTTAAAATAAATTATATGAAAAAGGGGCGTGGTATCTTAGTTTTCAACCCTGTAAGCCCTCCCCTATGCTGCCACCCGAACATCTCCCTCTCCCTCTCCCTCTCCCTCTCCCTCTGAGATATCGAGTATTACTCCTTCAAAATTCGATCCTGCTCAGGTAAGCCCTCTCTCACTATCTCTGGATCTCGATCTCGATCTCGATCTGATCCGATCCTGTGGGTTTGTCTTTTCTTTTCTCTCAAGTGTCTAACTTTTGCAGGATTTATTGATTATCTCCGTATATTGGATTATTGTTTTTTCTAGGTTTTAGTCAAATTAGGGTTTGGGTCTTTGAAAAAACCAAATTAGGATTAGTGTTTTTTTTGGTCCATGGCCATGGCGCATCTAAAGGAAATCCTACCTCCACCGAAATCAACAATAACTTCTTACTACGACCACTCTAATGACCCATGGTTTAAACAGCGATTCAGCTCATCTGAATCCGAAAAATCTTCGGAATTCAAGCCAAATCCAGTCCCCCAATATCTGAAACGTGCTGGTTTCGTTCCTCGAAAAATCGAGGATTTCGGAGATGGAGGTGCGTTCCCTGAAATTCATATTGCACAGTACCCACTTGACATGGGTCGAAAAGACTCGAAACCTGGGACGAAAATATTGCCGATCACGGTGAATGCCAATGGTGAAGTTGCCTTTGATGCTATAGTCAAGCAGAATGAGAATAAGAACAAGATTGTGTATTCCCAACATAAGGATTTGGTTCCGAAGATTTTGAGGGATGCACAGGAGGAGATGGAGGAGGAGGAGGATGAGGAATTGCAAAGGGAGATTGAGGAGACAACTCAGGATACAAAGGCTGCTCTTGAGAAGATTGTGAATGTTAGATTAAGTGCAGCACAGCCAAAGAATGTGCCGTCTAGGTCGGATGATTCCAAGTTCATTAAGTATAAGCCTTCCCAGCAGTCTCCGGCCTTCAATTCTGGTGCTAAGGAGAGGATCATTAGGATGGTGGAGATGCCAGTGGATCCACTTGAGCCACCAAAGTTTAAGCATAAGAGGGTTCCTAAGGCTTCTGGATCTCCACCCGTACCTGTTATGCATTCACCGCCTAGGCCTGTGACAGTGAAAGATCAGCAGGATTGGAAGATTCCGCCTTGCATTTCAAACTGGAAGAATCCAAAGGGTTATACCATTCCGTTGGATAAGCGTTTGGCAGCTGATGGAAGAGGGCTGCAGGAGGTTCAGATTAATGATAATTTTGCCAAGCTGTCAGAGGCACTTTATGTGGCTGAGCAGAAGGCCAGAGAGGCGGTGGCGATGAGATCTAAGGTTCAGAAAGAGATGCTTATGAAGGAGAAGGAGAGGAAAGAGCAGGAGTTGAGGGCTTTGGCTCAGAAAGCACGGTCTGAAAGAACGGGTGCAGCTCCTCCACCTGCGGCTGTTCCAATGCCTTCGGACAAGCAGGTGATTGATGCTGATGCTGCGGATGCAAGGGGAGACTATGAGCATGTGAGAGAAAAGGAGACAAGGGAGGAAAGAGAGGAGAGATTGCGACGTGAGAAGATTCGTGAAGAGCGACGTAGAGAGAGGGAGAGGGAGAGAAGGTTGGAGGCGAAAGATGCTGCAATGGGGAAGAAGAGTAAGATCACTAGGGATAGAGATCGTGATGTTAGTGAAAAGATAGCCCTTGGTATGGCTTCTGCTGGAGCAAATAGAGGAGAGGTTATGTATGACCAAAGATTATTCAACCAGGATAAAGGAATGGACTCTGGTTTTGCCACTGATGATCAGTATAATGTGTATGACAAGGGGTTGTTCACTGCTCAGAACACACTATCTACCCTTTACAGGCCCAAAAAGGATACCGATACTGATATGTATGGAGGTGCAGATGAGCAGCTAGAGAAGATCATGAAGACTGATCGGTTCAAACCTGACAAGGTTTTTGCTGGTACATCTGAGAAGACAGGTCCTAGAGACAGACCAGTTGAATTTGACAAGGAGGCTGAAGAGGCTGATCCATTTGGTTTGGATCAGTTCTTGACTGAAGTAAAGAAGGGTAAGAAAGCAATGGACAAAGTGGGTAGTAGTGGAACCATGAGGGCAAGTGGTGGGTCATCAACCAGAGATGGCTACGACGGAGGCTCTGGTAGAACACGCATCAATTTTGAAAGAGGAGGGCGTTGAAGAACCCGAGGTGAATTTTTGCATCGACTGTTGTAGGCCATTTCCTTTCCCGCAGTTTATTTGCTAGATTTCAACTTTAAGCTTGTTCAACTTTTACTTTGTATGGATATATTATCCAAAATCTGTATTGGCATATGGTATGATTATGGTTTAAAGTTGCTGAATAGTATGTTTGGGCCTTGATGAATATTCCTTTATTTGGTCTTTCGATTTTCATTAAGTGGTAGCTGAATGCTAAAACCACAACTCAAGCATAATGACTGCAGGTTGCATTGTGGGGTGGACTTATTATGAATGGTATGTTTGGGGTTGGACTTGGAGTCCCCATCTCTCCTTCTCTTCTCTTCATCTCCGCAGTTCAATCGACTCTACTCGTGGCTTGCGTTGCTTAGATTGCTTATAGGAAAGCGAGGCCTTGGCACTATGGCACAGGACGTGGAATATTTCCCTTTTTCTTTTCAGGGTTTCAACATTGTTAATTGGAATGCATCCATGACTCAGACTAAAATGGCTTAACTGATCATCGGCCTATTTCCGGTCATGCATTGAAGTTGATAGATTGTGTAAGTGTATATGGCTCATACATTTTCTTTTCCTTTTAGGAGTTGGACATTCTCTGTATGAAACCATAACTAAAGCAAAATAACTTGTGGATGAAGCACCCTGAATCATAGGAAGTAGAGAGAGATAGAGACAAGAGGTGCAGATGTCTAGCTGGGGCATCATCTGTGAGGTAGAAACTCCCCCATCCATGGCAGTTCAATAAACCTAACCCCTTGTTTTTGCTTATTTTACAAAGTGGGTTTTCATTTTAAGGAAACAAGAAGGTTAAAAAAGATTTGGATTATGAAATATTTTGAATTCAATTTAAAAGATAATATATTTCTTGTTGATTAATCCAAATAAATTGTAAGTATAGTTTCCAAAATTCAAGATATGAATGATGATTTTCTAATACGTGTTTAAACTCAAATACGTTGGATTTATTTGAATTTCAAGTTACACCATCTCAGAAGCAACTTTCACTGATGCATTGGAATTATAATGGATGATCTAAAAAGTGAAGGCTCAAAATCCATTGTTGATTGGTGCAACTTCTTGCTATGGAGCATATTAAAGAATTACAATGGATTATGGGGAATGGAGAATGGGGAATGGGGATGATATTGAATTAGTTATTACTAACATTTGCAATGGTAATAATAATCAAACAACAAATAATCAAACTAGGTCTCATGGATGGCACTGATACCCTTAAGTAACATCTTGGAATCGAATCTTGTGGATAGAAAAATAGATATCGAGAGAGTTTTATCCATTAAGATTCAACTTGATTCAAATCGAATTTAATCGAATTCAACATAATTACTGGTCATTTCTCCTTAAAAAATAATCAAACAAAAAAAAGAGGATATTTATGATGCCCCAACCTTTAAAGAAAAGAAATGCAAATATGGCTTTTACTTTACTAGTTGTAGCTAATTCTTAAAAGTCTTATAGAATTTAAAATAATAAACAGAAATTTTTTGATAAAAAATATTGATAAAGTCACTTAATTAAACATTTAGCCACTTACTAATGAGTTGAAGATATGACGTAATGATTAGAGTTTCCAAGTTTCACCCCATAGTTACATTCTTAAACCATGAAAGGGAAAAAAATTTAAATTGATTTTCACAAGGGAAAAAATTGACTCTTTTATGTAGAGAAATTTTAAAATAATCTTATAATTTTAGAGAGAAAAAATCAATATTTTTAGTTTTAGAGAGTAAAATGTTAATTTTGATTAGTTTAGAGAGAGAGAGAGAACTCAAGATCGATACATTTAGAGAGAGAAAATAAATTAACTTGATTTTTTAGAGAGAGAGAGAGATAATTGATATATTTAATTTTAGAAACAAGCAAATTAAATTTAGTTTTTCTAAAAATAAAATTAATCAAATATATTTAGAGGCACAAAATATAAAATAAATTAATTTTCTAGAGAGGAAAAAAAATATTGTACTTAGTTTTAGAGATGGAAATTTAATTTGATATTTTTAGAGAGAGGATATAAAATCAATGTGAAAATGTGTATTGAATTATTTTTTAAGAGAGAAAATTAACATATCCAGCTCCTAGAGAGAGAAAACCTAAATTTGGCATTTAGTGATTGAAAAATTAAAATTTATATATTTAGAGAGAGAAAATATAAATTAAATTGATATATTTTTAGAGATAGAAAAACTAAATTTGTTATTTTTAGAAAGAGAATTTAAAATGAATGTGTTTAAACAGAAAAAAAATATAAACTAATTCAAGTGATTTCATAGAGAGAAAAATTAATGTGATTAAATTTTAGAGAGACAAAATAAATTTTATTTTTTCAAAAACTCAAAATAAATATGTTTAGAAAGAAAAAATTCGAATTAAATTGATTTTACCATCTCACACTCCCTTTCTAAACTTTTACATCAAAATAAAATATTTGTTCACCTTACAAAGAGGAAAAAAGAAACATTATGGAATTAACATTAATTTCATGAAATATTATTATTGTAATTTTTCCCCTTAAAATTTTTCTCTTTGGTTCCACGTATTGTTCTAAACATCAATAGAACCTACATATATATACCAAAAATGCATACAAAAAATATAGAAATATTGGATGATCGATCGAAAATTTTGAGTTGATTTGATTAACAAATGATAATAATTCAGTAATTCAATGTGCACATTGACATTGTACCATGAAGGTACCAAATATTTTCTCCACATTCATAAATTACGTGCCACGGCCCGACCTGTAAATTCTGGTATACAACAACCGCTGTGTTATCTTAAAACACGTATGAATTCCACCCGTGTTCCAAGGTACCACAAGACATTCACAATTTCAGTTCAAACCATAGGTCATCAGAGTCATTCAAAACCATCAACTAGCTAGGCACAGTCCCCTTTCAAGGAATAGAATGCAAATCCAATAGAAAATTTCCAAATAAAGTTCATAAAAAGAGAAAATTAAGTGTCCTTACTGGATTTATACAAAATCAAGTCCAACAAAATCAAAATATAGAGAGAAATAAGTTTCCAAATGAGTTCTGTACAGAATGCTCTCCTCGGATCCATCTACTAATGCCTCAAAAAGAATAGAATAAAGTTTATATCCAAAAGATATTTATGCAGGCGGTCACCCCAAATCCAACGCTAACTGACCAAGAGTATCAACTATACTTCCTCTGTGAAAACAGGATTAAGAGGGGTGATTATAATTTATACTCAATGAGTATATAACATACTATGAATATAAGTGAGTGATGATTTGTGAACATGTAAATATATTTATCTCAAAATCATATCGTCATATCCATAGAAGTCAAAGTTCATGATCAAATATCAAATTTAAATTAGGATTCGATAAATCACAATAAACTAGTCATATACATCCATTCACATCTATACATTTTCCAAAAATCATGGGGTTACCAAAATCTTTCCACCAAAACCTTAGCCCTAACCATTAGTGAAACCACCAATAGATTTTTTTTTTCATTATTTCAACCGCAAACATACCCTCAATCTTGATTTTGGCTCGGACCTCCCTTGGGGTGCAACCAGGCTACTCCGAAGGGAGGGTTTCGGAGGCATCTCTCAAGCACAACTACCTCCTCAGTCAAATAAACGTCCAACCACGTCACCCCGTCGGGTTGCTCCGTAGAGAGAATGATTATAGCCATTTATCAAGTACACGGCACCATTTCACAATCATCACAACATATACTCAATGTGCGATGAATCATCCAAATAATTTCTCAAGTCATGAGTCCAATTCAACCATATTCAATATAAATTGATAAATATGACACATTATTTTTAATTCAAACTCACGGATGCATATTTCAATCCAAATCTACTTCGAAACATTTCACAATCATAAAACAATTTAAAAACCATTTTTAAAACATTTATAAAATCAATACAAATTATTTTCTCACTTAAAATCATAAGCATGTATTTACTCACCTTTTTGGGAGGGTAAACACTCTCAATCTCAATCCACAATGAGGTTTTCTCAAATAAAAATCGTTCTTTGGGTTCCAATTACCTTAAACATGTCAATAATGGCAATTTATCATTCAATCATTCATAGGGTTAGGGTTAATCATTTTTCCCTAAATATGGCACAAGCCCTAATTCTTAAAATTCTCGAATCCATATTCTAATTGCATCATTTTTGTACCAATTTCAAATATATGCTATCACTATTCATAAATTTTCCAATTTTGTAACATTCCTAAATTTAGGGTTAAACCCTAAATTCACACTTTTCAAGTAATAACTCATATATCAAGAATAAGTAAAATAAACCCAAATTCATGATGAGAGATAATTATTACCTTTGTTGGTGTCCTCAATTTCATCCCCAATTTGAGATTTTACTAAACCCTAGATTTTCTTTCTATAAAATCTTGTTCTCTCTCTAAATTTGATACTCCAAAGGCTTGTTTGAGGATTTGGAAAGTTTAATCTATGGGTATTTATGTATTTGATTGGTTACAAGAAGGAAAATAAAGAAAGAGAGGGGGAAGTAGAACAAATAAAGAGAGGAAGAGAGAGAGAATGTGTGCTTGACAAGAAAATGGGGAAGGAATGAGGAAGAAAGGTGTTTGAGGTGTTAATAATAGTAGAAATGAGATTTTATCAAAGTGTTTCTCATTAATCAAAGGCTTTGAATGGATTTATTGTCTTTTCCACTATTGCATATCGATATATTGTTTATGGCATATCAATACACCCAGTCATATTTTCGAAGAATTGAGAAGAATTCATATATATGATATACTCAATTCGGAATATATCGATATACTAATTCATGGTCTTAGGAAGTTCATTACAGAGTTCAAGATATCGATACACTCCATTAGGATATATCGATATGGCGAATCATTCTCTTAGGAAGTTTACTGCAGAGATCGATATATCAACCCACACCTCTAGGACATATCGATATAACAAATATCATCTCAGTAATTTTGTAACTGGGGTCCAATAGATCAACCCGATACATTTTAATATATCGATATACAAACTTTCATTCTGAAAAAACTATTTTAGGAACTTGATATAATGACCCAAATAGCTCTGTGTATTAATCCAACATATCAAAATTTTATCATTTTCCTCTACTCATCATAGCAACTCATCAAATTGAGGGTCATAAACTTTCTTCCAATACCGCATGACCAATAAAATTCTAGATCATTTCGGAATTATATTAAAGGATGTATTAAAATTTTTAACACAGAATTTTCGGTATTACACCATGAATCAAGAAAATAGTCTATTGAACTTCTCAATCAAGAGGGCACGTTTATTTTCAAATCAATTAAATATTTCTACGAGTTTCAGTCTTGATATTTCTGCTCTGGAATGATACATTTGTTGAAGTGAATCTAATTGTTCTCCCATTATTCCGAGCAACTTTGCATCGTAAACAACTTTGTTTATATTTTCTTCAATTTCTACATCGAGCGAGTTTGAGTTGAGACATCTCTAATCGATTTCTTCCGCTCTCTTCTTAAACTCTATTGCAATTGGATCCTCTTCCAAAATGTCGTCACGAAAGAAAACCAAACGTGTAAATAAAATAGCATGATTCATCATTTTATGTTCACCTTCAAATTCATCATTGCACTTGTTAAGTTGGTTGAAAGACTCTACTAATGAGCCAACCCCATAAGCCTCAGAACTAATGAAATAGTTGACATACTTGATGAAATGATCCAGCATTCTACATATGTCCTTGGGTAGACATGTCTGCAAGAAGTCCTTCACAAGATCGAAGTGAAGAAGACTATTCCCTTCATTGTGACTAGGAGGCTAATAAAATGCGACATGAAGGAAAATGCCAGAGCATCTTCCTCTGAATGCATGCCAAAATGAATGTTAGTCCTTGTAAGCAGCATCTTCGACGAACATGCCAAAATCACCTAATGGGGTGACCAAAAATCATAATAAGTAACCTAATTTTGAAGCATTTCCATGAAAAATTTCATAGGGTGCTAAGCAAGAATAAATAGATCATCAACACAACTCACCTTTGCTAACAACTGTCGAGCAGCCATATTTTCGGCATGAGCACACTTGACTAACAAGGCATCTGCGTGCCAAAAATCCTCATAGCGGCATGCTAGCTCAAATCTTTTGAAGGAAACAACTCTCAAGATCTCCTCATCTTCATGAAGCTCCTTCAACTCCTTGCAACTGTAACCAAAAATCCAGGTGAATCAGAAACGACATTGATTTTATGCAATCACAAGTATATATTCAATACTAAAGTTCATCTCATATGGTAAAATGAAATCTTACGTCGCTATTATCCTCGCAAGGTAGAAGGCCCCATCACATGACATTACCATAATCAAGACAATGTGCCTTAAGATATCATGCGGAAGGATTGTCATCGCCATATCAACATAGATATATATGTTAAATACTTCAATAGATGAGGAGAGTGAAAATTGTCGCACTCGAGATGAGAAAAAAATTGGCATACACAAAAGTTTAGGCTATGGTCATAATGATACTCGTAGGGTCGATAACCGTTGAATAAACTCGAATCAAATTCTATTCATTTAAAAATTTTTCGTTCGATACTTTGTATGATTCAAGATTTGATTTGATTCATCCAACTCCTACCAACTTTGTGGACATTTATACATTAAGTAATTTGATGAGTTGAATTCAATACTAATCTATCCAATGGCTACAAGTTTTGTATGTATTAACACCAATTGGAGTAATAGAATAAACTAAGGTATTAACATTTTTTTTTGGGTGTACACTACTGGTATCGGAGTCATATTTTGATTAATTGGTTTCAGAATTTGTAATGGCCTATTTTGGAGACTATCCACCCAGTATAGTTTTTTTCATTCTCAAAACTTGAATCTAAGATCTTGATTCCTAGGTATTAACATTTGTATACATGTCTATTCCATTCTTGGTGTCATTCACAAAAATAATAAAAATGGAATGTTAAAGAACTCTGGTTGAGATTTGATCAAAATAAGAAAAAAGAAAATATCAGTCTTTTATAGAATTCGTTTTAAAATCATTTTTTTTTTCTTAAAGAGAAAAAGATCAAATGTATGGATAGATATATTCTAATAGTTGGTACATGAAATAATTTTTAAAAAAAAAAGAAAAAAAATATATCGAGCTAGTAAAATTTTTTAATATAATAATAATTTAAATCTTTTTTATAAAATAAATTTGACAATTATTTATAAAATTTTGTATTTTTACTAAAATTTTTAATTTTAATTAAAAATATTATAAATAAAATAAAATCGAGAGACATAAACTATTTATTAGAAGTGAGAAAAATAATACGAATATTTTACTGTTAGCACTAGGTATGAAATGCGCTATTGGCAACAACGGCACCCTAGTTAAATCCATTTATTATCGATTAAAAAAAATTCCAAGTGATAGAAAAAGCAGAATAAAGTAGAAGAATTGAGAGAATAAAGAAAAGCAGACTAAGAAAAAATGTCTTATTTATTGTATATTTAATAGATTGTACAATAACCCTATTTATAGGGTAATTCCATGAGGCTAAACCCTAAAAATATAAAAGGTAAGAATAAATAGAATATTTATAAGATTGGTAAGAATAAACTAAATAATTACAGTGTTAGAATTTTAAAAAGTCAATATTCTAAGACTTCTTCAATTTGGAAATCTCCAAGATTTATTCCCAAGACTTGCAATATTTATTCACAAGATTTCTCCAAGATCTCTTCAAATGAGGAATTGTCAATATTCTTTACACCCCCCCTCAAACTCAAGATGGGTGTAGAGACTTCTTGAGTTTGTATAGTAAATCCACATGACGTCCAGTAAGATGAGTCTTGGTAAAAAAAATCAGCAGGTTGGTCGACAGAGCGAAAAAAAATATTTGAAGATCACTATTAGTTATATGTTGACGAATAAAGTGGCAATCAATCTCAATGTGTTTAGTTCGTTCATGAAAGACATCATTATGAGCAATCTGAATAGCACTCTGATTATCACAATATAGAGAAGTTGGAGAAGAAGTAGGTATACCAAGGTCACAAAGAAGTCTCTGAATCCATAATAATTCTGTAGTAGTGTCAGCAAGTGCACGATATTCTACCTCTGTACTAGAGCGAGGTGTAAAAATTTGTTTCTTACTATGCCAAGAGATTAAATAATCACCAAGAAAAATGCAATTGCCAGTAGACCGTCGATCAGTAGGATCACCAGCCCAATCAGCATCAGAATAGGCACGTAGCTGTAAAGAGGATGAGGTAGAAAAATGAAGTCCATGAAATAAGGTACCCTTAAGATAACGAAGAATCCGTAGAACAGCAGCAAAATGAGGAGATTGTGGTGCAGCCATAAACTGACTAACAATGTGAACAGCATAAGAGATATCAGGACGAGTGGCAGTAAGATAAACAGGACTGCCCACTAATTGTCGATATAAGGTAGGATCAGAAAGAAGGTTGTCATCTGTAGGAGAAAGTTTAACATTATGCTCAAGAGGGGTGGAAACAATTTTATTATCTGAAATGCCTGAACGGGAAAGAAGGTCAGAGGCATATTTTGCCTAAGACAAATAATAACGATAAGATATAGGAGTAACTTCCAGTCCTAACAAATAACTAAGATGGTCGAGATCCTTCATTTCAAATTTGTCACAAAGAAAATGTTTGAATTCGGAGATTGCAGCAGTATCGCTTCCGGTGATAATCATGTCATCAACATAAAGAAGAAGTAAAACAGTACCATGATCAGTTTTCTGAATGAAGAGGGCAGAATCATAAGTACTAGGAGAGAAGCCAAAATCACTGACAGTACTGCTGAAAGTAGAAAACCAGGCACGGGGAGCCTATTTTAGGCCATATAAAGCGCGACGAAGACGGCAGACTTTGTTGGTAGGATATAAATAACCCGGAGATGGTTTCATATAAACTTCTTACTTTAGAACTCCATTGAGAAAAGCATTTTTAACATCCATCTGATACAAGGGCTATTGTTTAGCTGCAGCAATAGCAAGCAAGCTACGCACAGAGGTAAGACGAGCAACGGGAGCAAATGTTTCTTCATAGTCAATGCCATATTCTTGTGTGAATCCCTTTGCGACCAGCCGAGCCTTGTATCATTCAATAGTCCCATCTGAGTGGGTTTTGATTTTATAAACCCACTTACATCCTACAAGAGTTTTGTCTGTAGGAAAATCAACTAAATCCCAAGTATGTGTGTTCTCCAAGGCTTGAAGTTTTTCTTGCATAGCTTGCTGCCAAAGAGGATTAGTACTAGCCTCTTAGTAAGATTGAAGAATAGCAATGATAATCAAGAAGACGAATAGGAGGTGCTCTTACTCTTGTTAGTCGAGGAGTGGATTCAGGAGACAACTCAGTTTCAATGGAAGAGGGTGCAGGTCCATCATTTGGGAGAGAATCTGAAGGAGAAGCCGTAAGAGTTGAAGTATCTGTACATGTTTCAGAACTAGAAGGAAATAAATCAAAAGATAGATTAGTAAGTAATGGAGATGTAGTACGAAAAGGAGATAAGGAAGAAAACATGATATTTTCCCAAAAGATGACATGTCAAGAGACTCGAAGACGATTGGAGACAGGATCTCAATATTTATATCCTTTGTGTTCAATGTCGTACCCTAGGAAACAACATAATCGTACTCGAGGTTGTAACTTATTATGCTCATGAGTTTGAAGTAATACAAAGCAAGCACAACCAAAGACTTTGAGAGAATTATATGCTGGTGGAGAACTATATAACCGCTCATAAGGAGAAATGTTAGAGATTGTAAAAGAAGGTATTCTATTGATGACATATACAGCTGTAAGAGCTGCCTCACCCCAAAATTATGATGGACAAGATGCAGAGAAAAGTAAAGACCGAGTTATGTCAAGAATGTGTCGATATTTTCGTTCTGCTCTACCATTTTGTTGGGAAGTACCTAGACAAGAACGTTGGACAATGGTTCCATACTGTTTAAGAAACATAGTAAGAGTAGACTCAAGATATTCGGATGCATTATCAGTACGTAAGATTTTGATGGTTTGAGAAAATTGAGTTTGAACTATTGATGCAAAGTTTTTGTCTATTTGAGGTAATTCTGAGCGGTTTTTCATCAAATAAATCCATGTAAAACGGGAGTATTCATCAATAACTACAACAAAATATTTTGACCCACCCATAATTGGTATATGAGATGGTCTCCAAATATCAGAGTGAAAAAGATCAAAGGGAGCACAAGAAATAGAATCATTTGTATTAAAGGATAAAGCAGGTTGTTTTGCAGTTTGACATGAAATACATTGAAGAGATTCATCAGTAACAGAACCTAGTGAACCCGAAGAAATCAAAGAACGAAATTTATTAAGAGATAGATGACCCAGACGAAAATGCCATAAGTGAAAGGATAAAGGAACAGTGACAGCACAGCAGAGTGGGGAACGATTAATAGGAATATGAAGAGAAGTGAGTTCGTATAAACGTCCAACCTTACGGCCTGTCCCAAAGATCTTTCCCGTCTGAGGATCCTGCACACGACATCCAATAGAAGTAAATATTATATCAAATCCAAGTTCACATAATTGACCAACAGAGATAAGATTTAAGGTAAGTGTAGGGACAAAGAATGTATCCGGTAAATCTAAAAAAGAGTTAGAAAGATGACCAATATGAGTGGCTGGCATGGTAGAGCCATCAGTTGTATGAATCATAGATGGTGTAATAGGAGTGGATAAAGAAGTAAAGGAATGGGAATTATGGGTCATATGGTTAGAGTAAGCAGAATCAAAAAACCAAGAAGAAGTACCTGATACGGTAGAAAGTGCAGTATGTTTGTGATTATCAAAAGAAAGGACTTGTTGTAAAAGGGTTTGAAGATCACCAAAAGATATTGTAGGCTGAGAAGAAGAGGTGGTAGTAGCAGAATCCTCAGTAGCAGCAATAGCAGCAGATTATGAGATATGTCGAGAACCTATAGCAGAACGATTTTGGGATTGAATGACCTTCTTTGGGCAATTTTCAATAAGATGACCTTTCTCTTTGCAATATCTACATTCAATCATAGGATTAGCAAGGCATCGACTAGAAATATACCCTCGCTTCTTGCAGAATCTACATTCAACAGTGGGACAATTAGGAAGGATATGACCTGACTTCTGACAGTTGCAACAGAAATTTGAAAATTTTGGTCCTCGAGTAGTGGTGGCTAATACAACGTCACTATGTTGAGGTTTGAGTAATCCCAGATGAGTCTCTTCTGATATCAACTCAGAAACTGCAGTTTCAATAGTAGGGAGAGGATGTCGATAAAGCAGAGAAGCTCTAACAGGCTCAAAATCTGATGTTAAAGCCATAAGAAATTGAACCAGTCGTCCTTGGTCTCGATATATTGCATATTTACTGGCGTCAGTTGTACATTGCCAATAGGGTTCAGAGAGAGCAAGTTGATCCCATATTGACTGTATACGGGCAACAAAATCATTGATTGATTGACCTCGTTCTTGTCGCAAAGAATGGAGTTCGGTGAGCAATTGATACTGATGAGCCAAATCTGATGTAGTATAGTGACTTGCAAGAAGGTCCCAAACTTCTTTAGCCATCTCAAAACGACTAAATTGTAAATGAATAGAAGGTGCAGATGTGTTACGAAACCAAGTAAGAATTTGGTGATTTTTGCTATCCCAATCTTCAAGACGGTTAGCAAAATCATCATCCGATTCGTCATCGGATTTTATAGGCAATTTGATATCTCCTGTAATATAATGTCATAGCTTCCTTCCCTTAAGAAAGCTTCTCATCCCTTGAAACCAGGCCTGATAGTTGTATCCATCAAGCATAACTGATATAGGTTGAGAAATATCTAATTTCTCCATAACTATACAAAAAGAAAGTATCTAATTGATGAAGAAAAAATAAAATAAAATCAGATCGAACACCTAGTGCTCTGATACCATGATAGAAAAAGCAGAATAAAGCAGAAGAATTGAGAGAATAAAGAAAAGCAGACTAAGAAAAAATGTCTTATTTATTGTATATTTAATAGATTGTACAATAACCCTATTTATAGGGTGATTCCATGAGGTTAAACCCTAGAAATATAAAAGGCAAGAATAAATAAAATATTTACAAGATTGGTAAGAATAAACTAAATAATTACAGTGTTGGAATTTTAGAAAGTCAATATTGTAAGACTTCTTCAATTTGGAAATCTCTAAGATTTATTCCAAAAACTTACAATATTTATTCCCAAGATTTCTCCAAGATCTCTTCAAATGAGGAATTGTCAATATTCTTTACACCAAGCCCGACCAAAGAAAAAGAAAATTCAAACCCCAAAAAAAAAGATTATTAGAAAAAATAATTCTAACTTCATTCTTGTCCCGGTAAATTGCTTATCCTTTTTTTCTTACCAATCGGTATTTGGAAGTTACTTGATTAATCCGATTTGAACACTGTGAAATCCATTGAGAAGTTGACTCTCCCAAATCCTTTTTATCTATTTTCAGAATTCGAACTTGAGATATCTGATTAAACGAATAGAATATTCGATCATTCAATCGAAAGGAGTTTGGTATCTGATGGTTGAAGAATGGTAACATCTTGTTGCCTAATTTTCTGTTATTCTCACCAACTCAAAAATTGGATATGAAGCCAACCCTCCGAATGAATTAGAAGATCAAAATCTATATCAAGAATAGAGCAAAAAGATGGCCATTATGAAATATTTACCTTCATCTTTATGCAACAAACTATATAACAAAGATGACCTTGGTTCTGTAAATTATTGAAAAAAAAACTGGGTCTTGAATAATCTTCTGATACATCTTTAGCTAAACCTAGTTGTTAGTATGGAATAAGTAGTGCTTGATAAAACTAAATTAGAAATATCATCACTAACTTGATTTAATTTTGTTTTAATTTTGATTTTGATATATATTTGATTTTTTATATTTTTATAATTTTATATTTATAATAAATTTTTTATATCTATGATAATAAATTTTTTATATATATCTAATTTATTATAATTATTTATTAAGCCAATAGAGCCAATAAAGACAATGGACCATTAGGGTTCACATTATTATATTATTTTTTGAGATTTTTCGTCTCTAACATGGTATCACAACTATGTTTATCTATCTCTCACATTCACATCATATACAAATCAATACTGAGAATTTTTTTTCACACATTATCTCTCTATTTTTTACATGGTATCATAGCCCCCTTTACAAACATGGTTATCCACACTCATCTCATGGATCTCCAAAAGACTTATTGTCCATTTTGAAAAGAGGCTACTCTTCTATATATACCCACACGCACCTCCAGAAGTTCCCTAATCCATTCTAAAAAAGTGGCTCTTTAATATGCATAGTACACGCCTCCAGAAGCCCCCTCGTTCATTTTGAAAAAAGAAATTGTTTTTCAATATGTGCCAGCACACATCTCCAAAAGGTCATTGATCTATTCTTGAAAAAATTACTCTTCAATATACACTAACATGCACCTCTAGAAGATTTCTAATTCATTTTGAAAAAAACTGCTCTTCAATACATCTATCGTATCTTTTAAATTTAAATAGTTTTGATTATATCACATGAAGTTTGATTAGGATGTTATAAAATATATTATATACTAAAATCAAATCAATTATAGATTTGATTTTGATATATATTTGACTTTCTATATTTTTATATTTTTAACAACTTTTTCTATATTTATGATAATAGATTTCCTATATAAATCTAACTTATTTTAATTATTTATTGAGGCAATAGAAGCAATAGAGGCAATGGACCACTAAGGTTTATATTATTATATTGCTTTTCGAGACAATTGAGTATTGTATTTCATATTATTATATTATTTTTTATCTGTAACATGATATCACAATCATGTTTATTTGTTGCTATTATTTATGTTATTTTATATTTTTAACACTTTTTGTGAAATTCAATTAACTCATTATGTATATGTATATATATTAAAATAATCACAATAAAGGGAAATATGTCAATGAATTGACGTGAAAAATTCTAATTGGTTCAACTTACTCTCTGTGTTGGATTTATTTATTAATTGTGACATGTAAGAAGTAGCTCTTTTATAATCCATGGGATTTATTTTGTCTTAAATTTGAATTAAACTTAGCTATTTTGTCCAAAAAGACAAATAAATCAACTTGAAATAGTTTATTTAAAGGTTGAAAGTCTTCCTGGATTGCAACAACTAGATTGTCACCTTAAAATGTCTCCCTAATCTTTTCCTCTAATAAAAATTGCACAAGTAGAAAAGTTTATCAAATATTGTGGATAACATAAATTGGCATGCTTGGCATTGGTGCTACCTATGTTGGACCATTTGGAAGAAGAAGAAATAACAAAATAAATTGCTTTATTTTTTTTTTCATCAATCTATTATCGGGTTTTGTCTGACTAATCGATCTGACACTATAAGACCCATTAAGAGATTAAATTTTTCAAATCTCATTTCTTCATTCTCATGAATTGAATCCAAAACCTATGATTAAAGGAATATAGTATTCTACCACTATAACCATGTGAGTTTGGTAAATAAATAAATTGCTCTATTACAGATTTCTTGTGGTAATGTGAAATAATATTTTCCAACGAGATTTCTTGTCTCTATCCTTCTCCAAGAGGCTGTTATCAACTTTATATGTATATTTAGTTATTTATTTTTTTGGTTCATTATGATATTTATAAATTTAGAGTTACATAATGTAAGCATTCTTTCGCATTTTTGAAACAAATTAAAATAAAATTAAAACATTGATGTCCCAAGATTTAGAGTTGAATCACTAACCCTTTTTTATGTACGGGTCTGAAGAATTGTTACAAACGGATTAACCTTCCTTTTTCACAATCTAAGAGTCTTTTGATTGTATGATATATGTAGTAGATCTATAAAGAATACACTCTAAGTATTCTCACACTTTTTTTTGTTGTGATATACATTAATTTTCATTAGAGAGTTTCTTTTTCTTTATCTAATTTTGAAATTTAAAAATTATGGTGGTTTGGGAGTTAGAGTTGATTTTCACTTGAAAACCATTCCCTCCCTTCTCTCCTTTGAATTTCAAAGTTAAGAGAATTAGGTTAGAGTCAAACCCACAAGGGCAACCCGAGCACCCATCTCTTTCATTTCTCACTCGCACATGAGGGTTAGACCTACATTTAATTTAGTCGCCATCATATACCATCAAATTCATACAGACAAATGGATCGTGTGATCAGTGAGTATATCGAGAGCTCATAGCTATATATCGGTTAAAGATATTTAGCAGCTCAAGATCTAATACAATGAAAACATCTAATCTTGTTATACCCCAGACCTCTTTTGCTACACACAAAGTCAACGTACCTCTTATCCTTCTATTAATATAAACAAGAGCATATTTGACTCATCTCAATTATGCATTCATAATTATGTTTTAGAACACTAAATTAAAACATAATTGGTCAATCTGTGAATACAAAACAACGTGTCAGCATTAAGATAGTCTTCCTTTCAAACTACTAACTATCCACTTTATCTTAGCTGCTTTCCTAGACATGAACCGCAAAACCGAATCAATCATGATTTCTTAGTAACACGTTAAAATAGTATCACTAAAATAAAGTTTCAAGAAACAGGTAAAAGTCCTAAGAGTATTTAATAAGGTTAAATATAAACCTCTGGGTCTCACACAATGAAGTATAGAGGGATTCTTCAAACTCATTACACATAGGGTCACAAATGCACACATGGTATGAAAACACGTGCTATGATACCTTTTCTATTCAAATAGAAGCATGTGTCTTATTTCAAAAATAAATGCATTGTACATGTCTTAGTCCAAGTGTGTCTCGACACTTGACTTGATTCTCTCTTCTTATAAGTCCTCCAAACATCACTCTTTTAAGAGAAAACCATACCTGGCTTCTAAACAAATGTAATGGATTGTGGAAAATCCATTTCGATTATCAAGAAGATAAGTATAAACAATAATCTTATCTCAGTTTTCTACTAAGGCGGTTTATTTATATTAATTAACTAAAAATTAACATTGTCTCATATTTACATATCATACAAATATTAGAGGCGATTGTTGTGTGAGAGAGCCAATATTCTAAAATTGTCCGACATACTTTTCAATCAAGACATAAGAACTCGTATATGTAAAACAAATTCAAATGTCATATAATAATGAGTATTACATCATGTTCATTGTATATACAAATACAATTATATCCTACACAATCCAAGGGATTTTACGTGTTTCAAAAATATATCTCTAGGTATAGATTTCGTGAACGGATCAGTCACCATTAAGTGTGTAAGTAAATACTTCAATGTCACCTCTCCCTTTTTAACAATATCTCGAATAAAGTTGAATTTTGTATCAATGTGTTTGGTTCTCCCTTGATATTTAGGATTTTTTGTATAAGCGATAGCTGACTGACTATCACAATAAATTGTCATAGCTCTTATTACGTCGCTTACGATCCCCAAATGTTGTAAAAACCTTCTTAACCAAACACACTCCTAAACTGCAGAAACATAAACCTTAAACTTTGCTTCCATTGTAAACAGTGATACACACGTTTGTTTCTTATTTCTCCAAGAGACGACGCCATTATTTAGCAAGAAAACATAACTTGAGGTGGATTTACGTTCATCTAAATCGCCACCTCAATCAGCATCTATGTATCCACTCAATAACAAGTCATTTCTTTGATAACAAAGGGAATAATTCGCAATTTCTTTCAGGTATCTTAAAATCCTCTTTACAACTATCCAGTGACTTCTTCCTAGATTGGATTGATACCTGCAGACCAAACCCTTGGCATAGCAGATGTCAAGACGTGTACGCATCATAGCGTATATCAGACTCCCAACAGCACTGGAATAAGGTACTTTTGACATCTCTTGTTTCTCTTCAATAGATTTAGGGCACATTTCTAGACTTAAACTTTTGCCTTTTGTCACGGGAGTATCAATGAGTTTGTAGTTATCCATTCTAAATCATTGCAGAATCTTTTTAATATAAGATTCTTGAGACAATGCTAACAATCTCTTAGAACAATCTCTATGGATCTTAACATCCAGTATATAGTCTGCTTCACCCATGTCTTTAATCTCAAAATTTGATGATAACCAATTCTTGATACTTAAGACATACTTCATATTGTTTCCGGCCAATAAAATTACAAATTTGTTATTGGATTTCTTCACATAAATGCAATGGTCTTCGTCTAGCATTAGGAAATCATTAGAGATTGCAGTTTTATGAAATCTCAAATACCATTGCCTCGAAGACTGTTTGAGACCATAAATTGATCTTTTCAATTTACAAATTTTATTTTCTTGGCCTTTGACTATGAAACCTATAAGTTGTTCCATGTAGATTTCTTCCTCAAGTTCCCTATTGAGGAAAGCAATTTTTACGTTCATTTGATGTAATTATAAATCTAAATTGGTTACTATAGCCAACAATAGGCGAATAGAGGCAAATCTCACTACTGGTGAAAAGGTTTTCTCATAGTCAATACCCTTATGTTGGGTATAACCTTTTACCATCAATTGAGTTTTATACCTCTCAATTGATTCATCAACCCTTCATTTAATTTTGAGAACCTACTTGTTCCCAATAGCTTTGCGTCAATATGAAAAATCAACCAGTTCCCAAACATGGTTGGATTCCATCAAATCTAATTCTTCCTTCATTGCTTTCATCCACTCTTCCTTTGCAGGACAAGACAAAACCTCATTCAGGTTTTTAGTCTCGTCCACATCCTATGGAGAAATGATAAAGGCATGTCATTCAATCTATTAATAACGTTTGGGCATACCTTTTCTAGCATTTTTCCAAACCGATGATTCGGGTGAATCATTGGAACTTGAATCCCTCCCACTGGGATCATCTTGGGATCCAATGTCTTGTGGTTCCAATGACCTATCAAGTATAGCTCTATGTCTGAATTATTTAATTCAAACAAAGGTTCCCCTTTCGCTATGTATCCTCTATTAGGAAAATCATTTTCTAAAAAAGTAACATTTCGTAATTCAATTTCTGTTACAGTACCATCATCGCGCTCACTGATGAATACAAAACCTTTTGACTGATCAGAATATCTAATATTTCTTTCCTCGGAAACCAAGTTTTCCAAACTTATTGAAAGGGTTATGAATACACGCTCTCGACCCCCAAGGTCTGAGACCAATCAAACTTGGTTTTCTAGTAGTCCAAAGTTCATACGGTATTGTAGGTACCGATTTTGAAGGTACTCTATTCAAAACATAGGTCGCAGTTAACAATGCATCTCCCCAAAAGGAAATTAGCAAGCTAACTTGCGCCATCATAGATCTCGTCATATCAAACAGTGTCATATTTCTTCTCTCAGCAACACCATTCTGTTGAGGTGTGTGAGAAATAGTCAATTATCTAATTATTCCTTTTTCATTACACAGATTTTTGAACTGATCCGATAGATATTCACGTCCTCGATTTGTCCTTAAGGTTTTAATCGTTCTATCCATTTGATTCTCCACTTCATTCATATATTGTTAAAAGCACTCAAGTGCTTCAAACTTGTGAGCAATCAAATAGATGTGACCAAACTACGTGAAATCATCAATAAAAGTAATGAAACATGACGCTTCACGTCTAGTCTTCACATTCATTGGATCACAAATGTCAGAGTGAACCAATTGCAATGGAAACTTAGCCCTCAAGGCCTTTCCAAATGGTTTCCGAGTCATCTTCCTGGCAAGACAATGTTCACAATTCGGTAAATTAATTTTAGTGAGCGAACCCAATAATCCTGCTTTCATAAGTCGATTCATCCTGTCCTGTCCAATGTGACCAAATCTAGCATGCCATACTTTCTCATCAACATTAGCATCACTAAAAAAAACAAACATTTAACGATGCATAATGATCAACATAACAGTTAAGCATTCATTTGTCACAATCAAGATTAGGAAGTTATCAAAAAGATATCCAGATCCATAGTACACACCATTGTAATAAATACAAACCCAATTTCTAAAAAAGTTCAAGTCATAACCTAGTCTAAGAAGAACAATAACATAAACTAAGTTTCGTCGAATCTCCAGTGCAAAAAGAATATCATGCAAGATTAAGGTTCGGCCACTTCGTAGCTCAAATTTACAAGTGCCAATCCTTTTAACCTCGACTCTCATAATATTCCCCATGTATTTCCATCTTGTACCAAGAGAAACTCGACAAAAATCCACAAACGCTTCTCGATCCTTTCTCGCATGGTCTATTACTCCTGAGTCTATAATCCACACAGGATAAGATTCAGAAAGTAAAACAGTACTAGAGACATTTACAATATACATAAAAGCGTCACGAGGTGCTACCTTTTTCTGCTCAGGGCATTCTCGAGCGAAATGACCAAGAGCTTTGCAATTATAGCACTTCATCTTGCTCTTGTTCTTTTTCTTCCAAAACTGCTTACACTTGTTCTTGCGATTGGAGTTGTTCTTCTTAGACCCTCCATTATCATATTTCTATTTCTTGTCTTTGTCCTTGTTCCTCTTTCGCTTAAAACCCGAAACTTTCTGGGAACTACACTCAGCTACAAAGGTATTAGAAATCGATCTTGCGGCACCAAGCCGCTCATCCTCGAGTTCTACGTGGCGAGCAGCATCAGAGAAAGTCTTGATGCTATCGTTGTAATTCAAATTCACTTTCAGATGCTCCCATTGGTCTGGAAAGGATCGGATTAAAGTCTGAACTTACTGTTCATCAGAGAGAATATGACCAGTTATTTTCAATTCCCTTATCATGTTTAACATGATTCTCAGATGCTGTTTGGTGCTGTCATTAGCTTTCTTTTTATACGTGTCAAACTTAATAGTCAACTGCCTCAGACGGGTCACACTAGTACCTCCATATTTCTCTCTGAGGTATACCCATATGTCATGAGCAGTAGGGAATTGCTCATATTCGTGTATGAGATCATCAACCACAGAACTAACCAGGATGCCACGTGCAGTGCAATTTTTCTTCTTCTACACTTGGTAAGCTTCTTGATTTCTTCTCTGCTAAGCAGTGTTTCCAATTCCAGGGTCTTACATGATATGGTTGATGCCCTCTAAGACATCTTGCTCTTCCAGCACATACTATATTTTATGGCACCAAATGTCATAATTGTCGCCATTAAACTTATCACCTTTATTTAGATCTGCTATTATAGATTTTGATGCTATGGTCTGGGTTTTTAAGGAGATGTAATTATAAGTATTCATACTCATATAATGTATAAAATTTTGTACTTAAATCAAAAATTTATGATAAACGAACA
The DNA here is from genome assembly GCA_037126225.1 of Dillenia turbinata. Classification (NCBI taxonomy): domain Eukaryota; kingdom Viridiplantae; phylum Streptophyta; class Magnoliopsida; order Dilleniales; family Dilleniaceae; genus Dillenia; species Dillenia turbinata. The sequence goes on along the minus strand of JBAMMX010000020.1, from coordinate 8,527,729 downwards.
CAAGTTATAGAGTCGAAAGATGACTAAGTTCTCAATCATCATTCATCGCCCAAATGTTTGATTACCATAAATTTGATTTCAAAATAACAAAATTCTTTTAAGTCTTAGGTGAAAATTACTTAAATTCTACCAACTTAAAAGTTTTCACTAATTTCATATGAATTTAGAACATATCTTTTCACATGCTTGCATAAACACACAAATATGCACATTCTAGATATATTTACAAAGAGAGAAATATTATATCACATGTTCATGGTATTGTTCTCAATAACATCATAGTACATAACTATGCATCATAAAAAGAAGCAAAAAAAAAAAAAAAAAAAAAATATAATCATTTTTCATTTTTCTCTTCTTTCTTATCGTCCATATACATGCGAGTAACTATTTTAATTATCCCAGCTGAAAGCCTATCTCTCGGAACAAATCTCTTAACAGCTTGTGGTGCAGAGCCACTAATCCTTAAAGATAAAGACTTCTTCATTTTAATCTCTATCTCCCTAACTCTCCACATTCTAAGCAATTTTAGTCTGAAGTTCTTGAGATTAATCCGTTTGTTCTTTTCTATTATATTATCAATTATTCTAACCAAATTATCAGAGAGAGAATTCCTTATTATATTAATTCCGGCTTTATTGCATCCGAACTAATGACCCAAACGCCGAAATTCATAGCGTTTTCGACTCATAACCCACAAATGTTGCGGCAAAGTATGAGTTTCCTTCATCTTATAATGTAACATTATATTTAACTTTGCCAAACATTCTTGGGTCCTCTCGTCTCTGCATCTCCCCTGGAGAGGTGCAAGGGTACGTCCGATTCTCACCATATCCCTAAAAATGGGGTTAACATCAGATTGAGTATGAAACCAATCAAAGAATTTTAAAACTCTATCCACAATTATTATTCTCAATATTTAAATGATTTATGTTGAAAAAATGAATTTTTCATATGTAAATCAACGAGTATAAAATCAAATAGGTATTGTAAAATTTAATTCAGGTAACCAAAAAATTAGAAAATAATTTTCCAAACATATGAGAAATTTTCAGAAATTTTTTTTCTCAACTGGTAATTGATTTTTCTATAATTTTTAAATATTTTACGAACTTTAAATAAATAAAAAAATCTTTTTCATAGTAGAAAAATAATTTAAAATCACAGAACAATCTGAAATAATATTTTAAGTATTTTGGAAAAAAATTCCTGCCTGAGGGCACGTCTCACGCGCCCTCACGCGCCACCTGAGGTGGTGGGCTGTTGGGTCACTCCCCCACGTGTCCAATACGGCGTGTGACCTCCACGCGCCGCCTTCCTGGCAAAATCTGGCGAACAGATTTTGGCTACCCCTTATTTTTAGGGTTTTTGATTTTAGTGGTAACCTTGATTTTCGGATCAGAGATCTAGATCATGGTGTTTGAGCTTCACAGCTCACGGCCCGAGAGTGGGATTAGATTTTTGGACTGTTCATCTTCTTCCTCAAATCCAGAAAATTCTGCACTTCGAACCATTTTTTCAAAAGTGATTTCTCCATCATTTCTAAACAATTTTTTACGTTCTTTATATGGTTGAAAAGGATTTTCAACAAGGAATTGAATCATGTAATTTTTTCTTCATGAAACACATGATCTAGGGAGATATAACATATCTATATCTCAGCTAGGGTTTCATTATTCTCCAAAAATACCTGACAGGCATGCATGAAATTTTGCATATCAATTCCTGACATCTTGGATATTCTACATTCCAAATTTTTAGAGCATCTCGTGGTCTACATTTGAAGTTACCATTTACAATTTTTCAAGAAAAAAATTGTACTCAAATGGATATTCATTCTAGTGACCTACATGCATGATTTACATCAAAAAAAAATTAGGATACACCCTAAACATACTCTGATACCATTGTAAGCATTCTTTTGCATTTTCGAAACAAATTAAAATGAAATTAAAACATTGATATCCCAAAATCTAGGGTTGAATCACTAATCCTTTTTGATATACGGGTCTGAAGAATTGTCACGAACGAATCAACCTTTCTTTTTGATAATCCAAGAGTTCTTTGATTGTATGGTATATGTAGTAGATCTATGAAGATACACTCTTAAGTATTCTCACCATTTTCTTTGTTATGTTCTACGTTAGTTTTCATTAGGATATTTCTTTTTCTTTATCTAATTTTGAAATTCAAAAATTAGGGTGGTTTGGAAGTTGGAGTTGGTTTTCACTTGAAAACCACTCCCTCCCTTCTCTCTTTTGAATTTCAAAGTTAAGGGAATTGGGTTAGCATCAAACCCATATGGACGACCCGGGTATCCATCTCTTACACATAATATAGGTAATCTTCTACTATTCATTATTAAATAAATAACAGTCCTTAGAACTTAAATTTGCTCGGCCGAGAAAGTTATCCAAAAACATAATCGATAAAATTTTTATCTATTTATGTAATTTTAACCCGCTAGAAGTCCTTAATATTGCTAGGTGTTCATAAGCCGGGTGGAAAAAAATTAATGTTATAAGTGCACAATCTATTTTAGATTATAAGAAAATTTTTTAACAGGAAGGGTAATAGCCATGAAAATATATTTATATATATATATATATATATATAAGAGAAATGTATTGTCTCGGGTCAGTCCGGTTCCATTTTTTGAAAATTGTCGCAAGGGCAAATATGGATTTTCATTTTACTGACCAAGTAGCATTAGAGTCAAATATGAATCATATGGTTAGTGTTTCAAGGCGGATATGGTAATACTAAAAACAACTTCGTATCCCTGGTTGCCATCCCTATCTATGATGATCATTTCTCGTGCACTTGGTCATGGAGCCATGTATAAACCAGGTGGGCAACGAACTAATTTTATTAATTTTTATATATCAAATATATTATCCCTATTTAAATTAATTCAAGAGATTGATATCATTTAATTCAAAATGTATATCGTTCTGTTTTATAAAAATATTTTATCCCTACTACCCTTAGGTCTTGGATCCGTTAGTGCGCGTGCACTTGAAGGGTTGGTACATATACCATTGTCTATTTTGAGTTTAAGGGCACTTTTAATTACGGCTTAATGTCACTGCCATTGTTTATTTATTCAATTTTTACAGAGAACTAGTTTCGGAATTTCAAATATGACCATAAGAAAGTGAGAATCCTGATAAGACCTTAATCGTCTGCCTCCAACAATAGGTCTACTGCATAGTCCAAACTATGGATAAATCAGAACAATAATTTGGAAGAGCTCATGAAGAGGTGAATAAATGGCGGAAATCTACTTTCATGGCATAAACGTGAAAAGTCTTGAGATCTCTTGTTTCTCAAAGACAGCATTTGCCTGACATTATATAAGTGACATTGTAGAACCCCGTGTTTTGATTCTTCATGGTTCTATGACAAGAAGAGGCTGCAGGGGGGGGGGAGAGATGGTTGAATTGAGGAGGTGGAGTAAAATTTAAGTAGAATCCAGAATCAGGAGAGGCAAAATTACCGTGTCGACACTAACTGGTTTGGCATCGTCTACAAGAATCTCAACAATGGTTCCAGATTGATCGGCCTAACACCACAAACAAGATTACAATCTCAGATTACCAAATCAAATGAGATCAAAACCAGAACTTCCAAATATAACATGCACAGAATACAAATTTATATAGTTCGACTTAAAAGCCTATATCCACGGACAGACACACATACAGATGGAAGGAGACAGACCCATTATTTTAAGCAATGAACCTTTCGGGTTCTGGAGAAACCTGAAAATTGTGGCAATGCAAACTATTCACAAATCTCCGTTTTCTCCCAAATAGCATTGTTTTTGAGGTACAAGTCAGACTATCAATGACATTTTCCTTTTGCCCCAAATATCAATTATACAGGCTTTGAAGAGTTCACGTGGATTTCTTTTGACAACAACTCATTTTAGCTACCACCTAAATCTCATTCGAAGTACAACCCTAAACCACACTCTTCCTTTTGTCTTCCCTTCACAATGCTCGAATTAATTGTAAATTGAACAGAACACTTACTTCAATCTCATTCATAAGCTTCATGGCCTCAATGATGCAGACCACCTGACCTTTCTGAACCTTGTCTCCAACCTGTCAAACCAAAAAGGCACATAAGACTTGAAAACAAACAAATTACCTTATGAAAATTTTCTATGGCTCTCTCCAAGTGCGCCTGTGTGCGCACGCGCACACACACACACACAAACACACCACCCAAGTGCTCCGTGCTTTACCTTCACAAAAGGTGGGGCACCAGGTGCAGGGGAGCGATAAAACGTTCCTGCCATAGGACACTTAAGTGGCGGATGTGAAGACTTAGGCTTTGCAAGGGCACTCGTGACAGGTGCTGAAGCTGGAGCGGACACTGCAGGAGTAGAAGCAGCCGGAGCAGCAACAGGTGCAGGCAAATGGGGCAACATAGGTTGAGCAGGAGGAGGCTGCATCATGACACCAGGAGATAAAATCGGCCGCAATGCTTCCTTTTTCCTTATAATCAGCTCATAATCTGTTTGCTTTAGTTCAAGCTCCATAATGTCTCTTGAATCCACAAGCCTGCATAATATGTAAAACTAACTATAGTACTAATTTCCAATCCAAACCAATGGTAATGAAGAACATCTACATTTATATTCATGTTTGTACTAACTCGACAAGGTTGTGCACTTGATTCATGAAGGCTGAAAGTGTTTCAACATCTGGAATGCGTGACGACTCTTTAGGTGCAGATTTCAAAGCCTTCTCACTTGTAACCTAAAAACAAAGCAGAATGCAAATCTTGAATTTCAGGAAAAACTTGGAAGTTGAAGTGGGGTTCTTGGAATTGCATATTTACCTCATTAAGCTGAGCATGAATCTTAATCTGGTTTCTGCTCGAACCCTACAAAAATAAATAAATTTTGATTGGCTTAATATGGATTACAGGCTTACAATCTCCAAAATTGAGCTAAATTTTTTGACATAGTGACATAAATTTTCGAATCTTGCCTGGAGGATATGTTCAATCAAATGAAAAAAACTGAGCTCAGCTCATTTCTAAAATTGTCAGTACAGTATTACCAGTATAAATCAAAGAATTTGCGGTATAAATCAATTTAGTCAGAAATTAAGGTTTAAACCTAGTGATTCTCTTTCTTCAATTCAAGATTTGAATTGCAATTATTTGATAAAATTGAAAAAAAATATATTGAAATTCTTATACTACAGGGAAGTAGCATTGGATGTTCGCATGCTGTAAGAAGAACACACCAGGCATCACAAAAAGAATAGAGGCAAAAATGAGTGAGGAAAATGAAATAACCTGAAATCCAACAAGCCTGAACTTGGACCCCAGTGGAAATGAAATCATCGGAGCTGAATTCTGTTGTTGACATTGCTTCGCATTGGATTTGGAAACACTAAGAAGTGCAAAAGAATTTGGGGCAGAGAAAGAAGCCATGAATTCACAAATACACAACAACCCAGAATTTGAACTCCAAAACCTTCCCAAATCCAACAAAAAATTTTTAGAGAGACTTGTGGGGTAGAAATGTGAAATGAAATAAATGCTACAGGGACTGCTGAAGAAGGAAATGGACGGAGAAATCAAAATGCAATTCTTGGGATTTCACAAGGAAGCAAGAACAAATGGTTCTCTTCTTCCTTGTGGGTTTAGGTTTGTTTGTGTCACTTTTTCTCTATGACACTGTCAAAATTTTGTTACATGTGTCACGTACGATGAAACACGTTTCTTGATTTTTCTTCAAGATTTTTCTTTTTTTCTTTTTGGGGTTCAATTTTGATTTCAGTGAAAAAAATGAAATCAAAGTCTGTTGGGATTTCATCCTTGACTATGGCCTTTGCTTCGGAATTTCCCAAAATAATTTTCACGAGCCTTTTGGACTTGGTCTCAGTCCTATCCTATATATGGTGCAGGCTTCTCAGTATTGAACCTTAAAAGTTCTTACCAGGATTTTCTCTGCTAGTTCTAAATGAACCAAATAATTTATGAATTAAATAAATTAAATTCGACAATTCAGTTTCTAATTGGTCAAAATCTTGTTTGAATTGCTTATTACCAGTTGGTTCACATTTTATTTAGTTCATGTGATATTAGTTAATTTTTAAAATCTTGAAACTGGAAAATAAAATAGCAACAAATTGTATTAATGTTTGAATCACTTTTACAGAAAATTGAATGTTTGAAAGAAAATAAAGGCAAGCAAGACAAAAAGGGTTGTTTCGTTTGTACTTGGGAATTAGAATTCAACTTATAAAATCGAAAATCTTATAAATGGATTTCAAAAACTCATATTTTTATTCGAAATTCGGAAATATCATAATTTGGGTTTCATTTCTAAACTCTCGTTCTCATTTCGTTAATCTAAATTAATAATATGAGTTTCAATCAGAGTTTTGATTTTGATTCATTTGATTGGTATTTATAATTTACTATGCTAAGAAATTTGAAGTTTGTATACTACAATTTGGCCCAATTAATTTGGCTAAATAAGCCCACCTATTGTTTGGGAAATAAAAAAGAAAAACAAATGGATTGGAGGGATTCAAGATGGCCTAACGAGTTGTATTAAACCAAACTCAAAACTAGTCCAAAACTTTAGGTTTACCCTTACATCCCCAACCTTACTAAAGAGTTGGGCAGGTCAACAAGGTCCTTTGCACCTAAAAATAGAAAGGACAAGCCCGGTTTGTTCAAAGATTCCACCAATGCTTTGAAAGTTGGAGCTTAAATTAGTTTCACAAGGATTGCAAAAATTATGCAATCTTGGGCGAAAGAGCCAAAGTGGCATGGGAAGACATTATTTTGCAAGTGGGCAATGTCCAAAATTTCAAAAGAAAATGAATCTCAAATGGGATGGACACAAAAGCTTTCAAATAATACAATGAATTGAAAATTAAATATTAAAAAGGAAAGGTTAACCAACGGATAGTTGATCGAATGAAAAAACACTACGTCTCTTGACCAATATTCAAGTTTAAATCATAGGAATAGAAAGAATCACGTTGGGAGAATTCTTTCATATAAAAAGTCTGACAATAGTTTGAATCAAATTAATTAGAGTATAGTTTTAAATATCAATTAATCAACCACAACAAAAAAAAAAGAAGGGCTTGGGACAATAATTTCAATTTATGAGATGGGACTTTTGGGGCACGGAGTTGTTCCCTTCATCTTTACACATGCAAATGGGGGAAGATCATTCTTATTTTTTTTGGTACATTGGTTAGATTTGAACTCGAATCCTTTTGAAAAGAGGAGGGGGATGGTGTCATCTGAGTTAAAACTCGTTGGCGGGGGAAGATCATTCTTGTTGGCGAGGAATGCTTGCATTGTCCCACTTCCATGACCCTTTGCTAAGAGACATTGCTTCCTTGTTCATGCTATATGACCTTATTCTTTTCTTTTCATAACTTTCTTTCTATTCATCTATAAAACCTCATCTCTATCACGTATATCAGATTCGAATTAAAAAAATAATAATAATAATAAAAACTTAAGCTCAATAAATTAGTTCATTAACATCATTATAATTATTTATTTATTTTTGCTCAACAAAAATTAGATATAAGAGAAGAAATTTCACCACAGATAGTACAACTTTTTAATTAATCAATTATTTGTTTTTTCAATAGGATCACATGGTAAAATTCTTAAGTTTTGTTTTCTTGTAATCTCTTTTTCTGAGTCGATTTAAATAGATTTATTTATATTTTATTTGATTGATTTATTCCATAATCTCTCAATTAAATTAAAATTGAAAGGTCAAAGTGTAGATCTCTTACTCTTAAGCTGACTTTTACTCTTGGTTAAATGGTTTAAATTAAAAGTTGATACAAAACCTAGAGCTTTTGCACATTTTCATTAATCCTAGAAAAATAGCAAAAATAAGCTGATTTACTTTTTTTTTAATTGGCCAAAAAAAAAAATCTAAAGCTAACGACTCCATACATAAACCTCAATATTTTTTATAAATAGCTCTTATATATTATCTTTTTTAAATACAGGTATAACAAATTACTAAAAAAATATATTTTTTATACTTAATAATATGTTAAAACTCGGATACAATCAAGACGTTACTTAACGAATTTGGTAAAAATTTGATTCTACTCAAAATGCATTAAAAATAATAATTCGTAAGATTGTATGATTTAAAATTTATCGATATGCGTTTAATAAAAAAAATTAATTAGAAATAAAAAAAATCAAAATTCTGATAAATTAAATTAAATGAATTAAAATGAGATGGTAGGATCAAAATCAATTTAGAGAAAAAGTAGTTATTATCACGAACTCATTTAATACATAATTATAATTTAATTTAAATATATTTTATTGAATTAAAAGTTGATCCAATTCCATATTAGAATGATTTATAGTTGTTGTTATTTTTTAAAAAAAAAAAAATTAATAATTAATTTATGAGATAAACATGAGAATGAAATCGTAGACAAGGAGAAGGAGGATTCTAGCCCTGAACGCGTGTCAAAGTCTAGAGATTCTTCAAACTGTACAGCAAGACCACCAATGGGTTCCGTGGGACCCACTTGAATCAATAGAGTGGCCCCACGTGTCGTGTCGGAGAACTGGATTCATTCCCTTCCCATTGCCCTGCCCCCTCCCTTCTCCCTCTCTCTAGAATTAAAAAAAAAAAAAAGAGAGAGAGAAGAATTTGATTAATATAGAAAAGTTCAATTTTATTTTGGAAATTTATTTCTGTTCACCGCACGATCAAATCAACCGCTTTACGATTTGTTTGGTTTTGGTGTTTTGATTTGGTTTCCCTCTCTCTAGGGTTGATCTTTGCATCATCGATTTGATCTCCATTGCCTCATCTTCATCTGCGAACAGTAAGTCCTTTCCTGATATTCATCGTCCTTCTTTTTTTTTAAAAAAAAAAATATTGAATCTGATCCTGTGTGTCTATTGCCTTGTGTTGGTCCTCATTTTCGGAGCAATTTGGTTACTTTGATTCTGGTGTGTTTTTATGGGGGATATGTGTGTGTGTGTGTGTGTGTTATTTAGGGGTTTTTTGTACTATAAGGGATGTGAAATTGATTGTTAGGGAAGGATTTGAATAATTGATTTAATGGGAATTTGGAAAATTGATTCCATGATATGTTTGTGCGAAAATTTCGGAAATTGTAGTTTAATTTGAATTGTATCCCTTTTCCTCTGCAAAGTGCTTTTACAACTTGAGCGCACAATTGGGTTGTTAGCGTATTATCTAGGAGTTGATTATGGGTGGCAGTATGCGTGAAATGTGAATTATATGTCCCAATTGGATTTGCCAGTAAGGTTCATGGTCTCTGAACCCTAAAAATTGCTTGGGGAGGTTTTGAGCTTATGCACTCTATTTGCTACTCTGTTTACTCAGATTTGCTTGCTTGATGAGCGTGTTAAGTGAGCTATTGCGCATGCCTCATAAATTTATGGTTGCACACCTAAAGTTAGTAGCTCAGGTTTCCACCGATACCCCAAAAATAAAAAAGAAAGGTGGGACATCCAGCATTAAGTTTTATGATTCTTTCTCTTCGACATCACTATATTAGACATAATGTGAGTGGCACATTGGTCATTCCTTATGTTTTTCACTATCTTTTGGTGTTATACTTGCCAAATATCTTGGCTACGGAGCTAGCATAGCTCTGTGGCATGTATAATTAGCCATGAGAGGGAAAATAAAAAGGTGAACACAAGGAAAATAAAAAGGTGAAAACAAAAAAGGGAGGTGTTAGTCCCTGTGACAACCAAGAAGGGGGTTTGAATTTGTTGTCTTTGATTGGCTTTAATTTTTTTATTTAGCTCCACTTAGATTCAAAATATTCCTATGGTCATTTTAAATGTCTGCAGTGGAAAATAAAAATAAAAATAAAGGATAGAGAAACAATTCCAATTTTATAATAGTTCGGCTTTGTGTTTACATTCACTCTTCCAACCAGCAAACCGAGATCTAATAATCTGTTAGTTTTCCACTATGATGAGAAGTTATAAGATACAACTCAAGACTGTTGACTTCTGATCTTCTTTAACTTGATGATGCCTTCGTCCAACAGTGAAAGATTCACAACTTTCACCAAACTACCTCATAAGACTAAGTACACAACACTACACAGGCTGTTCAAGTAGCCAACTTCCAGCATGAATATCTCACTCCAAAAATGTCAAAATGGCTCTGTAAAATTACTGAATAATCTCTGTATGCCAGTTTTTAAATTTCAGAAAAGATCCCCACAAAACCAATCACCATCATGAAGATATATAAACCCAAAGTTGCCTAGCAACTTCTACAACAGTAAGTATGGTAACTTCCTGATTTGTAGCACAAAAATCTCTCCTAATTTTTTGGGATTTTTCAACTGTTGAAATTCAAATTTTAAGTTTGAATTTCAGTCTTAACATTTATAAACCCTGTCTTGAATTTTCAGACTTCAAAAATCTACTATAACATAACAAAATCACAATCCAAAGATTAGTAAATTTCCTGAAAAATGACCTGATTTGTAGGCCAAATCTTTTCCTTATTTCTTGAGATTTTCTGGCTGTTGAAATTCAAATTTTAAGTTTGAATTTCATTCTTAACATTTATACACTCTGATTTGAATTTTTTTATTGTTGAAATTTGAAGAAAATTCGGAAACCTTACTAAAAACTTGCTTCTGGAAAATCTTCTTGCTTGCAAAAGTGAAGTGACGAGCCAACTTCTCACTTATTTTTCTCTGATTATTTCTCAAGATTTTAATACTGTAAATACTTGATTTTGTAACCCTACACACCTTCTTTAATATGTAATTTTCAAATTTGAAAAGGCTTGATCATACAAAGAGATATAATGATCTGAACATATGCAAATGATCATCCTTTCATACCTGAAAAAAATTGCCCAAGTTTCTGGACTTTGAATTTGCTTATTTAAAATTTGATTCTCAGTTGTTGAATCATTGAAATGTGTATCTGAACATGTTTTTAGACTAAGTGTAGTATTCAACCTACACTTCGATTGCTGGGCTGGGCCTTCAATAAATAAGAAGAATTTTTATCTCCTCAGATAGCCTCTATGGTCCAATATAACTTGCCTCTATGGTATCCTTTATGATAACTTCTAAACAACTTTTATGAGAATTTCCAAATGAGACGTAATCTGTGCACTTAGTAAAAATGTTATAACAATTTGAAAGGTTTTATTATCATCAAAACTCAAAGGGGATAACAATTTTCCTAACAAAAGGAAAGGAACACTGGATACTTCTTGCCCCTGTTACAATCTCGCTATTGATTTCTTCCTATAGAATCTTGAGAATGCGAAACAAATATATGATCTTGATATTTGAATATCCTGTCTGGAACACCCCAGCCCAAGTTTTGTCTCTATCTTAAAAGCAGGAAGCTACTGCACTTGTAATTGGCTTTCCCGCATTAATACACATTGTAGCTCCAAAATTTCGCCCTTTTCCTCTATGAATTTGGAGAAATGCATAAACTGCTGGTTCCTTTTTATTTTTTTTATCTTTTTTGTGTAGCCACAGTAGTTGCATTTTGTTTTGAGGTCTTTTTTTTAGCATATCATGCTAAGTTGACCAATTTATGCCATCTCATATTTGATCTAGTTGAAATCTGGGGAATCTCATACTTTAAATTGCTTATTTCGGATATAAATTAACATTCATTATCACATTGCAAAATGTGCTACACATTTAAACTATTTAAACTTTACCACTCAATGCTAGTCTTTAGATGCAAATCCAACATGAAGTCTCATGCAAGGTAGTTCCACAACCGATATGGGTGGATACTTGCAGTGCTGCGCTGCTTAATTTGTTTATTACTAATATGTTTAGTAGTACAGTCACATACTAGAGTGATACTAGTTTCTTTGTTTCCTTTTAATTGTTTTGTTCTTTCTTTTGTCTTGTTTCCATTTAAGGTATGCTCATACCTTGCTTTTCACACGCGCACATGCACCCTCTTTCTTCTCTTTGTTTCTTTTTCGCCTCAGGCAACGAGAGTAAGATTTTTATAGACATAAAAATTTTAAATTTAGTTGTTGCAGCTGGCTGCACTTGTTATCAGCAGTTTGAAGAAATTGTACTTGATTCTATGTACAACTTGCAAAAAGTGAAGAGGCTTCAAATTGGGATCAACTTTTAGAAGTGTTAAGATAAATACTGCATCTTCTTTTTGTTCATGATGCGTGGCTTGAGGATACCCCCTTTTCTATTGGGTTTCAGTGCTTACACAATATTTACTCTATTCACACGGCACAAACTATTGACCCTTATCATAAGACTTTTAGTATTTCTGTTGAATCGTTAATGATGGGAAACCTTTGGATCTCACCACGGAAAAGCTTGGATAACTTTCTTTTGAATATTTGTTAATCACCTTTTTAAGATCTCACATGCACTTTTTTTCTTTTGCTTAATGTTATTTGGAAAACTATGGTATAAGTAATGGCTTTTATTTGGTCGATGGTTCTCAATTGTGGATTTGTTTTAATGTTTTGATTCAGAATAGTAGGCCTTTCAAAGCTCTTTCACTTGATATTTGGGTAATTTATTTTGAGAGCAGTCTTTCCTTTTTCTTTTTAGATTGTCTAATAGAGTGGTTTATAATGAAATAGGATCTCTAAATCTGTGGGAGTTGTAGGTATGCATATATGGATGGTTTGCTCATGTTAAATTTCATAGGTCTTGATGACTCAATATGCTAGTGCTTATACAGAAGTGCCATGATTAGTCCTTTGTTCCATTTGGTCGGAGATGGTGCTCAAAATTTTAAAAATCGATCCATATGAATCTCTTTTGTGGTAAAATATTGTTTTCTTCACTTCTTTTTGCAACTTTGCTTCAGGAATCTTCAGAGGAATTGATTTGGAGATCTTTACATATTTAGTTTTTTTCTCTTATTTCTTATCTCCATTCCATTTTCTCTCCTTTTTGCAAACCCATTAGTTTCCTTTTTGTGTTATTCTGCTTACTTAATACTAAATCTTCTCTTTCTATTGAAAAATACTGCATCTTGCATATTTCTGATTGGACCAAGACTAGATAATTTTTGGTGCATTCTGGAAGAGCTATACAATTGTTCATAACTATCCATAATGAAGCCAGTGTTTCAGCATTATGGTTCAATAGTGATTTCAGGTTATTGGAATTTATTAAAGTTGCCTTTACTTGCTGATGGTAGATAACTAACTAGATCTCTGGCCTTTCTCCATCGTCTATACTTTCATTGATTACTTTAAGAATGACTAAAATATTTTGAGAGAGATAAACTCTCTATTCTTCTGTTGATGGCTAACATTAGTATTTTTACTTTGTTTTGGCCTTTCCTGGCCAATCTCCTGAACATAATACTTGCTTTGCAGGTGTATATTATTCCTTTCTGGTATTCTTTTCGGAGAAGAGATCCCCAGTACCAGCATCTAGTATATGGTTTGTTTATGGACCGTTAGACTTAGAGAAACACAATGAGAGTATGTATTGTGCTTTTGGATCTTGTGCCACACAAGGCAAAGTAATAATTGGATCCTGCAGAAAGTGAGTGATCTCCAGAAATGATGCCATTTCTTGACAATCCATGAATGAGATTCACGGTGGAGTAGTGTTTGTTTCTTTGCCCATCTTTTTCTGAGGGTCAACAGATATAATTAAAAGAAAATGGATGACTATCGAGAAAGTGAGGTGCTGTTTTCTATCTGGAACAACAAAAATCCTGAATCACGCTTCTTTATTATCTCTTGCTTAGTTGCTGCTCTAATTGGAATCATCACTATTGCTTACACTGCATTTCAATGGAGAAGAAACATTAATATGAGTTGGACAAAAGCCATTGCCAGGTCAAAGAAAAACCCAAAGATGAAGGACAAGGTTCCAGTTGCTCCTCATGCATGGGAGTTAGAGTCGGTAGCTCGTGTCAAGAATTCAAATTGTTGTGTTTGTTTAAAGACATTATTATCTCCTTCTCAAGCTCTTGGGCCCATGGTGGCGTCAGACAGTTTCATCCACCGTTGTGGCATTTGTGGTGCAGCAGCCCACTTGAGCTGTTCTTCTAATGCACACAAGGATTGCAAATGTGTGTCTATGTTTGGGTTTGGGCATGTAATGCACCAGTGGGTTGTTCGGTGGACAGAGGTAACAGACCAACTGGATGATACTTCTTTCTGCAGCTATTGTGAGGAACCTTGTAGTGGGTCTTTTCTTGGGGGATCTCCCATATGGTGCTGCTTGTGGTGTCATCGCCTTGTACATATTGACTGTCATGGTAACATGTCTAATGAAACCACTGATATTTGCAATTTGGGTCCCTTGAGAAGGTTGATTTTGTCACCCTTGTTTGTTAAGGAATTGAACAGGACTTCCTCTGGAGGAATACTGAGTTCAATCACACATGGAGCCAATGAAATTGCATCCTCTGTACGTGCTAGCATCAGGAATCAAAGTAAGAAATACAAGCATGGAAATGAGCCCTCAGGTGACTCCGAGAACAGCTCTATAGCTGGTGATGTGTCAACAGAGAGCACGCCGACCGTGCATGAAACAACTAATGGTTCACATGTAATGGAGGAAAACTGCAATGGGAACATCAGTGTAGGTACTTCCCCACGGCACAGTGATGTAAATAGCAAAATGGGGAAAAGTCCAAGTTTTAGAAGAAGTGCATCAATCAATCAGAAGGATGAGTCCCAAATGTTAGGATCGAAACAGGGATATGAGCTAATTGATCTGCCTGTGGATGCAAGGCCGCTGCTTGTTTTCATCAACAAGAAGAGTGGGGCTCAGCGTGGGGACTCACTCAGGCAACGACTGAATTTTCTCTTGAATCCTGTTCAGGTTAGAACAATGTTGCAAATATTGTCTATCTCCTATCACTTTCTTTGTTAGTGCTGGTTACACTAACTTGTCAGAACTTTTCTACCTTCTTTGAAATCTTCTCTTTTCTCTTTATAAAAAGCCTGCTAGTGATATAGGGTTTGAATAGTTTATCTGTCATAAGTGTGGTCAAGTCACGCCTTCATTGAATGCTATAGGGGTAGTAAAAAGAAGCCAAATCAAACTGCTGAAAGTCATTTGCTTATTAGGTTTCACATCTTTGTGAGGTTTTGATTTTACGGAAAGTAAAAATCCTGAATTTGTTTTTGTTTCAAAGTCAAGCTTTATTACGCATGCCATGTTGAGACATGTCCTATGGTAGTTGCGTCTCCAGTTGAATTTAAGACAGCTTTTGGGGAAATTATGTATCTAATAGAAGATATTCCAAGTGGAGTATGGTCAATGTTTGCATCTATTATATTTCATCATTTTGGCATTCTGAATGCCATGTATTTCATGTCTCTTTCAAATTACACCCACCATGTGCAAGATCATCATTCTAATGCGTAGTCATTTCTGCATATGACCAAAAATAAAGGTGAAGAAAGATAGAAGGAAATCAGTTAAAGTTGGTGGAAGAGTCACAAGTTCAATTTTGTGCTTTTTATGCTTGATGCAGCAACTTAGCATATTATTACATAAATGCATTTTTAAAAAATCATTTTCTTTCTACTTTGTTTATCTGTAAATTGATTTCCATGTATGGATGTGTTTCTTTTCTTGATGTTTGCAAAGTAAATGGTGAAGTGCTTCTTGCAGATTTTTGAGTTGAGCTCGGCACAAGGACCAGAGACTGGTCTTTACTTGTTCAGAAGGGTACCACACTTTAGAATTCTGGTATGTGGAGGAGATGGTACTGTTGGATGGGTGCTGAATGCCATAGATAAGCAAAATTATGTTTCTCCTCCTCCTGTAGCAATCCTCCCTGCTGGAACTGGGAATGATCTTGCTAGAGTACTGTCATGGGGAGGTGGTCTGAGCTCAGTAGAGAGACAAGGAGGCCTTTACACAATATTGCAAGACATTGAGCATGCTGCAGTCACCATTCTTGACCGGTGGAAGGTAGCAATTTTAAATCTACAAGGGAAGCCATTGCAAGCTCCAAAATTTATGAACAATTATCTTGGTGAGTCAGTATGGCTCTTTTTCAATTAAATTAGTTGTGAACATAAGAGTAACTAAAGAGTAAGCATGAAATATACAACCAATTATAGTGCAAAAAATAGCCTCTCTTGTGTTAAATGCTCTTGTTTGGTTCACATTGAATTTTTTCGATGAAATACAAAGAAATACCAATTTCCCATGGTACATTCTATAGCTAATTGAGCTTTGAAACTTTCCTCAAATTACTAAAAGGTTCTAAATTGTTTCCTTGGGATTAAAGAATGTTATGGTGGCAGTCTAGACAGAATTAGTCTGCTTTGTCATTGTTGATCTTACAAGTTGTAATGATACACAATCCCACCATCCATAAGTCATTATTCTCTCACTTCAAATTTATTTAGTTCCAAATTGGTCATGAACATCACAAGTCCTTATGCTTTAGCAGGATACTCTCTAATTATTTTATCTTGGCTGTGGAGCCTCTAGGATTTCCTTTGTAAACTAAATTTTTTAGTTCTTCCATTGACCAACTTTATGCAACAAAATAAGTGTTCCTGTCAGCTGATCATTGTTCGGACACCTGGGATGCATTTGGGGGGGGGGGGGGGGACTCCATAAATGGCCGCTTAAGTTGTTAGTTTTCCCATGTATAAATTTGATGCATTCTTTTAAGTATCCTTATGTTATATGTTGTTTTAATTAACTTTGCAACTGTCACTCTTTGGAGTCTGGTGTGATTCAAAGGTTGCATTCTTTTAATTATCCATACGTTATATGGAAAAAATCCCATAAATGTCCGCTTATGTAGTTAGTTTTCCCTAGTTAGTTTTCCCATGCATAAATTTGATGCATTCTTTTAAGTATCCTTATGTTATATGTTGTTTTAATTAACTCTGCAAATGTCACTCTTAGGAGTCGGGTGTGATGCAAAGGTTGCCTTGGATATACATAATCTACGAGAGGAGAATCCAGATAAGTTCTATAACCAGGTAAAGACAATTTTTATCTTTAGTGTTTCTCGTTGAGAAATCTCCACATTTTGCCTAAAAGTGTGGAAGAGCTAATCTTGTAGTCGAAACTTGTAGTTCTTTAATGACTCATAAACAACCTCATTCCAATGTCACTCAAGTTTCCAGCATCAAAATAAGAGCTAACCCAGCTAGTCTTAGTTCTTGTTGAAAGTGGACTTCCAACTCCTAATCGTACGAGATGAATCGATAAGTGTCTTATTTTCCTGTTTGGTAAAAGTTTTTGCTTCATTTCTTTAGGCAATGTGGTTTAAATATGTTGCTTATGCTGCATGTATATGACTGTTAATCTGCATATGCAAACATATTCGTAGTTTCAGGTTGATGGAGGAAGTTAGGCTGATTTTTTTGTTCTTTCTTTTTGAAGATTTTCATGAACTGGTTTGCTTTTGTAAGATGCAGTTTATGAATAAGGTCCTTTATGCAAGAGAAGGAGCTAGAAGCATAATGGATCGGACATTTGCAGATTTTCCTTGGCAAATCCGAGTAGAGGTTGATGGTGTTGAAATAGAGGTTCCTGAAGTAAGTGCTACAATTAATTGGTTTGGTATCTGATTTTGACTTCAACAATAGGAATGACAATATGATGGGTCATTTGCAGGATGCTGAAGGGGTTCTTGTTGCTAACATTGGAAGTTACATGGCTGGTGTAGATTTATGGCAAAATGAGGATGAAACTTACGATAATTTTGATCCACAATCCATGCATGACAAAATACTGGAAGTTGTCAGCATATCAGGAACCTGGCATCTTGGGAAGCTTCAGGTTTGTGCTACTTTCCTTTTAACAGTACATGGCTAGATATCCTTTTTGTATAACCAAGAGATTGTGCTTCATTTCCCTAAAGTTAACTTTGAATATAAAAAATATTTTGTTAAGTGACCTTAGTTTGAGTTTAGACTTTAGTGAGGAACAAAAGATTGGCAGCATGATTGAAATATTGGCCAAGAGAAAACTTCAGACCCATTCACTTCAACTCATGGGAATGTGGAACAATGGTCAATATCGTGAAAGAACAAGGACAATCAGTAAAAGAAGAAATTAAGTTGATTTTTGATTTATCATGCACTCATGCTTATTACTAAGCATTTTGACCTTTGAGATTCAGCAGACTCTCTGACTGGAGCTTTTACTTAAGAGCAGGTAGGACTTTCTAAGGCACGGAGACTTGCACAAGGGCAGTCAATTAAGATCCAGCTTTTTGCTGCATTGCCAGTTCAAATCGATGGAGAGCCTTGGTTTCAGCAGCCATGTACATTATCAATAACACATCACGGCCAGGTTCTCTCTCTTTTCCTCTCTCTCTCTGTTTGTGGTGCTTGTGTTGCAGCCAAACAACTCTTTGGTAATCAAAATCCCATGCGAGTTTCATGATCAATGTATCACTTACCGACAATGACTTGCAGGCTTTCATGTTGAGAAGAGCAGCTGAGGAACCTATGGGTCATGCAGCAGCTATCATGGCCGATGTGCTTGAGAACGCAGAGAGTAATCATATAATTAATGCCTCTCAAAAGCGAGCTCTACTTCAAGAAATGGCAGTTAGGCTGTCGTAGAGGTTTTCCCAACAGCAGACAACTACATATTCAGAACTTAAAATTTTGGTTGCCCGAGCTCTTTCAAAGTCTCTTCCCCTGTTTTATACCATACGTGTGCCTCCATTTCAAATGTAGTAACTTTCTTTAAATCCAAGTTTTGTGATTAGTTTGAAGGGTGCATGAATGTAAATTTTGAGCGGCATTGAATTATTGTGAATGTTGAGGTTTGGTTTATTTAAGATTATACTAGTGATGACTAAGGCAAACTGTGTCATAGGATATAAAGCATGATCTCTCTCTCTCTCTCTCTCTCTCTCTCTCTCTCTCTCTCTCTCAACATCCCTTAATCCAAACAGAAGGATTTGTTTTGGATCATGGTCATTGTTTGGACATGACCTACCGTTAGTAGCACAAAATTTCCCCCCTTCTACCATATGAAGTGGAGTTCTCAACACTTAACTCAGATGGTACGAGGCAATTAAGTGACAACCCTTGAAACAAAATAAGTAGAAAATATGATTAACTAATATGCTGCATGATCTGGCAAACAAACCTAATATGTCTGAAATCCAAGCCAAGCATCATGTTCTGCAAAAATGCTTGCCTCATCTGTTAAGAAACTACCACATTTCCTTATAATAATACACTCATTATCAAATTAACATTGCACACGTTAAAATTAAATTACTTACTTTAATAAACCATTTTTTCCAGCAACTTTAGCTTTTGATTAATTTTATTATTATTATTATTTTATTTATAATAATTTTTAATTATAACAAAAAGGTTTGTAGAAAATATGGTGGATCAAATTTCTACATAAAAATTAAAATAAATAGTAATAGTTTTTTATTAAAAATTAAACTGAGAAGTGGCCTTTGTGTTCATACGGTCGTAGCTAGGATTGAATGTGACCCAACATTGAGTTTCCAACTTATAAACGGTATCGATTTTCTCTCCCTCCTACACATTCAAAGGGTATAGATGGCAAAAACAAATTTCCCTCTATTGTTAAACAAGAAAATATAATCTTCACCTTTCCCCCAAAAGTATTTGCCTGGTTTCAAACTTTTGGGGCGGAATAGAGCAACCCAAGAGTTCACCCAATTCCTCTTGCCTTAAATGCCCGCTATTTACAACAAGCTGCACGGGTCCAAGCTTATTTTTGAAGACTTTGCCTAAACTTGACCTCTTCGACTCATCTCTCAGCAGCTCAGACACTTCCTATCAAAACATCAAACCTGTTGCACACTCCTCTCTTTCTCAAACCCTTGTGGGTTCGTGCTCGTGTCCTACCGCCTGTGGCCCATGGCTCACTGCTTGCTGCTCGTGCACTTTGGTCCATGCGTCCCTCCATTGCATCCATTTGGGTGCGCTTTGCTGCTGCTCATCTTGCTTGGTCTCATGCATTCCGGATTGCCTGGTCGAAACATTCACCCCCCTTGAAGTTGAACCTTGCCCTCAAGGTTGAAGTGCGGGTCACTTTTGATGTCTTCCCAATGGCTCCTTTGTGCTTCGGATATGTGCATAAGTGGCTGGCTGTCTTGTCTTCGTGAAAAGGCATCAGCTACTCGGTAGTCTCTTCCGGGACAGTATGTGACTTCCATCTTGGTTGAGAAGCCACGAAAGGTATATGTGCATAATGACTCTGAGAAGCCACGGGGATGCCGCAGGATTAGCCACGCTCGACATCGAAGACCAAGAGAACCCATTCCCATCGCTCCGAAGACGAAGCAGCAAAACTCAAATCCTCATCATCATCATCCATGTGTTGTCCCTGTCAGCTAATTGAGCCCAGTCAGCATCCACGTGGACTCCAAGTCGGTGCAATGAGTCTAGGCAGCATCAATGTGGCATACAACTCAGCAAGGTCAGCCCAGTCAGCATCTACCTGGTGGGGTGAAAAGAACCACCATCAGGGAGTGAAATAGACCATGAAACCGTAAGCTCCCAAGCAGTGGGAGGAGTCCAGGGCTCTGACCGCGTGCCAAGCAGATTCCACCCAGTTAGCATCCACATGGTTGCCAAGTCAGCAGCTTATGTACAGTCAGCATCCACCTTTATGGTCAAGGAAAAAAAAATCTTAAACACAATAGAAAACCTCAAAATAAATATAAAAAAGATGTCCAAATCACAGAGTCCACACAAATGAATCACATACGTCTTGTGAAAAAGATGTCCAAATCAGATGTTCAGATCATATACTCATACTCAGAAGCAAGAGTTTTTAGAAACAGTGAGCTTGACTGAGAACATATCATAAACCTCAAAATAAATATAAAAAAGCCCTGGCACATCCAATTGCACTGAAACTAGGATTATGTGAGCCATGAAAGTTTAATTTATGATTTAGACTACAAAAGTTTATCATGAGAGAGAGACGGTGAGAGTCCAGGATAATGTCATTTTAAGTACCTAAACTTGCAAAATCTTTGTCAGTGAGCTTAACTCCATCAAAGAGATATTTTCATCTTCAATATCATCCCTGAAACAAATTACAAGCAGGAAAATGAGGAAAGACTACTAAAAAAAAAAAAAAAAAAAAAAAAAAAAAAAAAAAAAAAACCAAGAACATTGTTTTAGATAAAACTTGTGGTACAAATCTTCAATTGAACAAAATGCTTTTAGAGAGTAATAAAAAGATATGTTTGGAAAGAAGAGCAGCATGAATTTGGTCTAATTTTCTAATACCTTATTTCCTCCAGCTTCTTTTGCTCCCCTTTCTCTAAATATTCTTGTCTTGAAACTTTCCTGAAGTGAATACAAAAACATTATTGTTAACATTTATAGCTTAGAAACTGCTTTACAAATAGAAAAGGAACTCAACAACATAAAAAAATAGTCATAAATTTAGAAGACACTCGGACATTATAATGAAAAACTACAACCAACCTGAGTGTTGAAATTTCATTTTGCTCCAATGCATTAGATCTTCGAATTGCCTCTGTATTTCAAGATATGCAATGGTAATTAAATTGACTTGCATATGTGTTCATTAATGCGTTAATATGTACAAAGATTACCAATTTTCTCACCCTCTCTTCTTGTCAACTTCTGTTCTGTTAACTGTTCCAAAACAATGAGTGAGAGATGGATGAATACAACTATCATGGGAAAGGAAAGGAAAGAAAAGGTGGGATTCATATATAACAACAACCAAATCATTGAAAAATTAAAGCTTATAAAAAAAAATTTAGGTAGTTTGTGCTGTCTGATAACAATCATATCATTGAACAAAATTTTACAAGAAGACAATGCCAGGGTTATCTAAAGAACACTGGCCTTAGTTTAAAAACACTGCTGGAACCAACCCAAACTAAGCCAATAGAATAGAGATTATGGTGTACTTAATTTCCATAACAGAATTGCAAATACAAACAAAGATAGGGGAGAAATGTTGCATAAATAATTGATTTGTTTATGTGAGTGTGAGAGTGCGAGAGAGGGAGAGAGCAAACCAGCACTCTTACAAAATATAATGTACCTTTTTAGTCCGAGCCACATCTCGTTCTCTAACATTTTTCTCCAGTTGCTCCCTTTCTCTTTGACCGCGTAACCTCTCCTCCTCAGACTGGATGAAAAAAAAAAAAGGAAAAAAAAAATTGCAACTTGTTTAATAATCATAAAGCTTTCCACTAAAAGAGTTATAAAAGTCGTATTCTATGGAATTGACCAACTCTGTGAACCCCACCGCCCCAGGAAAAGGACAGAAGAAAAATTGAAATAAAAAAGAGAAACATCCTGGGCATCCAAAAACTGCCATCCAAAAGAAACTCAATACCTCTGAATCATCTCCATCATCAGACACACGTCTTTTAACTTGTCTTTCTTGCTCCGGTGCAATCAACTGCACCATTGCATTCAGTTAACAGAAATTAATGAGTCAGAGCAGAACACAAGAATTAAAAGCTGACCACAACAAAGAAGAAACTGAATTCTATCAGTAAGAAAATAAGCAAATAAGCACCATGCCTCGTCATCTTCATTGTTTTGATCTTCATTCTTCTTCCTATACCATTTGTTCTGGCTATCTGCTTTCTTGGAATGGAAAAGCTACAGAAAGTTGAAGGTTCGAATTCTGCTGCAGCAACATCGTTGTCGTTGTCAACGGCATCCAAAATTGCATAGATCTTTCGCTTCTTAGCCAGAATTGCTGGTTCTCTTTCTTGATTCTGATATTGCTGTCAAATGACACCCAAGCAACATCAATTGGTTGGCTAATAATCAATTAAATTCTTTGATCAAAATCATCAACATCTTTTCCATAATCATTAACATTTAAACCAGTAGCTTTACAGGGTATTCTAGCAAAAATCTCTTCAGAAAAAGTGTGCGTGTCAGTAGATGCCATGATCCCAAATTCAACAAGCTTCAACAACAACAGCAGGTGAGAATATCCCAAGAATCAAATTCATGTTATACTTCTTCACCAAATCAATTCCGCATGAATCAAGAAACAAAAAGAAGCAAAGAAAGCAATGACAATTTGACTTACACAAACCAAGGATGTATTGAACAACAGTAGGCTGAGAATATCCCAAGATTGAGATTAGCTTATCCGAAACCCATGCTTTCAAATTGTTCTCACTTCCCATCTGAACTGCATTTTGAAAAATAAATAAAAGGATGAATAACAAAGAACTTCGGCCAGATTTCACCCAAAAAAAAAGGAACTTGGGCCAAATGGAACGTAATAAACTCCATGCAGAAGCAAAGGATGTGTGTAGTTACTTTCAAAACCTATAAGTGGAAACCCAACAATGACAATATTAACAAGAGCCACAAGTGAGGACCATGGACTGATATGTTCGGTTATGCGCATGACTCCCAAATACCCAATTGGTAAAAGCATTCAAACCCTGGATTCGAACTAGGGGTTACTAAATTTACATGGGCATGTGTTCAAGCCTTAGTGATTGACCAAATTGAAAAAGAACCCACAATTTATCGAACATATGGTGCGCAAACTATGAAACCCTAAACATTCCGATGCAACAAGAAAAAAATCAAAACATCAATAAACCCACAATTAGGATTTTAATCATGAACCCCTAACTACCAGAATTAGATGGAAAAACAAATAAAAAGCAAAATAAGGGTTTAAAGGTAATCACCTGATGTGAAGAGAAGCCGAGGATTTCAGTCGAACAGCATAACGAGTCTAAGAACGGTATCAGGCTTGAAAGCAATGGACGGGAGTAGGCTTAATGGATGCAGTGCCCAGGTCAGCAGAGACATTCCGGTCAGCATCGACGAGGCGTACAATCCAGCAAGGATCTCCACGTCATCATCCACGTGTTATCCCTGTCAGCTGATTGAACCAGTCATCATCGACGTGGACTCCAAGTCAGCAGATTGAGTCCAGTCAGCGTACCCCTGGTATCCAAGTCAGCAACGTAATTCCAGTCAGCAACTAGCCCCGCCAGCCTCCACCAGGTGTCCCGGACAGCAAATTAACCAAGTCAGCACGTACGTGGACTCCAAGTCAGCAGATTAAATCCAGTATGCTTACACGTGGTCTCCATGTCAGCAATGTGATTCCAGTCAGCACTGACATGGCGTACAACTCATATTGTATGTCCAGTCAGCCTCCACCTAGTGTCCAAGTCAGAAGATTGTCCAAGTGAGCACCAAGTGGACTCCATGTCGGTAGATTGTCGCGTCAACTTAGAAGGAGACTCCATGTCAGCAATGGATTCCAGTCAACATTGACGTGGCTTACGATGCATAATGTTGTGTCTAGTCAGCATCCACGTCGAGAACTAGCCAGCAAATTGATCGGATCAACATCCAGGTGGACTCCATGTCAGCCGATTAAGTCCAGTCAGCTCACACGTGGCCTCCGTGTTAGCAATGTTATTCCAGTGATGACATGGCATACAACTCATCTTGTTATGTCCGGTCAGCCTCCACCTGGTGTCCAAGTCAACAGATTGTCCATTCAGCACCAAGTGGACTCCATTTCAACAAATTACATCACATTTTCATAAACGTGGACTTCATGTTAGCAAAGCATTGACGTGGCTTACAATCCATCAATCTATGTCTAGTTAGCATCCACGCCGAGTTCTAGTCAGCAAAATAACCAAGTCAGCATCCATGTGGACACCAAATCAGCTGATTAAGTCTAGTCAGCTAACTCGTGGACTCTATGTCAACAATGTAATTCCAGTCAGCACTGATGTGACGTATAACTCATCAGGATCTGTCCAATCAGCCTCTGTCCGGTATCCAAGTCAGCATGTTGTCCAAGTCAAAACCAAGTCAACTTACACGTGGACTCCATGTCAGCAATGTGATTCCAGTCAGCAATGACATGGCTTACAACTCATCAAGCTGGGTCCAGTCGGCATCCACGTTTCTTCCCAGTCAGCAAATTGACCAAGTAAGCATCCAGGTGGACTCTAAGTCAGCATGATATGCCCAATCAGTATCCACCACGCGCCCCTATCAGCATAGTCATCCACGTGTCATAGATATTAGATTGCCACGTGTTTGCCCAGTCAGGCGGTGTCTTCGCGTCTTAGTTACGTGGCTTTCGGTCAGCTACCACCTAATGTCGAGCCTACGGATGGGACCAGTCAACCACAAAGTTGACTTTCGCAATACAAGTGGACGCCATGTGACAGCAAATTCCGGTTCAATTTAGATTGTTGACTGGACTTTGAATGACCGGTTCAACCAATTTTAAGCCCCTTTTTTGGTCAACTAGACCGGTTCCTTAGGTTTTCAAGCGTTTTGAATTCATTTCTGGGTTCAGATTACCCAAATTTCGCCTCTACGAATAGGTGTTTTTGATTTACTCAGTAAATGATTGGTTTTCAAGTCAAATAATTTTTTTTTCCCTTTTTTCCAAACTCTCCCAAGTATATCCATAGGCTCTACAATTTGGATACATAAATGATATCATTGAATTTATGAGGTGAGATTTCTTCACTTCTTTGGTTGACGACAGTTTGATATTTTCCAAAATCAAATTTGGGGCACCCTAAAGAAGAAGTTTGAGAAATTATAATTATTTTGTCCATCTCAAAATTGGGGAAATTGTGAAGCTACACCAACTAATGCTGTGTGGTGCTAAGTATGAAAATTTCAAGCCTAGGGTTATCACTAGTATGCCCTTCGAAGGAACACAAGGCTCATCTTTGGCAAATCTGAAAGCTCAGCCACGAGGAACAAAGCCCAAGAAAAATTTGACATGTTGAGTTGTGTGTGACCATGAAGCACAAGTCAAGTTCCGAATTGACTCAAGAAAAAAAATTTCTAAAACAACTTTCCCATCAAACAATTTTGAAAAATAACTCAAATTGATCGAGTTTTAAAAATTCGATTAAACACTGTTCATCCTTTTGTCAATTGTTCACGAGGTTGTTCGAGTTTTTAAAACTCGACCAACCTCAATATTCAACATATAAACAGTCACCCAAGTGATGAATAGTGTTGATAAGTTTTCAAAATTCGATCAATCTAGGTTATTTTCGGAAAACATTTGATCCGGCGGTTCTTTTAAGAATTTTTTGTTTTTTGGTTAAATCTCGCTCCATGAAGCATAAACACCAGAGATGAGACAGTCAAACCAAAGTTATAAAATTTTTTACTCATGAGATAGACATAGAACTGATTCCTTATAAAAAGTATCTATGCATAATATGGCTGCTACATTTGCCAACTAGCCGGTTGGTATATTTTTAAGAAACTGTGATATTCTTATGTGCAGAAGTTCTATTGAAATACTTGATTATACTAGCACATCTAGGTAATCCTTGTGCATCCTCTTTTGATCTTCTTCCACACCCCTATGGCAAGTCCTACCGTACCTTCTTGTCCCCATGAATACCATCATCTGACCGTGAACCAAAAATCATCAACAACTGCAATAGACAGAAGCTACACAGAAAAGGCGAAGACGACCCTTTGATGGTCCCAAGCTGAAATGCCCAGTTGAGCTGATTGGTCACAGCTTACATCTCAAACGAGTCATAGAGAGTGCTGCCATTGTGCCATGGGCCTAGCCTGCACATGGAGTTTATGGTCCAGAGTTGGAGATCAACCGGTGGAGTCGCCTTTTGCTGTCTCTCCATTCAAAAAGGCATGGAATCGATTAGAAATCAACTTCTGAAAATACATTTCTGGAAGTTGTTTTCAATATGTCTGTGATTGAAATGAAATATTATTTTGAATCCTAAAGAGGGAGCATTGCCACGCGACCGCTAGCAGATGTGTTTATGATGAGATTTGTTGAGGGGTAAATAGCAAAAAAGGGGAAAAACAATGAGGACATGGCAAGTACCAATTCATATAAATGATGCATTAGAAATATTCATTATTAAAAGATAATAATTTAGCATATAAATACCAATCACAAATGTTTTCATTTTTTCTTGTTGATCAACAAGAGTGAAGAGTCTGCGCATAGGTTTTTTTTTTTTTTTGGCTTACAAAGGATAAAGGAACACAATCAACCTGTAAAAGAGGCCATACCCCTCAAATCTTTCTTTAAAAGGCAGAAAATCTCACTAAATGGCGAGAGAAGCTTATGAACCCCTAAAGGCACTCTATGATCCAACCTCACAATAGCATTGACACACAAATTTCCTTCTCTAGGGACATTGAATGTCCCGAATTGATAGCTTCCATATTAAGGCCCAACACTTATTCAATAAATGGGAGTTGGGGTGGGAAACCAGACTATGCAATGTCAAAGTTTTAATCACCATAATGGAGTCCAACTCTAGAATCACTGGAGCAAATTGGTGGTCAACCAAGATGCGAAAACCCTAAAAAACTGCACGTAACTCGGCAAGGTCATGATCAACAATCCTCAAATTAGCCGTAAAACCAAGAACCCAAAAACCATGTTTATCCATAACGATACCACCTACACTTTTGGAGCGTGAATGAACATATATAGAACTATCCGTATTCGATTTAAAGCAGCCAGATGATGGGGAGCACCAACAAATCCAATGACCCATCTTATATGGAGGGTATCGACGATGAGGATCAACAACAAATCCAACGACCCATCTTATATGGAGGGTATCGATTTTGACTGGCAACAAATGAATTCCTAGCATTCCCTATTGCAAATTGAACAACTTTCTTTGGCTGGAATTCGCCTTCCTCAAAAACCATCTGGCATCTTATCTTCCATAAAATCCATAGCATGGACACAAAAAGGAGAGACCAAGGAAAGTCCATAAGTGTGGCATGAGAACAACAATTACTATTCAACCTAGTACAAATGTCAGCCGTCGAGAAGGTCAATCTACGTAGGTAAGACTCTCCGAGCAAAAGTTCCCAAGCCCCGTGACTCCAACGACAGTCTCTTAAAATGTGAATTATTGTTTTCGCTACCGAGTGACATGGAGGGCATTGATCATCCATTGTAAATTTCTATCGATCTCTCATGATTAGTCATCACTCGGTTATTAGCCGTTGTTCACATGAAAAATTTTATTCTTTCTAGGCATTTTATTTTCCAACTCCAATCAAGAGATCCATGATGGGACACTTCCCCCATGCTCTATAAAGACATGTACGTCGAGCTAACCAAGAAGCAGCCACTTGCTTCTCCTCCCCGATAAATTTCATCCCTGATCTGATGATCTCGAGAAATAGTAATCCCACGAATCTCTTCCACTTGATCCTGAGACAGAATAGTGAAGAGTTTGTCAATATCCCAATGTTCGTCTGGGGTAATAAAATGATTGACCTTAACCTATGCCTCTGCCTCCTCTCATAACTCTTCCACCCTACCAAAACTCAATGGTTGGGTTCCCAGGCAAAGGTCCATCCAAAAACTAATCGCCGAGCCATCCCCAAGTTGGCATGTAAGCTGTTGTCTCAAAATGTCTCGGGCTCGTAATATACCTCTCCATAAGGCCAAATCACCAGAAGATTGATCTTGGGTAAGTAAGTGGTTTCCATGTAAGTATTTCCCAATCAAAACCTAACACCACAGAGCACATCCCTTATTCATCAATTTCTAGCCCAATTTAGCAAAGAAAGCCTGGTTGATGTCTCCGCTCTTGTGAATACCCAAACCCCCTAATGACGGGGAGGACAAACCTTGTCCCAGTCCACATTGTGCACCATCTATAGGTTTCCGCCTCTCCCCAAAGAAATCTGCGATTGTATAAATCCAGCCGGTTACATGTAGCTTCCGGGAGTATGACATAAGAAGGGATCGATGATGTTATAGCTTGGATTAGGGTCTGCTTGCCCACCGTACTAAGAAGCTTCAACTTCCACTCTGTCACTTGGTTAACCACCCTCTCCACTGAAAATTAGTAGGTACTAGATCGAATCCATGCAGAATAGGGACTCCCAATTAACAATCCAAATCCTTGGTAAGTCGAAACCTACACTGAGAAGCTAGATAAGTTTCAAAAAAACCGTGCCCGATGAGACACAAATAATTTGGATTTTGCTATGTTAATCTCCAGTGCACTGTATGAAGCAAACTCCTACAAACATTCATAATGGAATGAAGACACTTTGGAATAGCTTTTGCAAATAACATGAGATCATTAACAAAAAATAGATGGGATATCTTAGACTCCGAGCAAGACGATTTAACAAGCACCCATTGGCTAGACCTCTTCAATCATATACGATAATTTTTCCATCACAAGAGTGAAAAGGTACGAGAACAAAGGATCTCCCTATCTAAACCCTTTCCCTAGGGGGAAAAAGGGAGTTGCTCCCCATTCCACAGAAGAGCCGAGCTAGCATTAGAAACTGAAAAGATAATAACCTAAGTCAAAGATACAGAGATCTCAAAGTCCAACAATATTTGCCCGAAAAACTCTTAGGAAACACTATCATATGCTTTCTTTAGATCCACTTTCAACACATATTCCACCGTTTGCTTCGAGAGCACTGAATAGTGTGAACAATTTCCCATGTGATGATAATATTATCTGTCGTACTATGACACGAGATAAAACTACTCTAAAACGGCCCTACTAATTTCTGGATAATCAGGCGAAGTTTATTTACCAGCACCTTCAACAAGATTTTATAGCTAGTGTTCAGGAGGCTAAATGGTTGAAACTCTTAAGTTTCTCTGGGTGGGGTTTTTTTTATTTAGTACAAAAAATGCTTGGATATTGAATCCATATCGAAATGCTTCCGTGACAAGTTGGAGGAGAGAACTTTGGATAACACCCCAAAATTATTGATAAAAAATCGGTGGAACACCATCCAGGCTTAGAGTTTTTAGACCCTTTATCGAAAACACTGCTAACTTTACTTTCTCTAACTCTACAAGCTCTCGAGAAACCTCTGATTTTCCTCCGAAACCCTTTATTATATGATTTTATGAAAATATTAATGTCACCACATTAATTGTGAATTAATAATATAATATATATATTTAAAAAAATTCTATTGATTTTTGTAGTATCACTTTCATATAATAATTTGGGTAAGAAGGTATTTTACTATTTGAAGATGTAATGATTCAATGGTCATATATAAAATTATTAGCATAAATGTTATCACGTATATTGTGAAAATATGAGAGAAAATAAATTAATGAATTGCCAAAAACAAACTGAAATATCTTTAATAGCAAATAGTGTAATAACTTAAATACAAACACCAACAATGGCCGATTAAACCTTAAAAAGTCTCTCTTCTCTCTCTCTCTCTCTTCTCTCTCTCTCTCTCTCTCTCTCTCTCTGTTGTGTTGTTGAAGACTCTATTACATTTCCCTTTTAGTGTGCTACTTTGGAGGCTAATAATAAGGTACAATCACGTTAATCTTCCAACTAAATGTTCCTTAAAATTAAGGTTTCAAACCACCACTTTGTTCCTTTCATAATCAAATGAAACGACTTTGGATGTTGATTTCACTCTTATACGCACACAAACTTTTTGCACTCTTAAGCTTTAATCTTGGTGGTTTGGTTATGACCCATTAGTCCACATGAAAAGCACTCCCTATCCCTATTATTCTATGGACTTCGATTCTTTTTTTTTTAATTTGAAAAATTCTTTTTTGCCCTTTATGCATTTTTGGGACATGGGTTTTGTTCCAAACCCATTTAAGGTTTTTGGGGTTTTTTTTTTCAATCTGAAAATTAGCATCAGAGGCACAACTGTAATTTTATTTTTAAATTTTTTTTTTAAAAAGAACAACATTTTTCATATTTTGAAACATGGGTTTTACTCACTTGTCAATTTTTATTGTTTAGTTGTTGTCTATTTCATTGTTCATCTGTTAAACAGAAAAAGAAAATGCACCGTGTAGTTATATACATTTCAATGAATATGAATTGTGTTCCATTTTTGGGGTCAAAGATGAGATCATTTACAGCTCTTGGTGAGTAGAAAACGCGTGGGGTACAGCTCTTTTTTAGAATAATGAGCCACCTGTATTTGGGAAATCTGAACTTTTGGCAGAACATGGATTTGCATAATAAAAGTTTGGTTTTCGTGCAAAAGAAGCATTTAATAATTTTGGTGGGTCGAATGTCGAATTTATTTAAATATGGGGGATGAATTTTCAATTTTTGGAAGACTAAAAATCTTTCTTCTTTGTTACTGAAAGGTTCCCGTAATGAAACGTGTTGAATGTTCCATTTCTGCTTTTCATATCATATGACTTTGCTTGTTTTGTGGCTTCTTACCACACGCACATTTGTTAGATCTTAGATTCCGGCTTCCGGGTTATGGGTATTTAAGGACTTACCATCTCTTTCCTTTTCTACATATATTCTCTCTCTCTCTCTCTCTCTCTCTCTCTCTCTCTCTCTCTCTCTCCCCACTCAAAGGTTGAAGTGATTTTATAAGGTAATGAACTTGGGTTTTTTTGTCTTATTTATACTAAGATCTTGTCATTATTTGCCTATTTTCATTGCTTTGTTAACTAGTATGTTCAGAATGCCCGCTTTCTGTTTGCTAGATTTGGTGTAAAATGGGCATCACAAGGAAAGTTCATTTCCTATTCTTTGTTGCATAACATATTATATTTTGGAAGTACCAAAATGGGTTCATGGAAATTGGCTATATGGTATTTCCATTGGCATTGGCAGAACATGACATGAGGATGGTTATGGGTGTCAAACACTTCCTTTGCACAAACACTAATAAAGCAAACAACAAATGGTAACTATGTTACACGAGAACTTTTAGAAATTTTATAATGCCACCATATCCATGTTGTTCTTCATATGTTTATAGCTACCTAGGTTAGGCTTTACTTATATTTTCTTGAGAAATGTGACTTGTATATATTATTTGCTCATAGATTTATGGTTCTATGGTTCTATCTTCTGAAGGTTTCGATTCATGTTGAAAACCTTCTCCATCTTGTCATTCTGCATACATACAGATGCAAACCCATTCATATTCCTAGAAAACAGTTTCTGGGAAAATGGGAATTTGATGTAAATAAGAGTTTTCTTTTTTTATTTTTTTCCGTACAGGTCCTAAATAACCAGATAAGAAGATGGTGAAGATCTGTTGCATTGGAGCTGGCTATGTTGGGGGTCCTACAATGGCAGTCATTGCCCTAAAATGTCCCTCAATTGAAGTAGCTGTGGTGGATATTTCTGTCTCTCGAATTACAGCTTGGAATAGTGATCAGCTTCCCATCTATGAGCCAGGCCTTGATGAAGTTGTCAAGCAATGTCGTGGCAAGAACCTCTTCTTCAGCACAGATGTGGAAAAGCATGTTGCAGAAGCAGAGATAGTGTTTGTTTCTGTCAACACTCCAACAAAAACAAGAGGTCTTGGAGCTGGCAAAGCTGCAGATTTGACTTACTGGGAGAGTGCTGCTAGGATGATTGCTGATGTATCAAAATCTGACAAAATCGTTGTTGAGAAATCAACCGTGCCTGTGAAAACTGCAGAGGCAATTGAGAAGATTCTGACTCACAACAGCAAAGGCATTAAGTATCAGATTCTCTCAAACCCGGAGTTTCTTGCTGAGGGAACTGCAATTGAAGACCTTTTCAAGCCTGATAGAGTACTTATAGGTGGTAGGGAAACCCCGGAAGGCCAAAAGGCGATCAAGGCATTGAAACATGTTTACGCTCACTGGGTGCCTGAAGATAGGATCATTGCAACCAATCTCTGGTCAGCTGAGCTGTCTAAGCTAGCAGCAAATGCCTTCTTGGCACAAAGGGATTTCATCGGTTAATGCAATGTCTGCACTTTGTGAGGCAACTGGTGCTGATGTTTCTCAAGTTTCTCATGCTGTTGGCAAGGACACTAGAATTGGTCCAAAGTTTCTCCAATTCAAGTGTTGGCTTTGGAGGCTCTTGCTTTCAAAGGATATTCTCAACCTGGTCTACATATGCGAGTGCAATGGCCTACCCGGTTACGAACTACTGGAGACAAGTTATTAAGATCAATGACTACCAAAAGATGCGCTTTGTGAATCGTGTTGTGTCCTCCATGTTCAACACTGTCTCGGGCAAGATTGCCATTCTTGGTTTTGCCTTCCAAGAAGGATACAGGTGACACAAGAGAGACACCGGCTATTGATGTGTGCAAAGGCCTTTTGGGAGATAAAGCCAATGTGGCGTCTATGATCCACAAGTCACCGAGGGATCAGATTCAGAGGATTTATCCATGAATAAGTTTGATTGGGATCATCCAGTTCATCTCCAGCCTCTAAGTCCAACCTCGGTTAAGCAAGTGAGTGTAGTTTGGGATGCTTATGAAGCAGCCAAAGATGCTCATGGACTCTGCATTTTAACCGAGTGGGATGAGTTCAAGACACTTGACTACCAAAGGATTTATAATAACATGCAGAAGCCTGCATTCGTGTTTGATGGCCGTAATGTTGTGAATGTTGAGAAGCTTAGGGAGATTGGATTCATTGTTTATTCCATTGGGAAGCCATTAGATCCATGGCTCAAGGACATGCCTGCGGTGGCATAAGATGACAGAGCTTGTCTGAACTGGGACTAATTCTGTTTTAGTCATTGAACTCTTTTCCTTCATTATACTTCCATGATATGCTCGTCTCAAAGTCACCGGATGGTAGCATAGAATTTCACAATGCTATCCTTTACATATATGTGATTTAAGTTTCTGTTACAGAATAAATACAAGAAGTCACAGAACACATTTTGTTCCATTTTTCCAAGTTAGTTGTGCCTTTATACTTCTATATGAATCCTGTTATTCTTATCTAAGATGTCAATTGTAGGTTTTATGGAGTCTCTAACAATTCCTAGTTTAATAGATGAAAATCATACTGATTCAATTTGACAAAGACCAATGTGTGGTTTCTTTTTCTTTTTTTTTTTTCTTTTTTTTTTCTGATAACGAAAGATGATATGCAGTAACAAGATCTGGACTTTAATGCTAAGGTTATCACCCCTTCCCAAAAGAGCATCACCTAGTGCAACCAAGGTTTCTCTTCCCTGCATTTTGAGTGGTCAAGACACATACATTACGACTTGCTCCTCAAGTTGAAGAGAAAACATGATCGAATTTTTACTTTTTAGTTGTAAGTCAAGCACATAAATCTGTCTCTTTCATTTAATTATATAATATATTTTATTACCTTCAGTAGAGTTTTCATAGGATGAATAAGAAAATTCCAAACCAAAACCAGTTGAATGAATGACTTTGCATTCACATGGAATTTTCTTAAAATTGCTCCATCACGAGAATCTGGCAAAAAATCACTAGAGATGAGAATAAGACCCTTACTGGAACAGAAACCAACCACCCACTGCAATCAACATGATTATTGGATGGAATTTATGGATGGTAAGCACCATTTACTGCCTCCGCCTGGTAGCTCTCAACAGCAGAACCAATATCCCTAGTTCTACAATTTTATTCGCAAAAAGTTACTCCCCAGAAAACATTTTCCTCATCAATAAGAAAAACGAAAAAACAATAAAAAATCAGATCCAACCGTTAAACAAGGGCAAATTCAGGAAAATGACTTCCCTACTATCAATTCCCCCCCCCCCCCACCCAAAAAAAAAATCCCACAAAATGCGTCCTCTGAAAAGGTTTTCCTCGGAAGGGGTGGTTTCCCACATACTGCCCTAATTAAGCAGCTGTCAAAACCACAATACATGTCCGAAACAAGATCTAAAAGCTACTCATCCGTGAAAATTGTAGCCAAAAGAAAAAAACATGAGATACTGTAGAAAGAAAGAAAAAGCCTTTCTAGATCTGATAAATCTAAAAAAATTATGTAACAGGGTATATTTTTGTACATGTTGAGGTCAAAACTAACTACTCAAAAATTTTTATTGCAAAAAACTCTACTTCTTAAAGTTATATACAGTTTGAGTGGGTTAAAATTCTCTTAATCCCACCCAGAAAAATGATACAAAATGGCACATCACAAAAATGTCTATCAACACTAGTTTCTGCCGAATCATGTGTGCCTGATCTATGAAGGCCGTCCTTCTCCTCGAGGCATTTTCTTTGATGCATCTGCCAAAAGAAAAATTAAGCAATTTATACACAAATAAATAAAATTTTACGGCATAACTGATGATAGAAATAATGAATTTGATCCATTTTTGACTCTTCTTTTTCTTTTTGTTGATAAATAGAAATATTAACAAAATAAAAGGTGCGTTTAGTGAAGCAAGGAGCTGAGATCTGCAGGGTGAGGAAAAAACATTGCCCCACAATCCTGCTTTTTCTAATTACCATATTGGGACATTCAGAGAAATTTTTATGTTTAATATACTGATAATTCTCTTACGAGAACTTCAACTATTAGCAACATATTTTATAACACTAAACCTACTCTAAGATTAACTTTGCTTTCATTAGGAAATTCCCACATGGTTAGCTTACATTTTGGAAAAATGAAAAGAAAATTGAAAAAAAAAAAAAAAAAAAAAAAAAAAATGGAGTTACAACATACCACAAGCCAACAAAAATTTCTCATTAGTTTAATTATGCCTAAAATCAAGGATATTTAGAAAGGTTGGTTTTGTTAGAACAGAATAGGCCAATAGTGGACCTATTTTGAAGGGGCAAGTGCATGGCCCCGCCAATATTAGAATTCTAAATTTCATTGACAAGCAATTCATAATATCAAACCCCCCCCCAAAGCTGCGGGGTGGCGGAGCTATTTTACCCATATTGTGTGCATATGTGAGTGCACACACACGAGAGGTGCGAACCTTGGCGTGTGACCTTGAGGTCACGGGTTCAACACGTGAAAACAGCCTCTTTGCAAAAAAAATGCAAAGGAAAAGTTGCGTACATATACGCCCACCTTTCCTCTACACCCGCAAACCGGGAAACACTTTATGCATGGGGTGAACTTTTTATGTGAGTACACATGAGAGAGAGAGAGAGAGCATACTGTCTTCAACATCCTTCTTCTCATAGTAATGGGGAGCTATCTCGACCAACCACTCTGGCTTTAGCTCCGTGACCTGCAATTCATCTTCCATAACTAAGTGAAACAGCAAAAAGATCATCCAGCTCAGTAAAAAAGGTACAATTCCTAAACAACTTTTCTAAAAGAGGAAAAAATAAAAATACATAGATAAACAATAACCTGTCTCATGTACTCTTTAGTGGTCAAAACCAGTTCATGATAAACAACCCACCTTGGAAGCACCTACACAACAATAAGAAACGAATTCAGAGTGCCACACTTTAGTAACCATCATGTAACAGTAGACATATTTTTGTATCTCTAAATGAATGTGCAGTTGTATCTGTTTCAGCATCAAAACGACTGTAGAGGATATCCATCCAAAGTTCTTGCCATGCATAGACAAAATATGCAGAAAAGGAAAAATCACTTGCTAACTAAAGAACTTGAGAAAGGTATAATGCGGTGGGAACATTGATAAAAAGAAACTAGGCCATATTCCACCAAATCAAAATGAATTTACTATCTTTGTTAGCAGCAGCAAACTAAGCCATACCCCCCCAAAGAGGAAAACAAATGCAGTTGCTGTTCTATTCTGTTGGGAATATTAAAATAACTAACGGCAAGGATGCATATCGAGGAAAAAAGAAAAAATGAAAAACAAGATCCCCAAAAAGCAAATTTTGTCCGGAGGTGACAGGATTCAGGAGGTGAAAACTATTTCAACCTTCATATAAGATAATGTGGTAGAGAAGTGGTGAATGGCACAAGACAGCAAGTTTGTGTCAGTGAATTAATTTTAAAGCACTTGAGGTCCTCACTGGTAACTATATTATTCCTCTATATCAAAGGATCACTCTAAAAGCAAATTCTATAAAAATAACCTGTGCTAAACCAGAGCTTGGGTGTATGTGTACTGTTTGGAGATGTTTGACAGTTCGATAAGACCCATTCTTCTGCAACCTTGCTGAATGTGGGAAAAAACCTGGAAACAGAATTGACAGACAGACTCTCAGCTTAGTTTAACAGCAAACTCCAAGTTAAAAGTCATTAAACAATGTATTTCAATTACCTGCTGTTATGGCCTTCTTTATAGCATCCAAATCATTGACACTTGATGTTAATTCAATTTCCACTCGCTCTAAAAGCCCCTCTAATTGATCCCTTATATCCCTGGCTCGTTTCATGCTACGGACCTTTAAAATATTGAAATAACAAATGATTATATTTGTAAGTCAAATCACAAAACAAAGTACTTAAAACTAAGCTTATGCTCTATAGTAGATATTCCAAAAGTGTTATACCTAATAAAGTTACAAAACAAACAGAAAAACCAACACTAATCATAGTTTTAATTGTTTAAACATCGGATATGCTGTGAAATATTGTGAAATATCGGAACATTAGGTGCTGACACAACTGACGTTGAAAAAGAGCCAAATATAAGAAAAAAAAATGATCAGATTTTTTGTCCAGTATCTAGCTTACAAATTAGAAAATATAGCCACCAATACTTGAAAGATGAAATCAAAAAATTAAAAAATTAAAACAATAATAGAATAAATAAACATATAAACTGACATAAAAATTTTCATATAGAAACATATCATTTGAGATAGAAGCTTTCACCGAAATAACCTCAGTTTTCCATCTGGCATAACCAAAATCACCAGGACTAAAAAAATCTTCACTTTAGCAGCATTTCTTATGAACAAGGATTTTAATATCTGTCATTACTGGCTTCCATAATCCAGAATGATGCAACTGAAGCCAATGCAGGGGATGTCATGGTGTGCCACCCACATCAGAATGTAGCAGTTGTTACAATTATGATTCACAATCAGCATCATCGAAGGACTCTTAGGTTCACAACAGGCAAATTCCTTAAAATAATACATATTATACCTGATAGCATAACATTATGGCCACAACTAGAATCAAAATCGAAAATCATGAGCTCAGTTTTGAGCATTAATCTTTAGAAGAAAATTTTAGCATTAATCTTTTAGAAGAAAAATTCTGTCAGTTGAAAACCAACACTTTGCACAATTTTCATATCCTACTGTGTGTTGACGAATCATGATACTAATTCCAAGATAAAAGCCTATGCATAAATCTAATTTCCCAATTAAATAACTCTACAGAGAAGAACAAGGAATATTCGAAAAACATGACAGTCACCTGAATATAGTTTTCATAGCACCATTGAGTGGAATAATTGGTCTCCTTCCATGAATTATAGACCTGAAATTCAACCAAAAAATAGTGATAATCTCATTGAACTAAATGTAAATAATGTCAAACTAAATTTTCAAATTTCAAATTTATTCCCATTCCTAGCAATTAAAGTGGTCTAGAAGGGCTGCAGTTTAAAAAAGTAGTAGAAATAAGAATCTGATTTGATAATGATATACAGAATACGACTATCGTGTCAATGAGATTTCGAGATAAGATTCTGGCTCCTAGGACGGTAAATTAAGCGATACGTTTTCACCATAAGAGACCAACCTTGAGCAATGCAACATGATCACCAACATTCCCAGTATGAAAATTCATCCTTGCATTGTCCGCATGAACCTGTTTGTCTTTTGGACGGTAAAATATTGAATTTCCAATAGACAGCATAGAAGCAATTGAAATAACCTCGTCTGAACATTTGTACTTGTCTGAAGCCACTATCATTTTTGAAAGCATAGGATCAAGAGGAAACTCCGCCATCCTTCGACCAACCTTAGTCAACTCACCTACTTTATTAAGAGCACTTAGAGCATAAAGTAGTTCTAAGGCTTTCAGTAGGGCTTCGGCTGGTGGTGGATCCATGAAATCAAAATTTAACAAGTCATGAATGCCAAGACTCTTAAGAGAGAGAACAACATTGGCAAGGTTAGTCCTTTGAATCTCTGGAACGGTGTTGTCATCCAAGTCATTCTCATAGTTGAAGGCTGTATATAACCGGAAACACTTTCCAGGACCAGTTCGACCAGATCTACCAGCCCTTTGCATTGCTGAAGCTTTCGAAATAGGAGTGACTAGTAATGATTCCATCCCGGTCCTTGGGTTATAAGATTTCATCTTGCAAAACCCTGGGTCAATCACATACTTGATCCCATCAATTGTCAATGATGTTTCTGCTATATTTGTGGCCAGGACAACCTTGCGCGCTCCTTCAGGAGTAGGTTCAAAAATTTTAGCTTGCAACTCAGTCGGGAGATTTGCATAGATAGGACAAATTATGAGCTCAGCAATCCTTGTTCCAAGGCCCCTGATCCTGTGTTTGATAATTTCTTCTGCTGTTTCTATCTCTTCCTGACCAGTAAGGAACACCAAAATGTCTCCTGGTGGTTCTGTCACATGTATTTGTAGTGCAGTAACTATTGCTGCATCCAAGTAATCAGCCTCTGGTGCCTTCGTGTAGTGTATTTCAACAGGAAAACGCCTCCCAGGTATTTTAAATATTGGGGCACAATCAAAATAATCACTGAATTTCTCAGCATCAAGAGTTGCACTTGAGATGAGCAACTTCAAATCAGGTCGAAATCGAGTAATGTCCTAACAAATTATAGAAATTAAAGTCAGAGATCATATAAACAAGCAAGCACATTTTAGTCAATGTGCAAATTTCCAGATATATTTGTCACAGATGGACTCATCTCCAAACATAAGAAGTTAAAAACTCATGACCATGCCAAAAACCATTAATACTAGTTCTATGTGCAAGAGAGAACATAGAAGAGTATATAAACCAAACATGAGATCCCACTGCTGCTCCATGTGCATCCATCAAGCAGCGGGATTGCTTGGCGTAGGCACAGAATGGCCCATTAAGGTATACAAATGAACCTTTACAGTGAAAAAATGAAAAAATAGGGAAAAGGAATACCAAAAAGGCCTAATAATGGACCTGGTGTAGTAAATAATGTAGAACATGTTTCCACTTGCCTTCACTAAGCCAAACAAAATATCAGTTGAGAGTGTTCTTTCATGAGCCTCGTCCACCATCACAACGCTGAACATTAAACAGAAGAAAGAAATAAGCACTTAATCTACCAAATAAGACAGAAACTAATGAGTCCAACCAGAAAACTGGTATTACCTGTAGCTTCCTAGATCCGGTTCTCCAAGGAACTCTCTCAACAGCATTCCATCAGTCATATATTTCAGAACTGTATTTTCGGAAGTGCAATCTTCAAAGCGTATAGAGTAGCCAACCTGTTAACGATGTTAATTAAAAAATGTAATTACTAGGAATCCAATGACTTGAGATGTATGAGACACACAAATGAGCAACATAAAAATCACATCCACAAGCAGTTTATAGCAACTTAAGGTAATGACCCCCGCAAATATACGAGCAGTATGCACTCAACTGTAATGCAGATGAATAATTTTTACAACAGCAGCATTAAATCCAACAATCCCTTCTATGAAAAATAATATGGAATCCAACAATCCCAGCTAAATGATGCCAAAAGTCCAAATCTGGAAGCCCCACATTACATATTTCAAAGATGTGAGACAAGCAACAGGCCCACCAAAATTAGGATATGTAATCATTACCTTGCCATATGTCAGAAATATCAATTTTTTTTTTTCCCTTCTAGCCAGAAAGCCAAACAAAAGTAACAATCTAAGTAAATAATGTGCGTAAGATGTAACTACATGCCTCATGCCCCAATTTGACACCCATTTCCTGAGAAACACGAGCAGCAACACTCATAGCAGCAACTCTTCTTGGCTGGGTGCATCCAACCTGTCAGGGAAAGAAAAATTGCAACCAATTATGAATCAACTGATTTAACAATGAATAAGCATGAATCCTCCACCTCCCACCATCTATCTCATGAAGAAATTCAGGAAGATGCAAAATAGATCAAAATCACACCCAACATCGTTAAGTGTGAGAAAGTCGGAATAAGAGAAAAGATAATAAAATGATGACACACTCCTATAAGTAACATTAAGTTTTCTATAACTGATAATCCAAAAAATCCAGACCTCTCACTAAGGTTGATAGCCACCTTGCATATGATAAAAGCTCCTTCATGAAGCAAGGAAGAAGTAAAGATCAAGGATGGTT
Source organism: Dillenia turbinata (assembly GCA_037126225.1). NCBI lineage: Eukaryota > Viridiplantae > Streptophyta > Magnoliopsida > Dilleniales > Dilleniaceae > Dillenia > Dillenia turbinata. The sequence goes on along the minus strand of JBAMMX010000020.1, from coordinate 8,486,764 downwards.
TTTGCACTTGGACAATTCATTTTTACAAGGGCATAATGAGTCAGTCCAAGACCCCTATAAACTGAAGATATATACACTTAAATACATACGTGCATTACAGACACACGAGTAATGTAAAGTGATTACTGCTACCTTTCTCCCTAAATCACAACCCTCTCATGATATTAACATCCCTATACAAAAGCCACACAATGAGAGATATGGACTACCTTTCCACGTTTTGTATACCCAGCTTCATGAAGATACTGAGGAATCTGAGTTGTCTTCCCTGAACCAGTCTCTCCAACAATAACAAGAACCTATGGGAAAGTTAGCAACAATAAAAGTAAATACATTATTCATGGCCTAAACCAGGAAACTTTATAGAAAGGGAACTCAAGAAACCTGATGATCATGAACAGCTTTAAGAATATCATCTCGATAGTGAAAAATGGGTAGTGTTTTCCTGTCTTCCTGCATGATCAAACGGGTCAGCTACTTTAAGTACAATATATAACAACAAATGCTTCACACATATTTGAGCATAGTCTGGAACTAAATGCTAATCTGTTACAGAAAATTGTAGATAAAAACTGCATGGCGTAGTAACCGAACACTAGATAGAAATCCATGGCAAAGAATTTCAGCAAGGATTTGCATTATGCTTGAAACAAAATTCAATTGAATTGAACTCTTTGATATTAACAATTTTAATTGGAATTCAACCGTTGCTTGAAGCAACCAAAATGACTTTGAAGTTCAATTCTAAAATTGTTATCTCGTTGTATATATAAAGAATAAATAAATAAATAAATAAATTTACATAGGACCCACAAGCTCTTATGGAGTTCATTTTGAAATTCCCTTTTTTATAGAATGCTTTTGGTTCCAAGCACAACCTTCATGTTAAAAACATATATTCCCAAGAAAGAAGAGAAAAAGGTATTTGTCCCAACAGAGGCATTGGAAAATGTATGCAAGGATGAAACTGGTCTGTTATGTGTGCTTACTATCAACCAAATGGTCTAAGATATAAGCTGTAAATCATACACACTGATATACTTTGAGAAAAGCAATTGATTGGGAATATTGTGGTGAAAGATTCAAAAAGGGCTGTGATCAATTCTAATCCCTATGTTCTTCCAACATCAGATTCCATAGTATTTCATCATACCCAACAGGGGTGGGATGTCTACAATGGTATCAGGGTTTGCCTCCTTTGATCGAAGAAAAAGAAAAGAAAAATTAAGACAGGGCTGCCCATTTAATTCCCTTATTCTGTTCTCAGATCACAAGATCCAAAGTGATATATACACATATACATATATATACACATATATACACATATATACATATACATATATATACACATATATACACATATATATACACATATATACACATATATACATATATATATATATATATATATTCATTCTTATTGTTCACTTCCTATCATGCTGCCAGGGGAAATTAAAGGTGAGGATCTCTACAAACAAAATGTGTATGGTTAAAAAACAGGGACATATATTCATGCAATGATTTCTGAACGTTCCATTCTTATTTGCTCCATTATCAGCATAGCATCTCTTTGTACTTTTCTGAGGCCAATATTAGTCTTCACATACATAATCAAGTGCCGCTAGCATCAATTGACAATATACTAGTTAAATTTAAAAAAAAAAAAAAAGGAGGTCAATAGAATATCTCAAATCCAAAGATGATATCCCATAAAATAAACCTGGAGCTTTTCTAAAGCCGATCTTGATTCAGAGTCGTCATCTGACTTCTTAAGCAGTTCATCATCAAGCTACATAACAACAAATTTGAGGAAAAAAATAGTCAGCTGAGAAGTACTTAACAAGAACCATGCTACAAATCAAATTATGCTTAAAAAAGTTCCAGGCACCTCGTCGCCCTCCATTTCTAAAGCCTTTATGAACTGAATCTGGTCCTCAAAAACAAACCTAATCGCCAAAAATATTCAGAAAAGAAAACCTTTAAGCTCATAAGTCCATAAAGAGTAAATTATAACCTCCATACTTCTAACTAATTAAACCATACAAACCGAATACACAGACACACACAAGAAGTGAGATGAGATGCATACTGATAATCGTCTGATGTTTGTTTCTTATTTTTTGCACCAAACTTCATTGTTGCTTTTCCTGCAAAACAATAGCTTCATAAGCAACAATTCAGAAAAGCAGTTTAAGTCAACAAGACATGCATTGATCAAACTTTATGAGAGTATAGCATCCATACCTATCTGATGGTCCTCCCATGCCTCCTGCTCTGCAAAGGGGTTCATTTTGTCCCCAGCACTTTGATCCCTAAAAGAACCAAAAAGAAAAAAAATATATATAAATACAATCAGATACTTTTTAAAATATATATATATATATATATATATATTAGATACAACAACAACAACAATTTGAATCTTAATCACAATAATAGGGGTCGACCATTTGAGAGACAAATATGGAGAAGATTAAAAGAAAAAAAAGTGTTGATTTAATTTATGCAGATTCTCCTACGCTACTCATTCCTATCCGAAACCATCTCCTCATCTAAACCCTTAACTATCATGTCTTTATGAATAACTTACATCCAAGTTTTCAATAATTTACCTCTACGTTTTACTAAATCTCCTATATTTAAGTTATCAGTTCTCCTAACCGGTGGTGCATCTTTGAGTCTTCTTTGTATATGCCCGAACCACCTTAGACGACACTCCTATTTTATCCACAATTGAACTACCTCCCAGCTTATTACAAATCTCTTCGTTTCCAATTCTATCTCTTCTAGTTTTACCATACATCCACCTAAAAATCATTATCTCTGCTACAGTCATTTTCTACTCTTGTTGCTGTTTAATTACCCAACACTCGTGCCATACAATAATGCAGGACTTATTGTAATTCTCTAAAACTTTCCCTTCAAATGCAGCAGCATCGTGCGGTCGCAAAGAACTCCAAATGTCCTTCTCCATTTCATCCAACACGTTTGAATCCTATGATTCACGTCCCTATCTATATTATCATCATTTTGAATGATGGAACCAAAATATCTAAAACGTTCGCTTTTTGATATATCTTTTCTTTCTAACATAATTGTTTTTTTATCATTCTGATGACTGTCGCTAAACCTACATCTCATATACTTAGTTTTTGATCTACTCAATCTAAATCTTCTAGATTTCAATGTGATCCTCCATAACTCTAATTTAATACTAATATCCTTTCTAATTTCATCAACCAATACTAGAACAATGCAATACAATACTAGAAAAATATATTAGATAAATGAAAAAATGTACAAAAACTTCTAAGCATAAGAAATACTCGGGAGTAATAAAGAACAATGCAATACGATACAAAAAATAAAATAAATAAATTAATCCACAATTGCTCTTCAGTCCCTTGTCAAATCTTCAATAATATACTTTATAAATTCTCGAAACATGAGTCCAAAGAAAAAATATAAAAAACAATTTTGTCCTATAAAAGAAAAGCTTCAATTATCTAATTGCAAAAAAGTATGTGATTCCACTCTCTCCAGAAACTCCATGCAAGGGCAAAAACACACATTTCCAGGACTAAACATCTTTTTCCCTCCAAAGCCTCTAAATTTTGTGAGGAATAAATCAGGAAGTTTCCTTCAATCATAAGCACACATAGCAAAGAGACACTTTCATATCACCCTAGCAATAAAGCAAAGTATAAATACATGCTCTACTTTTAAAGTTCGTATAGCACATGACAAATGCAGCCGCAATGATAGCATTATAAGGCCTCATCTTTTGAAGAAAGTTATTGGTATTAATTTTATAAAGCACTACAGACCCAATAAAAACTTTAATCTTGGTAGGAATCCTCGTCTTCCAAATAAAATTGTTCAATTAGGCCTTTTTCAACCCAAACATCCCAGCCCTTCTTCACGAATTTGGGTCTTATAGCATTTCCAGCTCAGCAACAATTTTTCCATTGTGAGCTCCTTTTTAACCCAAACCATCTGGCCCTTTTTCTCCTACCCAGTTGTTTGAACTAGCAACAACCACCACCACCTGGACCTTAATCCCAAATTTTGGGATCGGTCATTTGAGAGATAAAGGCAGGAAAGATGAAATTTATTGAAACTTAAAATGATAAGAGAGATGATTTAACATGTTCGAATTCCCCTATATCACTCATTCCTATCTAAGGTCATCTCCTCGACTAAACCCTTAAATATCATGTATAACTTGTATCCAAGATTTCAACCACATACCCCTACGTTTCACTAAATCTCCTATATTTAAATTTTCAGTCCTCCTAATTGGTGCGTCTTTGGGTTTTCGTTGCACATGTTCAAACCACCTCAGACAATACTTTCGCATCTCATCCACAATTAAATTCACTCCCAACTTAGTATATATCTCTTCATTTATAATCCTATCTTTTCTAGCTTTACTACACATCCACTTAAACATCTTCATTTTAACTACAGTCCTTTTTTGTTCTTGTTTTTGTTTAATAGTTCAACACTCGATGTTATACAATAGTGCAGATTTATTATAATTCTATAAAACTTCCCCTTCAAATACAATATCATGCAATCGCAAAGAATTCCAAATACTCTTTTCAATTTCATCCAATCCGTTTGAATCCTATGATTCACATCCTCATCTATATTGCCATCATTTTGAATGATGAAACCAAAATATCTAAAACGATCACTTTTTGATACGTCATTTCCTTCTAACTTAATTGTTTCTCCATTATCTTAATGATTGTCACTAAACATACATCTCATATACTCAGTTTTTGACCGACTTAATCTAAATCGTATAGATTCCAGTGTGGCCCTCCATAACTCTAATTTAATACTGATACCCTCTCTCGTTTCATCTACCAACATTATATCATCTGCAAAAAACATACACCATGATATTTCATCTTAAATGCTCCTTGTGATTTCATATATCACTACTGCAAAAAAAAAAAGGGACTTAATGCCAAATCTTGGTGAAGTCCAATGTTAATTGAAAAACTATCACTTAAACCCCGCAAGTTTTTATATTGATAACAGCTCTCTAATACATATCTTTAATGAGATTAATATATCTCAAGGAAATCTCCTTCTTCATCAACACTCATCACAATACTTCTCTAGAAACATTATCATATACTTTTTCTAGGTCAATAAATACCATATGTAAGTCTCTCTTTTGTACTCTAAATGTTTCCATCAAATGTCTTCGCAAGTAAATTACTTCGATGGTGGATCGTCCCGACATAAATTCAAATTGATTTTGAAACACACTTATCTCTAATCTTAATGTAAATTCCATCACTCTCTCCCATAATTTCATAGTATGACCCATAAGTTTAATTCTCATGCAATTGGAACAAACCATTGAGTTGTAATATTAGGTCCAACTCAAAAAAGCAAACAAGGCCTATCAGCTGACATTTGTATTTTGAGCTCAAAGAAAGGCTTTTCCTGTTCAGCATCTTGTCCATCAACCTCTCAAATGCATGCCTCACTCTCAACCTTTCAAAAACGATCAACCACAACCAAAGCGCCTTACGTTCTTAAAATTTGAATTCAAATCAAAGGTCTCATTCCAATGATTTCCACCATCAATGACAAAACCAGAGGATGCCTTGACTAGTCTTTATTTGCTGTAGAAAAGCATTTTTCGTTGAGGTCTACCCTTCACCATACCAACCCAAGATCTTGGTTGTTTTTTATTCTATAGATACATCCTTGAAAGATATGACTTGATGACTATTTTGAATTTCTGGTACACTATCTGGATCCTTTTGGCATTTTTCTGCCATTTCTTTTTACCAGTTCTTACAAATTCAAACCCACCATGGATGATTTTCCTCCACCATTCTCCTGCCACTTCTTTCTACTATTTTCTGTGGTTTTAGAGGGTGTTTGGCTAAACTTACAGGCTCTTCAAAACATCTTGTAAGATACTTGAGAACTTATAAACCCATGAAATTTGTTTGGTAATTTAAAAAAAAAAAAAAAAAAGGAAAAGGAAAAAGAGCTTATAAACCCTAAAAATAAGATGTTTAAAGCTTATAAGCTCTATTAAAAAAGAACTAAAAAAATAACTCCACCCCAACTTTTTTTATGTAGCTTATAAACTGTTTTATTTTGACCTATGAATTAACTAAATTGCCCTTATTAGTATTTCATTATCATTATCCCACTTTAATCTTTTCATATTAACAGATAGTTATTTACATGAGATTAATGTACCGTGTTCTTTTTAATCATTTCAAGAGTGAAAAAAAAATTATAAAAAAAAAATTATAAAACTCAATGATACCAAATACAACAACTTATTAGCTTAGAGAACATCTTACAAGCTGTTCGATTTTATTTTACTCAAACATTTTAATAATTTATTTTCAAAATAAGATATAGAAGCTTACATGTTCCAAAAATATCTTACAAGCTTTATGAACTTATATGCTATTCAAAATAAGCTTAGGCAAATGGGCTCTTAGCCTCAACAGAATGATTTCCTGAAAGTTCATCCCTTTCCCTTTCTGCAAAATCATCTTTAATGTTCTCCCTTAAAACATACCAACCTCTGTAATTTTTACAAGGTAGACAGACTTTGCTTTTCTTCCAACCACCAGAATAGCAGATAACCCCAGAAAACCACCCCCGTAATTACTGTTCCTACACACCCAGATTACTGTTCCTTCACTTAAGTTGTATCTCTAATGTTTGGTCTACTCAAAGTGATCTATGCAATCTGATTTAGTACTCAAAAGAATTGGCTTTGCAGGATTTCAGTCATCTTAGTCCTACATCCTATAACACAAAATGAAAATCGCAGACTCCATCACATGCATTTCAGAGCAAGAAACAATTTTGACCACCATTGCATCAGTTGCAGGTCTAGTTTGCCAACTTTCTTTTTGCTTTCTTTAATTCATTTTCCAAATACAAAAAGCTAACCTGTAACGCTGTAAAGCCACAGCAAATCTCTTCTCCTGGTCTACACGTCCTTCCTGATCATATGCTTCAGGCATCCTGTACTGCAATTCAAAAAGAAAGTGAATGAGTTACTCCAACATCTGACTTCAAAAAGAGGGGGAAAAAATCAGAAGACAATAAAACAAATGAATTCACATAGAATGAAAAGAGATTTAATGGGTGCTTGACAACTCCTATGGAAAGATGTTTATGGGGCCAAATCAGTTAAATTAAGTGATTTAATGGATATTAACGTGTGGGTTAACACCAACAACAACAACAACAAAAGAGAGAATATACCATTTGAATAAAGTGATCAGGAAAAAAAAATGGCTTCTCTCTACCTTCTTTGAATTGCAAATGTGGATAGAACCTCCTAAATGTAGTTCTAGTCAATGCTAAAGTTCTTAAAAATCTGAACATTTTAGACAACTCTGGCCACATTAAGAACATAAATATATAATATCCTATAAATGCCCTATACCCTACTTACCTCTATCTTCATTTTTTGTTAGAAAACCCCTCTCTGTGTGTATATATAATATTATATACTTATTACATGTAATGTTTTATTTTGCCGTAACATTAATCTTCCATATATGTTACGATATTTTATTTTGTCAAAGTGAAACAATAAAATATATTATTCTGCTCAACAAAATATATGCATTATTCTTCATTTATGGTTTTCTTACCATTCAATTATTAACAAAGAGTGCACTAAATTATACAAAACAAAAATCCAATAATACTATGCATTATGTGAATGTTAGCCTTTCTTATGCATTTTAGATCAGATATATTTTTAACATCTTAGAAAAAAATAAATATTTCATCACATTCCTACCGTTCATAAATCAAAGACAATATCGTTTCAACCACCATTAGGGGGGGAAAAGTCACTAATATGTTTACAAACATGTCAGATTAATTATCTTGCTAATAAATTGTTTTATAATTTTTACCATCTTTATTTATTTATTTATTTATTTTGAATTTTTGATAGGGACAGGGACAATTTAGTATCTCTAGCTACACTATACAAGCTACAACTTCTGATATTCGAACACCCTTATTTAAACAATTTTATCTAATAAATTAAGTTTGAATACTTTTTGTCATAAATTCTTACGTAAAGAGTATTATTACCCATAAAACTTCTTCTCACACAAAAATGTTGCCTCATAGGGCTTCAAAGCACGCCAAAATGATTTTGTTGGTGGGCAAATCTTTCACTACTTTCCTTTTACCCCTTGTATGGATGCTTTGCCATTTTGGGGTTGAAGGGCTCTTCATACGCTCCCTATTCACACCAAAATAAGCCCAATTGGAGAACTTAGGTACTGATATAAGTGTCAGGTAATAATCACTCTATTAAAACCATCTTTTTGAGATTGCCATGTCTATACTTAGCTTTTATTGTAAGAATATAACCTTATGCAACCATTCAAAAGACAGAAATAAGCCCCTTGTAGGCACTTTAACCAAAATAAGAACTCTACTACCTCAAGGAAAAATTCGTAAAAAGAGACTGAATAGCCAACTAAACCCTAGAGCCAATAACCCACAAGATCAGAGCAGAGTGAATGTATAAAAAATCTTGATAGCACTGCTCCAGTGTAAGTCGGTTATAAAGAAATACATGAAGTAAACAAGCAAGTTGCAAAGAAAACTTAAGGTGCTTCATATGAGCATCACTGCCCCACTACTCATATCACAAATTTCGGTATGTAAACCACTCAAATCCGAAATAGTATTGGGGGACCTAAAAATAATCTTACAGCCCCCACCCCATCTAGCTGCCAAAAAAGAAAGAGAATGATAAGCACATTTCACATGCACAGTCTACATGTACGGAAATAATTCTTAACAAGTGCATTTCCACATAGAATCCTCAAATCCCCAATTCTAACTTAAAGGGTTACAATCCAATAATGGTGCCCAAGCCTTGAAGTTCAGAAGCTGATTAGCATCATCCCGATGTTGCCATTAGGTGATTTGCTAATCTAGCCATACAGAACCTTGACCCACAAAAAAAAAAAAAAAAAAAAATTACAAAAAACAACATTAGTGAGGCACATGCTATAAATCAATATGAAGCAGTATTGACAACAACTGACTTGAATTTGGAACCTCAATCTTGCGCAGCTTAGAACAATTATAGCCAGGATAAGGACTAAAAGAACCTTATTGAAACAATCTCCAAGAGGCACAGAGGTTCATTACCTCGTTTGTATCATCACTTTCTTCTGGCCGATTCTTCACGAGCTCATATATTTGCTTCTTGTATCTATCAAATTAAACAATGAAACATATCATTTATTTATGGTCAAGAAAAAAATATATATCTTAAACACAATAGAAAACTGATGCCAGATGAGTATCTCTTATTTCTCATAAACAGTCACAGAGTCCACACAAATGAATCACGCCCATCTTGCGAAAAAGATGTCCAAATCAGATGTTCAGATCTATACTCATACTTGGAAGCAAAAATTTTTAGAAACAGTAAGCTTGACTGAGAACATATGATAAACCTCAAAATAAATATTTAAAAAAAAAAAAAAACTTGGAGAATCCAATTGCATTGAAATAGGAGCCACAATAGTTTAATTTATAACTTAAACTACAAAAGTTTATCACAAAAGAGGCCGTGAGAGTCCAGGATGATGTCATTTAAATACCTAAACTCATGATATTCTCTATCAGTCAGCTTAACTCCATCAAAGAGATATTGTTCATCTTCAATATCATCCCTGAAACAAAATACAAGCAGGAAAGTGAGGAAGACTACAAAAAACCAAGAACATTGTTTTAGATATAACTTGTAGTCCAAATGCTCAAACATTTGACAAATGCTTTTAGAGAGGAATAAAAAGATATGTTTTGAAAGAAGAGCAGAATAGATTTGATCTGATTTTCCTAATACCTTATTTCCTCCAGCTTCTTTTGCTCCCTTTTCTTTAAATATTCTTGTCTTGAAACCTTCCTGAAGGTAATATAAAAACATTATTGTTAACATTGATAGCTTAGAAACTGCTTTACAAATAGAAAAGAACTCAACAACATAAATAAATAGTCATAAATTTAGAAGACACTCAGACAATATAATGAAAAACTACAACCAACCTGAGTGTTGAAATTTCATTTTGCTCCAATGCATTGGATCTTGAATTACCTCTTCTGTATTTCAAGATATGCAATGGTAATTAAATTGACTTGCATATGTGTTCATTAATACATTAATATGGCCACCAAAATTTCTAATTTTCTCACCTTCCTCTTTTCTTGTCAACTTCTGTTCTGTTAACTGTTCCAATACAAAGAGTAGAGATGGATGAATACAACTATCATACAAAAAGGAAGGAAGGGGGATTCATATATGATAACAACCCAAATCATTGAAGAATTAAAGCATACAAAAAAATTAGGTAGTTTGTGCTGTCTGAAAACAATAATATTATTGAATAAAATTTACAAGAAGACAATGCCAGAGTCATCTAAAGAACACCGGCCTTAGTTTAAAACACTGCTGGAACCAACCCAAGCTAAGCCCATAGATAGAAGTCTTGGGTGTATGTTGTACTTATTGCAAAAAAACAAGATAAGGGAGAATGTTGCATAAATTATTGATTTGTTTTTGTGAGTGTGATAGTGCAAAGAGAGGAGAGAGCAACCAGCACTCTTACAAAATAAGATGTACCCTTTTAGTCCGAGGCAGCATCTCGTTCTCTAATATTTTTCTCCAGTTGCTCCCTTTCTCTTTGATCGCGTAACCTCTCCTCCTCGGACTGGATGGAAAAAATTTTAAAAAAAAATGCAACTCACTATCTATTCGTGAAAAGGAAAAATCATAAAACTTTCCACTAAAGGTTATAAATGTTGGATTCTATGGAATTGGCCCAACTCTCTTGAACCCACACGCCCAGAAAAGGACAGAAGAAAATCAAAATAAAAGAGAAACATCCTGAGCATCCAAAAACTAACATCCAAAAGAAAATACCTCAGAATCATCTCCTCATCAGACACACGTCTTTTAACTTGTCTTTTCTTGCTCCCATGCAATCACCTGCACCAATGCATTCAGTTAACAGAAATTAATGCGTCATAGCAGAACACAAAAAAATTAAAAGCTTACCACAGCAAAAAAGAAAAAACTGAATTCTATCAGTAAGTAAGCACCCACTATTCCTCGTCATCTTCGTTGTTTTGATCTTCATTCTTCTTCCTATACTGCGTTTGTTCTGGCTATCAGCTTTCTTGGATGGCAAAGCTACAGAAATTAGAAGGTGCAAATTCTGCTGCCTTAACATCGTACGTCGTGAGTCATCGGCATCCAAAATTGCATAGCTCTTTTGCTTCTTAGCCAGCATTGCTGCTTCTCTTTCTTGTTTCTGATATTGCTGTCAAATGACACAAAGCAACATCAATTGGTTGACTAATAATCAAGTGCTTCTTTGATCAAATAATCAACAGCACCATAATCACTGACATTTAAACCAGTAGCTTTCTGAAGGGTACTCTTGCAAAAATCTCTTCAGCAAAAGTGCGTGTCTCAGTGGATGCCGTGATCCCAAATTCAACAAGCTTGCCAACAACATCAGCAGGTGA